>CM061141.1:290252208-290782720 GCA_030789695.1 Scilla litardierei
GGCTCGGCGGGGCACGTTAGAAAAGCGAATCAAGTCAAGATCAGAAGGTTCACAAGAAGAGGAAGATTGATTTCATATTCGCATTTAGACTTTAATGATTCAAAGCTGGCCAGCCAATTGTAATCCAGATGGGATTCAATTGTTGAATATAAAGTATAAGAAATGCGAAGAAATAATCTAGGGTAAAGCATGCGTTGAACTACTCAACTTTGCACCTTCGAGGTCGTTGTGTATCTCTAACAAGTGCACAACAACAGACTCTACGCGCATGACGGTCGCACGGTCTATTTCTCGGTATGATAGATGAAAGAACTAAGGGAAAGACGTTCTCTTACAATCCCCTCAAGTGTGAGTGGGAGATGTTGGATATGGAAGACATTTGTACACCCTTGTGGGGGATGTACGAGGGAATACAGACCTCGAACGTCGCGTACACGAAGTCGTGTACAAAGGGAATCTGTTCCCTTGCGGAGAGGATCTCTGGATGAGTGGGAAAGTCGCATTACATATGCATAAGTGCATGCGACATATGGCTAATAAAGGGGGAATATCTTAAGCTTATGTTGTACCATACATATGGTACAACTTAAGCTTATAATGTGCCATGTATCATGGTACACCTTAATTAAGTTGTTCCAAAGGAACAACTTACCCTAAAATAACTACCTTGGGGGCTATAAATAAGACCCAATGGTAAGCCATTTCTTACACCTTTTGCATGAAATTCATGCATGCATCTTCTTCCTAGCGAAGCTCTGCAGAAATCCTTTCTCTTCCTCTTTCCAAGTTCTTAATCTAAAATAGAGATTTAGATTGTGGATTAGTAGCCTTACTCCGTTCGTGAGAAGACTCGATCCGTCGTGGCGAATCCGAAGGCAAAGTTCCGAGACTACCGTTCCGCATACGCAAGCGTAAGTCTCAACTTTAATTATCGATCCTAACTCTGTTTTGGCAGGATCCTACACGTGTGACTATAGGCTCGGTCTGGGTCCGGAACTGGGGGCCACTGAAAGTAGGCTCGGAGCATGTCGAGAGTGACCTCGCACTCACGATCCATCAGTCGGAAAGAGCAACCCCTAGGAGTCCTAGCTATAGTGTAATGCCCTAATATCTACTACACAAGTACTAGAGGGGGGTGAATAGTACTTTAAAATAATCAAGAGTATAATTCCTAATTATTGTGCAAACTCAACCAACAATGCGGAATGAAAATATTGACAACAATAAAAGACAATGCAAACAATCAATGTAACGGGTTCGGATCCACCCAAGTCTCCCCGACTTGTTCTCGGTGATCCTACGTCCCAAACACCCGGATCCCCTCCGGCTACTTGAGTTAGAAACCACTAACCCAAGTTTTGCACTATGAAATTCTTGTAGAAAAGCTCTACAAGATCAAATCATACACAAAACGAAATGTGACTCCCACAAGCTGGGATCACAAACTTCTCTAACAAACCGAGAGAAAAACTTGCAATATCAAAGTAAATGAAATATAAACACTTACCAGCAAAATCCTATGC
Organism: Scilla litardierei; assembly: GCA_030789695.1. Classification (NCBI taxonomy): domain Eukaryota; kingdom Viridiplantae; phylum Streptophyta; class Magnoliopsida; order Asparagales; family Asparagaceae; genus Scilla; species Scilla litardierei. Next base: position 290,253,732 of record CM061141.1, read on the forward strand.
CTTGAGTAAACTTACGATTTTAGGGCAAGAAGGATTTTGAGGAAGAGAATGTCACCAAACCCTAGCTCCACCAAGATGAACATCGATCGAAGGCTAGGATGGAGTTGGTGACCTTGAATCAAGCTCTTGGCTTGAGAGGCTCACAATGAAGAGAATCTCTCTTGAGGAAATTAGGGCTCAAGGAGTTTGGAGAGATTCTTGTGAGTAATGAGGGAGCATTGAAAATGAGAATTAAATGCTCTCTCTTTGATTCTCTAAAACTCAATAATGGCAGCCTTGAATGCTATGAAGAAGCATCACGAGATTATATAGGAGTTGGAGAAGAGAGAGGGAAAATTCGTGCATTTAATGCTCCAACGGATCTATTTCTGAAGCAGTCTAATCGGTCTAAGAAGGATCACTGACCGATTAGTTTGGCAACTAGTCGGTCGGTGATTCTTCTTGGACCGACTAAGTGGTTGACAGCCAAGAAAGATAGTTCGGGAGATATAGAACTAGTCGGTCTAAGAAGACTTGCCAACCGACTAGTTTGACAACTAGTCGGTCGGTGAGTGTTTTTTGACCGACTAAGCAGTTGAAAAACAATAAGCTGAACACAAGAGAACTAGTCGGTCTAAGAAAAATTACAACCGACTAGTTTCACAACTAGTCGGTCGATGAATGTTCTTGGACCGACTAACTGTAAACAGTAGCTAGGCTGAAGAAATGAAGGCATAACTAGTCGGTCACAGAAGGATTCCTAACCGACTAGTTTGACAACTAGTCGGTCGGTGAACCTTCTTGGACCGACTAATTGATCAACAGTGCCTAGGCTGAATTGAGCAAGGAGATCTAGTCGGTTCAAGAAGGATTCTTAACCGAGTAGATGACAATCTAGTCGGTTGGTCCTTCTTCTTGAACCAACTAAGATGCACTAGAAGCCGCGAAATGAAGCGTAAGGCTTCGGGAAAGTTTGTATGTGCTTCTAAGATAATCCTAGCTCTAAGATATGAGCGTTAAGAAGATTATAATGTAAGTCCTACTCAAGGCTTAACATTCTACGAAAACGAAGCTAGAAGACTCTAAAAATAAGCTAGACGAACCGTCTATAAAGCTTCAATCCGAATCTCTTGACTTCAATAATGCTCCTTGAGCTTCAACGAAGCTTCAGGCACACAATCACGCGTTTTGAGAAGTCTTGAGACGTCGCTTTTGATGTACGTAGAATTTTGGCGACGATCTCCATAACTGCGCTCACAAAGAGTTAGTTCACGATATTTATGTTTGTTCATCATCAAAACCAAATCCAGGGAATCAATACTCAACATTCTCCGCCTTTTGGTGATGACAAACCAACATAAATAATAATCAATAATAATGAGTCAAAAGAAATTTACTTACTCCCCCTGCATTGATGACACATTAGTTCCGTATTAAATAATAATCATACGCATCAAGCAGACGAGGAAAGTATAAAATGTGAATCCAATTATTGAAATTTAGGATCTAAATCCATTTTTATATCTTAACTCCCCCTGAATCTAACATATCAAATTAGATTCACGGTAAATTGCGTTAAATTATCATTTAGCACATCGTCATTATTAATTCTCTCCCCCTTGGCATTAGCAAAAAGAGCAGGAGGAGATCAACGACAACAACGATGGCTAAAAATAAAAGCACGAGAGTCGAAGAATACGACCACGGTCCAAATGACACCAAAGTAAAATCACTAAGAAAGTCAAAGCGTGCCAACGAGACCATAATCGAAAATCGAAAACAAAACTCATCAAAATGCAAATCAATTTCACATATTGAGTTATGGAACATACTCTCCAATATCAACATTCTTAGTGAATTTAGTGCATGGAAAACAATTCTATATTTTCATAGAACCAATTCTATTAAATCAATATAATCGTCGAGGGACGAAATCAACATCAGAGACAAAAAATATAATGTGCACAAAGAAGTAAATGGCAACACGATGTGTGTGTGTGTGTGTGTGTGTGTGTGTGTATAATATGGTACATCAAAAGGTATACATCCGCGACCACAAATATAAACGATCCTCAGATCGGAGCACATCATACAACATATCTCACAACATATATCGAAGAGTATCACAAAACATGTATACATCAAAATACATCATAAAACATACAAAAATCCATCCAAAAATACATAACCACCCAACTATCCTACCCTACTCTCTCACGACAAATTAGATCGTCCAAGTGCACATGAGAGAGTCTTCCAACGCAAGCTCAGGAGGTGGAGGCAGGATCAGCAGCAGCAGCAGGCTATGCTGACGGAGTGGTGGTCTCTGGGTCGACAGGAGTGTCAACCGAAGGGAGAGTGGCAACAGGAGTGGTCTCGGGAGCACCAGCAGAAGTATCCACCGAAGGAATGGTGGCAGCAGGTGTGCTCTCGGGAGCACCAGTAGAAGTAGCAGCAGCAGACGTACCCTCGGGGGCACGAACAGTAGAACCAACAAGCTCCTCGAGATCAGCATCATCCATATCCTCCTTGTCAGAAACAGTAGGAGGAACCTCAATGCCCAAGTGAGAGCAGATGCGAGCAAGCATCTCCTCACATCGAGCAATGCGAGCCTCCTGACGGCTCTGAGAAGCTGAAGAGTCAGGGCGTGAAGGCGGAGGAGGAGCAGAAGGGGTAGTCCGCTGAACGTGACGCAAGGCCGTAAGAGACTTCTTGACGGCAGTCGCGTTCAGAGGAGGACCCAGAGGACGCTGATCATCTGGAGGGAGAGGGACGCCGAAGTGAAGAAATACAAGGGTCAGCAAGCAAGGATAAGGAATATGGGCAGACTTGGTGGATTTCCTTATGCACTCAAAGGAATCCATCTTGTCAAGGATGATCCGGGCCCAATTTATCTCGCTTCCCATAAAAAGAGCGTAGATAAGCTTCAAGAAAGGCCGAGAGGGCAAGCTAGAGGAGCCGTACTTCGGTAGAAGACACGACTTCAGAATGAGATTCAAGACCCACGCATTCGGCTTAAATGATTTCGATGGAACGCCAATCATGGCAGGAGGAATGACATGGAACATCTCAAAAAGCATCGACTGGTCAAGATCGTGGATATTATCCACGGAGATATCAGCAGGGAGCAGGCCAGAAGAGGAGACACTAATCAACTGCCCTAAGATCTCTGCCGTGAAGACAATAGGTGTCCCCAAGACAGTGGTCTCAATGCAGTGGGTGTCATCATACTCACCCCGTACTCGATTGGCATATAATAATTTGACGAGTCTGGGGTACGGATGCGGATTCGCCTTGGGATCATGGCGAACATAATCTAATAGGCCGTTATAGGAGAGAAGATCTGCAAGATGTGGAAAGTCAGAAAACTGAATGAAGTGCTCCAGAATCAACGGACAGTGCTCTCATACTCTCTTATTCTACCATATAAAACATAGAAAATCTTAAATACGACGTGCAAGAACACATCTAGCATAAATTCCGAAAATCCGATCATAAATCCAGAAAATCCCAACAAATCTAGCATGAGCATATAGATAAAAATTATTATCATGCAAGATTATTGAAAGAAAATGAATCCTAAATCTCGGATTCACCCATAATCCCCAATTCTCGACGTAACCGCACAAAGGAGTCTTCCTTGAGTGGTTTCGTGAAAATATCGGCGATTTGCTTCTGGGTTTCAACGTACACTAAAATGATGTCCTTTTTAGCAACATGATCATCTAGGAAATGGTGACAAACATCTATGTGTTTAGAACGGGAATGGTGTATCGGATTCTTAGAGAGACATATTGCACTTTGGTTTTCCACCATGATAGGGCAAGTATCACAGTTTATACCGAAGTCTTTAAGAGTGTGTCTCATCCAATGAACCTGAGCACACGCAGCACCGGCGGCAATATATTCCGCCCCGGTGGTTGAAAGTGATACGGAATTCTGCTTCTTGGAAAACCAAGAGACAAGAGAATTTCCTATAAAATGGCAAGTGCCACTAGTACTTTTCCTATCGGATTTGCATCCAGCATAATCTGCGTCACTATATAAGATTAACTCATACTTGCTAGACTTTGGATAATATAATCCGTAGTCGAGTGTGTAACTTAAATAACGGAAAATACGTTTTACCGCTACTAAGTGAGATTCCTTAGGTTGAGACTGATAACGAGCACATACACATACAGCAAACATAATATCAGGCCTACTAGCAGTAAGGTATAATAAACTACCTATCATACCTCGATATAGACGAATGTCTACATCTTTGCCACCCGTATCTTTATCAAGATGTGTAGTAGTACTCATTGGAGTCTTCTTGCCTGAGGCATTCTCCATTCCAAATCGCTTTAGCAACTCCACCGTGTACTTGGTTTGGTGGAAAAAGATTCCATCGTGCATTTGGCAAATTTGGAGACCTAAGAAATATTTGAGCTCACCCATGTGGCTCATCTCAAATTGGTCTGTCATGACATTAGAAAACTCTTCGCAAAGAGTGAAGTTAGTAGCACCGAAAATGATATCATCAACATACATTTGAACTAAAATAATATAATGATTCGCATACCTAACAAAAAGTGTAGAATCAACTTCACCCATTTTAAAACCCAAATCCAAAAGAAAGTTCTTTAGGCGGTCAGACCAAGCTCTTGGAGCTTGTCTCAAACCGTAAAGTGCTTTCTTAAGTTTGAAAATGTGATTTGGAAACTTTTCATTTATAAAACCCGGAGGTTGAGAAACATAAACTTCCTCAACGACATCTCCGTTTAAAAACGCACTTTTTACATCCATTTGAAAGAGTTTAAAATCTTTATGGCATGCAAAAGATAACAACAACCTAATAGATTCTAATCTAGCTACCGGAGCAAAGGATTCTTCGAAATCTATACCTTCCTCTTGCCGGTATCCTTGAGCTACTAACCGAGCTTTGTTCCAGACGACGTTTTGGTTCTTGTCGGTCTTATTCTTGAAAATCCACTTCGTTCCTATAACGGTGTGGTTCTTCGAAGGCAATGGAACTAGCTCCCAACCCTCATTCCTCTCAAATTGAATGAGTTCTTCCTCCATGGCTAGGATCCAAGCACGGTCTTCGCATGCTTCGTTAATATTCTTTGGCTCTATTGAGGAGGCAAAGGCACAATGAGTGAAGTAGTTGACTTGAGATCTCGTCTTGACACTATCAAGTCTGTTGCCAATGACTTGATCATGGGGATGGTCACAAACTGTATGAAGCCGTTTGGAAACTCCCTGATCACTAGGAACATTCTCAAAAGTATCATCAGTAGGGTTAGTATAAATAGAATCAATAGAATGAGAATTACCAATAGAATCACATAAAACATCCATGGAGTCATCATCATTGATAATTCTAGATGGGACAAAATTTTCATTGAATGAAACATGAAGTGATTCCTCGATCGTTGAGGTTCTTTTGTTGTATATCCGGTAGGCTTTGCTGCAGGAGGAATATCCAACAAATATCCCATCATCGGATCTTGGATCAAATTTGTCCAAACTACCATACGTGTTTTTGATAAAATATTTTGCGCCAAAAACTCGAAAATGTTTAAATTGAGGCAATATACCAAACAACAATTCATAACAAGTTTGTTTGGTGCCGGGCCTCAAAAGTATTCTATTAAACACATAGCAAGCGGTATGTACCGCTTCCGCCCAAAATTGATGGCCAAGTTGGCTATCATCAAGCATTGTGCGAGCACATTCCACTAGTGTCTTATTCTTTCTCTCAACAACACCATTTTGAGGAGGTGCGCGAGGGAAAGAGAAGGTATGAGTAATACCAACTTCATCACAAAAATTTGAGAAAGACTCATTCTCAAATTCCCCTCCATGATCACTACGAATAGTGACAATGGTGGTTCCAATGAGATTTTGTACTTTCTTAACAAATATTGTGAAGTTTTCAAAAGCATCAATTTTATTACATAAAGAAAATACCCAAGTAAATCTAGAAAAGTCATCAACGATGACAAGTCCATATCGAGCATTCCCTAATGAAGCAACTCTAGTTGGCCCAAAAAGATCTAGATGTAAAAGCTCTAGAGGCCGTTTAGAGGATATGCTTTTCTTAGGTTTAAATGACGATTTTGGAAGTTTGCCTCGTGGACACGAGTCACAAAAGCTTTTCTTTTGGAAAGTAAGCTTAGGAAATCCTTTAATAGAATTTAACTTGGATAGCTTAAAAAGTGTTCCAAAGTTCACATGACCAAAACGTCGATGCCATAAGTGTTGTTCACTTGTGTTGGCAATGAGACATTGTTCATGTGATTTTGGAAGATCTAGGATATATATATCCTTATGGCGTGTGCCAGAAAATAACAAATTATTATTATCTTTACTAAAAATATGACACATTCCTTTCGCAAAGCTAACTTTGTAACCCTTGTCACTAAGTTGGCTTATTGAAATGAGATTGTGATTTAAACCTTTAACAAGGTAAACATCACTTATTAGAGGTTTAGATGGTTTAACAACTTTACCAACACCAATGATGGTTCCGCTCTCGTTGCCTCCAAAGACTACTCGGTTCCCATTAGCAATGTGCACCACTCTGGAGAGCAATTGAGCTTCACCCGTCATGTGTTTTGAACACCCGCTATCGAGTATCCACCCATCCTTGGAGCTAAATTTGGATTTGTTGCTCCGTTTCTTTTTCTTGAGTACCTAAAGATAGAAATATTATTCCATGGCACCCAAGGTCATTGGGTCCTAAAAGATTAGACCTTTGGAAGCCAAGTCCAATTGGACTTAGACTTCCCAACATAATCATCATTATGCACTACATTCATAAAATAGGAATTCATGTAAGCTTGTTTTTCATGCATGTTAGTGTTCTTCGGGCCCCAAATAGTGAATATTTTGGGAGCCCTATTCCTATTGGGAGCATGCATACGTTGTTGATTTCTACGTGATGCATGTCGTGGATAAGCATATGGCACATGATGAAATGGTGGTGGCATCATATGATATTGTGTATGATGGTAATTGTTCATATGATAGTAATGTGGATGAACATATGCATGTGGAGGAACACGTGCGTGAGTGTGTCTCACTTGGTGTGCACGTGCTCATGGACGTGGTGCATAGAAATCATCATACGTGTGAACATGTGGAGTAGGAGGTGTGTTCCTACGTGGTATGGTATTGGTGTACATAAAAGCATGACCCTTCTTTGGAGGTCCACCCAAAGTGGGTTTCTTTCCAAACGGCGGTGTGTACCTAGTGGAAGCACCATTGATAGAAGAACTACCCAGGGGGTGTTTACTCCCACTAGTTGAGGCATCGGAAGTTGGCCTTACAAAGGTGGTGGAAGATTTGGATGAATTTCCCATCTTACACTACTACAAAAAAACGCTTAGATAGCGCTTTTTTTTACACTTGCATAGCGCTTTTAAGCGCTATCTAAGCTACCGCTATTGTAGCTTGGATAGCGCTTTTAAAAGCGCTATCGTAGTATTTTACAAAGATAGCGCTTATAAAAGCGCTATCCAAGTTACCGCTATTGTAGTTTGGATAGCGCTTTTTAAGCGCTATGTAAGTGGGTTACTAAGGCGCTTTTGAAAGCGCTATTCATGAGCAATAGCCACGGCCAGGCCGTGGCTATTGCGCAATAGCCACGGACTGGCCGTGGCTAATGATCAATAGCCACGGACTGGCCGTGGCTAATGTTTAGTTTTTTAAAAAAAAATATAAAATCATAACGAAAAATAGCCATTGCATCTTGTGCATTATCAATTCGTGCACATGTATACATCGGAACATCAAAATACATAAGAAAATGAGGGAAAGTGGAGTTTATGTATACATCCACCAAAACAACAAAATACATAAGAAAAAACTGATACATAAGCCACAATGCGCATCAGAGTATACATAAACCACAATGCTCATGGGATTCAACATGAAAATGTTCAACACAATCTAAGATTCTCGAGTATGAGTTCAACACAAAATACTCAACATACCAAACAACACAAAAGTACTCGTAGGGCTAATGCACTCATGGTTGCATTAAAGATCCCTCGAGAATGCAGTCCTCCAGCTATCAAATAACAGCCTGAGTGGTGAATTCCCTGTAGAGCTCGGCAATTGCAGCAGCCTTGTGTGGTTGGACTTGAACAGCAATCTACTTAACAGATCAACAAGCAGAGCTGATCATCAAATCATTATGAGACTTTACAGCATCCAATCTGTAATGTACAAAGTAAAAATCAGTTCCACGTCTGCGGATATAACTTTACTAATCTGCAATGTACAAAGTAAAAAATTGCAAGCTCAATCAGCAAGAAAGTTTTGGCCAAACCATATCTGCGGATATAACCAAGTTAAAATCAATACTGACAATAAAACAAACAAGATGCTGCGTTAATGGAAGGAGAGAGGATTTATTACATGTGTGTCTGCTAAAGGAACATTGAGTGCTTCCATGGTGCCACATAAATAACCATGATCAAGGTCGCATCCCTGGATCCTGACATTAACCCTCCACGCTTCATCCTTTTGCAAACTTGAAACATTCTGAGTTCCAGCAAAAGCCTGAAAAATTAAACTAGTTATTAAAGTTTCAATAGTTCTGAACGTGTCGGATCCTGGTTCTTTCGCTGATAAAAATGATGCTGATCAATTTTTCTTTCATAGGGTTGATGCATATCTTGATCCTGGTACTGCCTTCAAAGCTCAGCTACACCTGTTATTTTACAGTAACAGTCATACAATATCTATCGCAATAAATGTTCCCGTATAGCGTAGAATTAGTAGCAAAACCATTGCCACTTGGCCTGAATTCAAGGTATACCAGGGAGGCACATAAACCGTTGTTAATCTAATGGTTAAAGAACTAGGTGCTTAATCTCTTAGGGTTTACAAATCTGCATGCCATTACAAGAAATTTAATATCCAAAAAATGTATAACAATTCATTGACCATATTATGCAACTCAATTGAAGATTATATCTGAAAATAATAAGTTTAGATTTTGGAAAGAATAAATAACTCACCCTTCCAACACTTAGAAGAGTGCAAGGAGGAGGTAGAGCTCGTCCAGGAGTTGCATCTTGCCCTGAGATTTGTCATATGAGCCAATATAATCTTTACATCTAACAGAAACCTAAGAGCAGCAGTGGCAGCATGAATAGCAACACGCAGCATTAGTGATGGCTATCAGACTAAAAAAGGAAAGAATATACAATTAAATGTGTTTCATTGATATGCATGAAAATAAATTGCACTGTATCTACATAACTTTACTAGTGCTGCAGGCAATAATACCATAGGCTAAACAAATCACTATGGAAGAAAGAGCATTATACTGTGTTTTAAACTAAGAAAAGTCATATAGTAACTTTCAACCCCCCATAGAAACCCATATATGTTGCTAAACAGGTGTCAATGTTGAAGTTGGACATGGAATCAGAATATTAATTCCTCTATCTGCAGAGAGGAAGGTTCAGCAAATGGCCGCAAGGTGAATTTTTCACTGCCTTAAAAAAGCCTGCACCACCCATCATTTATATGATTCAATTTTTGTTAAATATGTCCACAGTTGAAGTATAATAAAAGCTTTGTTAAAAAGGAAAAAAAAATGTATCTATAGTATATATATATGAGGGTATTGAAGGATGCAAATGTAAGTTTGGTATTTTTTACAACATGATTATCAGATTCTTCAAAAGAGCAATAAAAATATGTAGATTCTGTATACATTGGAATTATGGGTTCTGGTCAGCAGTCAATAGCGGCACCTCATCCAAAACTTTACAGCATCCAATGCCTTGAAAACATCAGTTCCACGTCCAACTCCTCCATCAAGTAGAACAGGGATTGCCCCCGAGACAGCTTTCGCTACCTAAGGCCCGAAAAAATAAGATAACCTCAATAGCCTATACATACATATAAGCTATTTCCTTCACAAACTAGAGCAGTTATCTTAAAATAGAATTAGACGATCTATTAAATGAAGAGCCTTTATCTATAAGAAGGAAAGCTATACCTCTTCAAGCACAGATATTGGAGCCGGAGAGTAATCAAGCTGGTGCGCACCATGGTTGGATACGATTATTCCTTAAATGCCCGCCTCCACTGCCTTTCGAGCTGTTCATTTCAATTTGCATCAAATGGAACAAAAACAAATTTATTTTTCTCTAGATGCCAAAATAATGATTATACTGCATGATAAAAGATTAGTATGTTCGTCTATAATGATTCTTACCATCTTCTGCGGTGAGCACCATTGTATGTCCTTGCATCTATGTTGACGTATTTGAATCCATTATAGTTGAACTATGGCTTATTATCAATTAATATGGATCACAGGAGTTTGAACCTATAATTTTCATACGAACCTCTTTATGTTCTTCCGTGTAGCATTGGCCAAAGGCTTTGCTTCTATCCATTTGGTGAAATAACCAACAGCTATTATTAGGAATCAACGGCTATTATCCTCAGGTATGCTTGGCCAAAACATTCAGAGACCGTAATTTTCTGAACTCCAAAACTCAGGGAAAAGGTGCCTCTCCATTTTGTATCAAAATGGCATTAAAATTAATGAAGCTACATTGAGTTATATATTTGAAAACTACCTCTCGCCACATGAAACTTCAAAGCGAAACAGAAATACGGCATAAAATTTGTAGATTCTACAAACGAACGTCCATGGGAAATGAAATCGGGTATCAGAAGGCCTGGAACAAGCCAAGACATGCAAGTGCAGAGGACAATAGAGCGCATGCAATACAAGGATTAAGATTTAATCATATTTAATCCGCACTTAACGTAGGAGCCACAAAGAGTAACAATCATCTGCATACCTCAAAGTACTTCTTGGCATTATCCCAAGCACCACCAGTGTTGGATGCAGAGATCGCAATCTGTCAAATATAATAAAGAGGGAAGATTATAATCATTTTAATCACGATTCATGGATGTGGAACACAAATAAAGAATCGATAGAATTAAGTAACCTGGACTCCAGAAACAAGGGATCCAGCAAGGACCCCTGATAGAGTCTTGACACCAAAGAAAGTGCCAACAATGAGAGGAGTCAGCATGACAAGAGCACCAGGAAGTAAATAAGTGTCGCTCCAAATTCTGACCTGCAAGGCATCTAAAAGTAAATCAACTGACGAGAACTTAAAAATTATAACTACGTCAATAATATGAAAGGTCGAAGAATCTTACATAGCTCTTAAAATTGCTCGATTATCAAGTAAAAAAGAATCTTCCATTGTGATAAACCTATCAGAAGTAAACAATGCCAAAAATGCAAAGTTCAGCATTTTTACCAAATCATATTAACCAAAAGATGTTTGAATTTTGTCGATAGTAGCTTATATTAACCTGATTAAGTTTGCTTGGTCTGTGTCACATGCACAACAACCATGTATGAAACTGCTACTTGGCCTGTAGATAAAATGATAAAGAATGAGATTTATTTTGTGAACTCTATCATTTATGCATTTATGCACCATATATCTGGTTGTTGCCTTGGTCCTCATGGATGGCCCAACAACATGTTCCCCTCTGAGAATTCATGCTATAAATCATCTGAGGAATCTACAACTGTAGATAAAATCATGCTATAAATCATGATGCAAATCAATACACCACAGTTGAGACTTGAGAGAGTCTGGTGTAAAATTATGCCGCTGTGTTGTTAAATGATCAGTGAATACCCTTATCTGCCTACTTAGAGTAGTCATCAAAAGCTCCACGAACTCGTCGTGATCGTATGTCTGATGATCTGGTAAGAAGGGTTGTAAGAAATTGTTCACGTAATCGTTGCTTCCTGTAAAAAACAAGAGATGTGAATTTCTCATTGTTTTAGTAATATTGCGAAATAATTACAATATTTTTCTTCTTTTAATTCAGATTTTCATATGACAATGGGAAATATAAAAGAGAGAGAGAGCTTGTATACCTAATCCAATGAAGTAGAGAGCTTCGTTGCATAACTTTTCTGCGGTCTTATCTCCAACTTTAGATACTATACCTTCCCTTGTCTTCTCAAACCCGGTGATTTGATCATCAAACGTGAGCTTCTCAATCTGCAGACAACATTAAGATGAATGTGGGGGTTGAAATTGTATGATCCTTCAAGAAACTAAACAATTTTCAAATTGATGAAGGAAATGATAGAGTTTACAAAATAAATTCCAGTCTCATTGAGAATGCCTGCACCCCCTGATGCATAATTGACACCATGAAGTATCGCATAACCTGGAACATTTTGTAAACTCTATCATTTATTTTGTAAATAATTGACACCATGAAGTTTGCTTGGTCTCATTGAGAATTTATTTTTGGGAATCCATATAAAGATAGGCTAGGGAGAAATGAGAATGAAAGTAACTTGCATACTTGGCATGTATATAAAATGATGAAGAATTAACAAGTAGCCAGGTTGTAGTATTACTTGGTATTATGATATTCTTATAAAATGAGGGGACTTATATTTGTTCAAAGTGCACACGTTATAAGTATAGATATATTTTTGCAAGTGTCTTTAAATTATAATGGTGAAGTTTTTCAGTCATGGATGCTGATTGGAAATTTAATGAACTTTCGACTCCATGTTATTAACATCATTATAATTATAGACTAAGCTATTAACAGAAGTATATAATTTTTTGGTCAAATTTGCAACCTAACCAACCCAAATTCACCTAGACATATCACATCAATAACATGCCAGATCATCTTAATTCTTAGAAAAACGATTTGGACTTTCTTCTTTTTTCCAAGATTGCTTCAAACAAATCATGCCCAAATTCATCTTTGACCTAACAATCGATATGCCCTACACTAAAAACCAATTGAGCATGTGCAATGAGCAAAATAAAAATCTTACGGCACAGAGGATGGACTGAACACAAGAGGCGCAGGCTCCATCAGATACATTCATGGACTTGAACTGCTTCTGTATTGCAGAATCATCATCAACACTGCAGCAGCTGCTCCCATTGTACCCACAAAATTTCAATGGGGCTTTCAATATCACAGGAGCTCCTGAAATACAACCAAACACAAAAAAATAAGAATGAGCCATTACAAAACAAAACAAAAGAACTCGAAATTACAAGAAAATAAAGAACCCACTTGAATCTGTGCACAGCTGGAGGCAATATGAGAATGGGATGAAGAGCAGGAAAAGGGCTGCGATGTGAAGAGAACCCATTATCACAGACTGCTTCTGGCTCTAAACGGGGACAGCAGGAAGATGAATGAAGAGGAGAAAAAAGGCATTGATCTCTTGATGATGATGATGATGATGATGATGATGATGATGATAGTAACATATGGATTAAATTAAAGGCAAGTGGGAAGACAAAATGGGACTTTTTTAGTTTAAATTTTTGAATGGAGTTCAGAACTTTGAGGAGACGATGAAGACGAAGCCTGCGAGCTCTTCGCTCCTCTCATCACAGTCTGCCGCAACGATCACGATGACGATGGGCTCAGATCGGATCGATGTTTGCCTTAAAGATTACAAAAATCCCGAATTAAAACAACAATAAATTGACACACAAAAATCCCTAATTCTATCCAAACTCGATTGCAGCATCCCAACCCTAAATTTTATATAAATTTTTAACATTATATTAAAAAGGCCACAGCTTTACATAAATTTCAATGATCGAAACTCTAACCCTAGTTTCCACCAACGCAAAAATCGGGCAAAATCAGACAAGAACAAAAAGTAAAACCCTAACCCCAACTTTAAAGGCTTCAGATCACATACCTCGGCAGCGGGGAACTGGAGCCGGCCTTGTGCGACCTCGACACCGACTTCGAGCTCTTCGGCTTGCCCCTTCCGCCCTTTGTCACCGCCGCAGAACTCATCTTCGATGGATTGAAGTTGGGTAGAGAAATTGAGAGAGGGGAAGGAACAAAAGAGCAAGGTCTGAGAGATGGCTTCAGATCAGGCGGCGGACTCGGGGCCCCTCGTGCAGATGCGGCGAGAGGAGGCCGGATGGTCTGCAGAGTGCCGGATGCGACGAGCGGGGACTCAGAGACTCTCTTTAGATCAGAACCTCGAGAGCGCAAGAGAAAAATGAGCGGAAATGAGCGGAAAATAGAGGGAATCGGGAAATTTTCCCCGCGCAAGGCTGAGATATTTTCTTTAAGCGCTATCTAAGGCACTCTATATATTAAATTTTTTTAATAAAAGTGTTTACGTAACGATTAGTACTATAGCGCTAAAATAAAGCGCTATTTAAGGTATTACTTGGATAGCGCTTTAACAAAAAGCGATATCTAAGTGATTTTTACCTTAATTTTGATTTATTTTTTTTTCTGTAAGTGCAGAAGCGCTATACAAGAGCTCACTTAGATAGCGCTTTTTAGAAGCGCTATCTAAGTGGCGTTACCCAAGCCCAAATCTGTAGTAGTGTTATACCCCAAGCCAATACGATGATTGGCCGGAAGTAAGTCATTTAGGATATTATCCAAATGGTCCTTACCTTTATTGAATTTATTAATTCGGCCTAATGTGGACTCATACTTCTCGGTGAGAGAAAGTATTGAAGTATCCAAAGGGGACACTTGAGTTGTGAGTACACAAACACGAGACTTGAGATTCTCATTCTCAATACTCAAAGTTGAGTTTCGAGAAATCAAATCCGCTATCTCGCGTTCATCCGATTCCTCAATATGAACATGCTCAAGTTGAGATTTGAGATTTACAATCTCATTTCTCAAACCTTCAACAACGGTGTCGTTGTTGATGATGATAGGCTTAGGTGAGGTTTGGAGACTAGTTAGCTCATCTTTAGTCTTAGTGACCGGCGCCCCGTTTACGGTATGGGCGCGGTGTCGTTTTACCGCAAGTGCACGGTTAGTGTAGGGTGCGGGTTTATCGAACTCAGGGAGGTGGATGGCTTGAGTGGCTACTAGCCTCGCCTAGGTCGTGTGCTAGCTACGCGGATAATGTGGGTGAAGTGTAGAAATAAAAGAAAGAAATGAAAAAGACACAAAATGAATCCTCGCTAACACGGGCTAGAGCACTCATGACACTTGGCATTTGACTTGACCCAGGGTGAGACATTGCCCCAAAAGGTGGTACCTAGCGTCCATGGACCGATATTCCGTTCGGTGCCAAGCACGTTAGGCCTACCCGGTTCCGGACGGTGGGCATTCCCATGTCCATTAACACCTTCCGCAACCGGGAGCATTAAGGCCACAATGATATCTCCCAACACTACGTCCAAGCCGTTCCCACGCGCGAGGACTCGATGTCTACACTGGGGGCGTGAGCTATGGCTAGGGAGTCAACCGCCAAGTTTATTCCCCCTTGGCCCGACGGTCAAAGGCGGTCTTTCTCCCGCCGATGACAATGAAACACCCCCGCGTAACCCTAATGGCCAAATAGGTCAAATGTGATTTCTAGCAATACATCGAAGCGGATCTTGACTGGACAAGCACCGGACCCCAACCCCCAACACAACTAGTGTGTCGTCGTACGAATTGGACCCAGATTGCTAGAAATCCCCATTGACGCATTTCATCAAACACATGCCATGCAACCAAGCCAAATGTAAATTTCCAAGCATCAATCCTACCCTAACCCGTATTAGGGTTCATCAAACACTACTCGATGGTGAAGAACATGATAGAAAGCAATAATAATGACAAACAAACATTCACCATCAAGCAAAGCAAATACAACACAAAACAATGAAATGGGAAAACAAGAGAAAGAAATACTTATCTTGAGTTTGAATCTTCAATCCAATACAAGATTTATTAACCAAAAGACCTAATCTAATCTAACCTAAAGCTCACAAGAGAAAGGGGCAAAAGCCCTAAAAAACTGAAGGAGATCCCCCTCAAGTCGACCAGCCTCGTGTATTTATACCCCCACTTTGAAACCCTAATGGTTCGGGTCCAAACCCGCAGGAAAAGCGCCACCCGATCGGTTGACAAGTCAACCGATCGGGTGATCTGTTACAAATAGTAAACAGAAAACGGCGGACTTTTGCCCGGTCATATGAACCAATCGGTTGAGTTCTTGGAGTGACCGGTCGGATCTTGGCACCATCGGGTGAAGGGATCGGTTGGGTGCCCGTGTCTCGGCTCCTCAGCATCAGCTACAGATGAACCGATCGGGTGAGAGTCACCCGATCGGTTGGAATTTGGCTTGAAAAGACAGAGAATCAGCCTCGTTTGAACCGGCCTGTGAACCGGTCGGGTGACATTCACTTGAGCTCCGGCTGAGACCGGGTGGTGCATGCGTGCATCACCCGATCGGTTGGAGATGACCAACCGACAGGGTGAGGGGCTGAAAGTTGTAATCTTCGTCGTTTGACCCCCTGGATCACGCGTGACTCCTCCCGTTGCTCCAGGGACTTGAGATATCGTCGTTAAACGTCCCCTACGCGGGCAATCTCCTGCAAACATGGAGAAACAAAGAAAAGTGAAAGAAAACGAGAAAACACGAGAAAACGAATAAAAGACGGCGGAAAATACGGAGAAACACAAAAGAAAACGTGCATGAATATATGAAATATAAACGCACGTCAAAATCCCCCAAGCTGAACTCTTCCTCGTCCTCGAGGAAGACAAGTGAGAGTAGGAGCTCGGAGGGGGAAAATAGAGAGAAGGAGAGAAAAAGAAAACTCTATATCCTAGATCGCCCGTAAGGGCCAACAAAATCAAACACGCCACACGAAGCAAGCATACGACAATACACAACACTAAACCAAGGAATGTGAGTCCAAACAAGTGTCGTGGGCCCACGCAGTGAAGCGCGAGTGAGTGTGGTCGTGTGCTAGCAGATGGTGTCACTATCTACGATGTGTAATAAAGCTCCATATACACATACCCAAAGAAAGACCCAAATATCGATTCAATTTGAAATTGCGGTGAATATTAGCTCAAGCATGCATGAGAAGAGTATAAGAATAGAAGCATATCATGCATCGGGGACTCCACAGCTAGGGACTAGGAAATCACCACACTATAGCCTAGGTAATCTCTAGAAGGTCCCTATGCCAAGTGTTTTCGAAAACGATGGAGGTTGAGAAGATGTGGAGTAGAACACTCGGTGCAAATTCTCGCCTTCCCCTTATTCACGGCAAGTAGGAAAATATTCACACTGGAATTGTTTTGGGTTTTGGGTATTTGTATTTTTTTTTCTTTTCATTTCTCATCTTTTTGGGTTTTTCTTTTCTTTTCTCCTTTATTTGGATTTTTGGGAATTGGGATATTTACTTGTGTACTCTCCCAAGTGGGAGAACGGTACACGACGAGGGGATTTGCACCAAGTAAAATAAAAATGAAATCAAATTCTAAACACTTGGACAAAGGAGATATTTCTCGCTAATCAGAGCATAGGCTAAATGGGTTATCCTAGTCCTTGTTTGTGGAATCCCGACACATGCGAATTGAAATATACGATATAAATATAGCATGCATATAGAAGCAGATAGTAGAAGCAAATACCGCATATTCAAATCGAAGCATGATAATCTAGGGGTCAACCAAGGATAGGTATATAAAACATAATCACAAGGTAGAAGCACACCAAACAGCTAGGCACGACGCACGACTCACAAAAAGCTAAGTGGACCCGCGATGCATGAAATGCAAGAGGACTCGATATCCTAGGGTTAGTGAATGTGATTATCGAAGCTGTGCAAGGTGCGCGTGTGATTTTCGTGGCAATTCATCATAGGGTTCATCTCTAGGAGAAAGAGATAAAAAGAAGAAAAGAAAAAGAAAAAAGAAAAACACGGAGAAAAGCGACTCAAATAACGAAGAAAAGAGACAAACGACGCACGAAGTGCGACTCCCCCAAGCTAAAACTTGCATTGTCCTCAATGCAATAGTAGTGAATACGGGAGGGCAATGAAAATGGGGGGGAGTTACGCACCGACACAAAAAATGAAAAACACGAAAAACACACGAGCGAAACTAAAAAAATAAAGAAAAAGAAACACTCAAATAAAAGATATAAAACACGACAAAAGAACACCAAGACACAGACACACAACAACGACACGTGAAAACATGCACACAAAAGTCGATTTCCCCCAAGCTGAACATGACAATGCTAGCAAAATGATATGATCAATGTGATGCAGAAATATGCAAGGGGAAGATCGGAAAAGAAAAGAAAGAAATCAAAATGCAGGAGAGACGGTGTGCTCATTCTCCTCGGAAGAGGATGAGGGTGAAATGATAGAAGGGCACGACATGAAGGGTTATTAAGATGCAAAAGCAAATCCTAGATACGCTCCCCTCGCTAATGAGAGGAGACGAGATTATTCAAATCTAAACTAGAAAGCGGTAAATTTTTACACTACTAGATTAGGATACACCTGAGCATAGGCGGATCCAAGATCTGAAGTGGGGCAGGTAGCTGCTCTAACTGCTCCTTCTGTGGCTCCGCCAGAAGCGCTATGCCACGTGTGCCAATGGACCCAAGCAATGCACCTCCAAGCATCCCTCGTAGGTGTCCACCTGTGACCTGCAAAGGACGAGGTGCATTAGTCCATGGCAAGAAATTATTTCCCAAAATAAATGTATCCCAGAGATAATCGTCAACATAAGATGGAAAAATAATATAAGGGTGACGAATACTCCCTGAGAATGGGTCGCTATCCTCTGTACTAGTGACGACCAAATCCTCGCTCTCCATGAGAAGTGGCTCTCCAGGTGGTGACACACCGCAGCATACCTCAAGGGAAATAGATCCTGTGTCCTGCGAGAGATATGGTGTGTCAAATATATATGAGTCTAAAGAAATAGGAAGTGAAAAGCGAGACTCAAAAGTGGAGTGAGAGTGAGTATGAAAATCTCCCTGAATAGGGGCAATATGCTCAAGTAGATGCTCAGCCGCAGAAGACGTGGAGAGCGACGGTAAAGGTAGATGTGACTCGGGCTCCATGGAGTGGACCATTGTATCCAAGCCCTCATGCACATCCTCCTCGACGATATGCTCATGCTCCACCATCTGCCCGATGTCCTGAATGACATCCTCATGGTTGACCACCGACCAAGGAGGAAGCTGTGACAGAGATGGCTGTGGAGGTGGATGTGGAGCGGACCCCTCGTATGTGGTCATCGTGTCCTCGTTCTCACGCACATCCTCCTCGCCGGTATGCATAATCTCTGTAAACTCCTCAGTGCTCTCATATGACTCATGTGGGGTATCCAAATCAAGACAAGAAATCTCTCCCACAGATCCTAGATAAATCTCCCCATCCTCACTATCATCATCAAAAAATGCTTCGTCATCCAAGTGGTAGTGATGGAAAAATGGGGTATCGGCTTGAGATGTGTCTATGGTGGCCGATGGCATGGTGGTCTCAACCATGAAAGTGGGTATATCCTCTCCTTCATCCCCTCTCCTCGGTGTCGGCTCGGTGATTGGTACCATTAAGTTTTGTAATATTTGGCCTTGGTTAAACATGGCACTTTCAAGGAGAGACACGAGGCTTGATTCTTCTTGTGTTTGTAGAGGGGTATAAGGTTGAGGAAATGGATGGAAGGTGTTTGGGCTAAGGTTGTGGGAAAATGTTTGGCCTTGGAGTGGGGGGAGGCTCTCAAGAGTAAATGGGCAATCATAATACACGTGCCCCACCATCCCACAAGTCTCACAAACCACAACTGGATAAGGATCGTATCCTCCCATCTGAGCATCGAAATTTGATCTCCACATGGTAATATCAAAGATACCTGGACAAAAAAAATAAGAAAACTAGAGAGAAGTGTCAATAGTACAAGAGAATAACAAAAAGATAATATAATGGTGGGGGAAAAATTTCTTGGTTATTGAATTTTTTTTAAAATAATTTTTTTTTGTTTTTATGCGTAGTCTAACGAACCCAAGCTAAGCTAATATCAAACCGAACGCCTCCCCGGCAACGGCGCCAAAAACTTGACCGGCGCCCCGTTTACGGTATGGGCGTGGTGTCGTTTTACCGCAAGTGCACGGTTAGTGTAGGGTGCGGGTTTATCGAACTCAAGGAGGTGGATGGCTTGAGTGGCTACTAGCCTCGCCTAGGTCGTGTGCTAGCTACGCGGATAATGTGGGTGAAGTGTAGAAATAAAAGAAAGAAATGAAAAAGACACAAAATGAATCCCCGCTAACACGGGCTAGAGCACTCATGACACTTGGCATTTGACTTGACCCAAGGTGAGACATTGCCCCAAAAGGTGGTACCTAGCGTCCATGGACCGATATTCCGTTCGGTGCCAAGCACGCTAGGCCTACCCGGTTCCGGACGGTGGGCATTCCCATGTCCATTAACACCTTCCGCAACCGGGAGCATTAAGGCCACAATGATATCTCCCAACACTACGTCCAAGCCATTCCCACGCGCGAGGACTCGATGTCTACACTGGGGGCGTGAGCTATGGCTAGGGAGTCAACCGCCAAGTTTATTCCCCCTTGGCCCGACGGTCAAAGGCGGTCTTTCTCCCACCGATGACAATGAAACACCCCCGCGTAACCCTAATGGCCAAATAGGTCAAATGTGATTTCTAGCAATACATCGAAGCGGATCTTGACTGGACAAGCACCGGACCCCAACCCCCAACACAACTAGTGTGTCGTCGTACGAATTGGACCCAGATTGCTAGAAATCCCCATTGACGCATTTCATCGAACACATGCCATGCAACCAAGCCAAATGTAAATTTCCAAGCATCAATCCTACCCTAACCCGTATTAGGGTTCATCAAACACTACTCGATGGTGAAGAACATGATAGAAAGCAATAATAATGACAAACAAACATTCACCATCAAGCAAAGAAAATACAACACAAAACAATGAAATGGGAAAACAAGAGAAAGAAATACTTATCTTGAGTTTGAATCTTCAATCCAATACAAGATTTATTAACCAAAAGACCTAATCTAATCTAACCTAAAGCTCACAAGAGAAAGGGGCAAAAGCCCTAAAAAACTGAAGGAGATCCCCCTCAAGTCGGCCAGCCTCGTGTATTTATACCCCCACTTCGAAACCCTAATGGTTCGGGTCCAAACCCGCAGGAAAAGCGCCACCCGATCGGTTGACAAGTCAACCGATCGGGTGATCTGTTACAAATAGTAAACAGAAAACGGCGGACTTTTACCCGGTCATATGAACCGGTCGGTTGAGTTCTTGGAGTGACCGGTCGGATCTTGGCGCCATCGGGTGAAGGGATCGATTGGGTGCCCGTGTCTCGGCTCCTCAGCATCAGCTACAGATGAACCGATCGGGTGAGAGTCACCCGATCGGTTGGAATTTGGCTTGAAAAGACAGAGAATCAGCCTCGTTTGAACCGGCCTGTGAACCGGTCGGGTGACATTCACTTGAGCTCCGGCTGAGACCGGGTGGTGCATGCGTGCATCACCCGATCGGTTGGAGATGACCAACCGACCGGGTGAGGGGCTGAAAGTTGTAATCTTCGTCGTTTGACCCCCTGGATCACGCGTGACTCCTCCCGTTGCTCCAGGGACTTGAGATATCGTCGTTAAATGTCCCCTACGTGGGCAATCTCCTGCAAACATGGAGAAACAAAGAAAAGTGAAAGAAAACGAGAAAACACGAGAAAACGAATAAAAGACGGCGGAAAATACGGAGAAACACAAAAGAAAACGTGCGTGAATATATGAAATATAAACGCACGTCACTTAGTATATCTATTTACTAGTGTAGAATATTTAGACCAAATTTGCTTGTTAGCTAATCTAAGGTCATCCATTGTTACCTCATCGCCTTCATCCTCGCTTTCATCGCAGGAGGACTCTTGATCATGTTCCTCTCTAGCCATGAAGCACATGTGTGCTTGCTCCACTTGTTCATCATCCGACTCTCCACTTGAGGAGTCCTCGTCGAAGTCGGTGAATGTCCCGACAAGTCCTTTCTTGTACCCTTTCTTGTACTTTCGAGACTTTTCAAACTTTGACGCCTTCCATTTCTCCTTTTGTTTGTTTTGAGGACAATCCTCTTTGATGTGTCCTGGCTTGTTGCATTTAAAACACAAAGGAGCGGAGGCGTTAGTAGAACTAAATTTAGATTTGTTCTTGAAATTACCTTTTCAGAAGAATCGGTTGAACTTCTTTGCCATGAGGGCAATGGATTCCAAGTTCAACTCGTCTTCCGATTCTTCATCATCGGTAGATGTAGATGGAGCGGCCTTGAACGCAATCGCCTTTTTCTTCGGCTCGTCTTGCTTCAAGTACGACTTCATCTTGTCCTGCATCTTTAGTTTACTATCCTTGCGTACATCATAGGACATCAAGGTATCCATTAGTTGTACGACAATATACTTATTCATATCGTTACCTTCCTCGATGGCGAAGGTACGCTTTTCCCAACAAGAAAGAAGTCCGTCAATGATCTTTGAGACTTTCTCCTTTTGGGTGTAAGTATTTTCAAGAGCCTCCAACTCATTGGTAATGTCAATGAAGCGAGCATAGTACTCCTTCATCTTCTCACCCTGTTGCATATGAAATAATTCGAATTCTTTATTGACAACAGTGAGTTTGGAGTCTCTTACCCTACTCGTTCCTTCATGCAAGATGAGGAGTGAGTTCCAGATTTGATATGCACTCTTACATGTGCATATCTTGTTGAAGTCTTCGGGCTCCAATGCACATTGCAAGGCATTCATTGCCTTGGCATTGTTTACCTCCGCGGCGACCTCCGCGGTAGTCCACTTAGAGAAGTCTTGTTCGGCGGGCTCGACATACTCCGTCAACGTAGCTCTCCATAGTGAAGTGTTCCAGAGGAACGTTTCCATCCGACATTTTCAGTACCCATAATTGGCACCGTTGAAATAAGGAGGCCTAGTTGAGGAGTGTCCTTCCATCACCAAAGAATCTCCTTCACGGTTCCTAAAGGTGCTATAGTCTAAAGGTGGACGAACGTTCTTATTGTCGTTGGTACACATAGCTATGAACTTGGCTCTGATACCAAATGTAATGCCCTGATAGCTACTACACAAGTACTAGAGGGGGGGTGAATAGTACTTTAAAATAATCAAGAGTATAATTCCTAATTATTGTGCAAACTCAACTAACAATGCGGAATGAAAATATTGACAACAATAAAAGACAATGCAAACAATCGATGTAACGGGTTTGGATCCACCCAAGTCTTCCCGACTTGTTCCCGGTGATCCTACGTCCCAAACACCCGGATCCCCTCCGGCTACTTGAGTTAGAAACCACTAACCCAAGTTTTGCACTATGAAATTCTTGTAGAAAACCTCTACAAGATCAAATCATACACAAAACGAAATGTGACTCCCACAAACCGGGATCACAAACTTCTCTCACAAACCAAGAGAAAAACTTGCAATATCAAAGTAAATGAAATATAAACACTTACCAGCAAAATCCTATGCCTTGAGTAAACTTACGATTTTAGGGCAAGAAGGATTTTGAGGAAGAGAATGTCACCAAACCCTAGCTCCACCAAGATGAATAGCGATCGAAGGCTAGGATGGAGTTGGTGACCTTGAATCAAGCTCTTGGCTTGAGAGGCTCACAATGAAGAGAATCTCTCTTGAGGAAATTAGGGCTCAAGGAGTTTGGAGAGATTCTTGTGAGTAATGAGGGAGCTTTGAAAATGAGAATTAAATGCTCTCTCTTTGATTCTCTAAAACTCAATAATGGCAGCCTTGAATGCTATGAAGAAGCATCACGAGATTATATAGGAGTTGGAGAAGATAGAGGGAAAATTCGTGCATTTAATGCTCCAACGGATCTATTTCTGAAGCAGTCTAATCGGTCTTAGAAGGATCACTAACCGATTAGTTTGACAACTAGTCGGTTGGTGATTCTTCTTGGACCGACTAAGTGGTTGACAGCCAAGAAAGATAGTTCAGGAGATATAGAACTAGTCGGTCTAAGAAGACTTGCCAACCGACTAGTTTGACAACTAGTCGGTCGGTGAGTGTTCTTTGACCGACTAAGCAGTTGAAAAACAATAAGCTGAACACAAGAGAACTAGTCGGTCTAAGAAAAATTACAACCGACTAGTTTCACAACTAGTCGGTCGATGAATGTTCTTGGACCGACTAACTGTAAACAATAGCTAGGCTGAAGAAATGAAGTCATAACTAGTCGGTCACAGAAGGATTCCTAACCGACTATTTTGACAACTAGTCGGTCGGTGAACCTTCTTGGACCGACTAATTGATCAACAGTGCCTAGGCTGAATTGAGCAAGGAGATCTAGTCGGTTCAAGAAGGATTCTTAACCGAGTAGATGACAATCTAGTCGGTTGGTCCTTCTTCTTGAACCAACTAAGATGCACTAGAAGCCACGGAATGAAGCATAAGGCTTCGGAAAAGTTTGTATGGGCCTCTAAGATAATCCTAGCTCTAAGATATGAGCGTTAAGAAGATTATAATGTAAGTCCTACTCAAGGCTTAACATTCTACAAAAACGAAGCTAGAAGACTCTAAAAATAAGCTAGACGAACCGTCTTCAAAGCTTCAATCCGAATCTCTTGACTTCAATAATGCTCCTAGAGCTTCAACGAAGCTTCAGGCACACGATCACGTGCTTAGAGAAGTATTGAGACGTCGCTTTTGATGTACGTAGAATTTTGGCGACAATCTCCATTACTGCGCTCACAAAGAGTTAGTTCACGATATTTATGTTTGTTCATCATCAAAACTAAATCCGGAGAATCAATACTCAACATATAGAACTCAGGACCTTTAGTGTCGGACGGATGTAGGTATCAACTGACACCAACAGAAAGTCACGCCACCCCACATTGTTATACAACTGGAGTAGCCCCTATAATACCCCTAGGTGCTCAAAGTCGGCTATGTGCACGAACCTAGTGGGTACGATCGAGCGATGGGAGATACGCTCAAATCTGGCGTGCTGCGCGTCATCTCTGAAAAAAATCCCCAGCGTGTCGAACGCGGGGGCAGGCTATGCTGGTGGGGGGGATATGAGCAATAGGAGGCGAAAGTGTGGGTGGTGGCGGGCTAGGTGGAGGGGAGTCTGCTCTAGCGGAAGAGGAGCCAGGCTTGCTGGTCCTCTTTCACTTCGAGGCAGGCGCCCTCATGCGGGACCTTGTGCGGGGCGGCATGTGAGCTGCGGAACGTGCCTACCCAAGAAAAAATGCGAAGTGCTGAAAATATGGAACGGGTATACCTGAGCACGACGCGAGAGCAAGCAGTATGAGTGTGCAAAGAATCGACTCCTCCGAGAAGCTCCAAATACGTCTGGAATCTCCCCCAAGCTAGCCTGAAACAAAAGTATTCAAATCAGCAATAAATATCAATACGTATGGGGTAAGATCAGGTATAATAGATAGATATATATATATATATATTAATTTATATTTTGGTCTTAATGGGCTTACGGATGGGAGAGAATGGAGAAAAATAGGATTTTTGGGAGAAATAGGGGATGTGTGGTAGCGGGGGCGGTGGCGCAGGCGTCGGCAAACGGCAGCAGATGATCGGCGGTGGGCAGGCAGCGACCGGCGAGGCTGTGGCTCGGGCGAGGCGTGGGAAGTTGGAGGGGTTTTTGCTCGGGTGATGTGTGGGAAAACGAAAGGGCTCGGGCTCAATTTGGGAGATTTTGCATTTTGGGATTTCGAGCCGCGGGCTTTGAGTATATAAAGGATGGGTCACTCGGCCAAGTGACGCGTTCACTCGGCCGAATGGCACGGTTAAAATTTTTTTCGAAATTATTCAACAGAAGTTGCGACTCGGGCGAGTAGGTCTTACTACTCGGCCGAGTAGACAAAGATCATTCGGCCGAGTAGCAAGGCTACTCAGAGCTTTAAGTGCAAGAAAGTATCTGATTCCCTCGGGCGAGTGACTAAGTCACTCGGCCGAGTGACATATAAATTACAGAGAATAGTTTTTAGGATCTTCCTGATCAGTACCTTACTCGGTCGATTAGGGTCTTTGCTCGGCCGAATGACTAAGTCGCTCGGCCGAGCGGCCTGCTGTTTTCAGCTCCAACTCTCTGTTTTTTCTCTACTTTCTGTTTTTCGTCTCCCCGTCAATTCCTTCCTCCTCCGGAGGCCTGAGCGCATTTCTGGAGCGCTCCCCTTTGCCATGGTCATCATCCATTCAAATGGTTACTCGTTCTTCATCTCCTGTCATGAAAAATAGATCCCATTGTCAGGATTATTATCGACTCTAGACTTTAAACACTAAGAAAGATCTAAAACAAAAAATAAAAATGAAAGATTCAACTAAAAACTGTCGGGTTGCCTCCCGACAAGCGCTCGTTTAAGGTCTTGAGCTCGACCCCTTAAGATATTCGTTTAACGCTCGATGTTCGGCGCATGTGAGAGGCGCGCGTCAAATTTGCCGGGAAAGCCACTTGGATTTAATTGTTGTTGTTCGTACGCATTCCTTGCCTCCCCCTCATCATGGGTGGTAGTGGGGGACGAGTCCACCAAGCTTGAGCTTTTAGCATTCTTTTTCTTATCCGGCGATGAAAATTTCTTGTCCGGTGGAGCTTTCTTCAAATTCTTTGCCGTGGAGAGCTTGCATAGCTCCCTAATCCTTACGACATCAGTGTCATCTTTGTCATCAACCGTAGAATGATCCGGCGGGTCCTCCAACTTTTCTCCATCTCTAGAAGATTGGCCTTCTGACGTCCCCCCAGATTCGCAGTGCAAGTGGGGGGACCGCAGAAGGTTTAAATATTTGTAGTCCGCAAGCGCACGGTGTTGTAGTGTGGCTTGGGGGTCGAACACAGGGAGGTGTGGTTGTGCTTGCACAAGAGATGGAACCGGTTCACCCTATGGGGCGAGCTAGCCCGGATCGGTGTATGGATTGTCACAGAAATAGAAAGCGATGGAAAAACAATATAGAAGGAAACCCGGGACTCTTGGCTTCCACCCTATCGTGCGATTCTCGCCGATACGGCCTACGGGTAGGACATCGATCAGAATTAGGGTCTATTGGTGAGACGTTGCCTCTTAAAGTGGTACCGGCGTCCCATGGGCCCGATATTCCGGTCGATGCCCAGGATGATACGCCAAACTTCCCGGGTTCGATCAGTGGGCACTCCCGTGTCCATTAACACTGATCGACTGCGGGAGCACTAAGCTCGCAACGATAACTCCCAACGTCTCATCCTGCCACTCCCGCGCGCTAGGATTCGACGTCTACGCTAAGGGCGCGAGCTATGGCTAGGGAGTCAACCGCCAAGTTTATTCCCCCGTGGCCCAACGGTCAAAGGTGGTCTTTTTCTCCCGATGACAATAAAACACCCCGCGTAACCGGTAGATTCCTAATCCCTATCGATTTCCTAGCCCTATGGATGCATCAGGGAGAACCCACGAAGGGGTTTCCACCAAAATCCCAGATTTGGGATCTACTACTAAAAAGCGATCTAAACGAAAATAGACCGTCAAAATCATAATCGGATAATAGAAATGCAATGGTAGTAAAGCAATTAAGATAATACTAAAGTTTGACAAAGATCTGAAAACTTACAAAAACTGGGAAATTACAGCCGTCACAAAATGAAGAAAACAGTAAAAAATAACCAACTCCCGTTTCTCAAAGACCTAGGGGTCCTATATATAGGAAAAGATTTAACACGATCGGTTGACAAGTCAACCGATCGGGTGATCTGCTTCAAACTTTGGCAGTGAGATGCAGGACTTCACCCGGTCAGGATGAACCGGTCGGTTGAAGCATGGATGTGACCGGTTGGATCTTGGTGCCATCGGGTGAGGAGACCGGTTGGATCTTCGTGTCTTGGCTTTGGAGATTCAGCTACAGATAAACCGATCGGGTGAAGGTCACCCGATCGGTTGGCAATCAGCTTCGAATTTCAGAGAGCTTTGGGCTTTTGAACCGGCCTACGAACCGACCGGGTGACTTCTTGTGAGCTCCAAGCTGTGACCGGGTGGTGCACACGTGCATCACCAGATCGGTTGAAGATGATCAACCGATCGGGTGAGGGGCTGAAATATGCTATCTTCGTCGTTTGACCCCCTGGGTCACACGTGACTCCTCCCGTTGCTCCAGGGACTTGTGATATCTTCATTAAATGTCCCCTATACGGAAAATCTCCTGCAAACATGGAAAAACAAAGAAAAGTGAAAGAAAACGAGAAAATACGAGAAACGGGTACGAGATGGCGGAAAATAACGGAAAAACACAAAAGAAAACGTGCGTGAACATATGAAATATAAACGCACGTCAAAATCCCCCAAGCTGAACCCTTCCTCATCCTCGAGGAAGACGAGTGAGAGTAGGAGCTCGGAGAGGTAAAATGGAGAGGAAGAGATAAAAAGAGAAAACAAAAATCCTAAATCGCCCGTCAGAGCCAGCAAAAGCGATACACCAAGCAAGCAAACGCAAAATCACATCACTAAACCAAGGAATACGAGTCCAGACAAGTGACGTGGGCCCACGCGGTGAAGCACGAGTGAGTGTGGTCGTGTGCTAGCAAACAGTGTCACTATCTACATTGTGCAATAAGCTCCATATACACAAATCCAAGAAATGACCCAAATATCGATTCGATTTGAAATAAGCGATGAATATATGGTTCAAGCATGCATGAGAGGAGTATGAGAATAGAAATGCATCATGCATCAGGGACTCCACAGCTAGGGACTCGGACATCACCACACTATCGCCTAGATGAAAGCTAGAAACTCCCTATTCCAAGTGTTTTCGAAGACGATGGGGGTTGAGATGATGTGGAGTAGAACACTCGGTGCAAATTCTCGCCTTCCCTTTATTCTCGGTAAGTAGGGAAATATTCACACACACATTTTTTTTGGGTTTTGGATATATGTATTTTTTTGGCTTTTTGGCTATACAAATTTTTTTTCTATTTTCTTTTTGTTTTTCCCTTTTTTGGAATTTTTGGGTTTTTGGCTATATACATGTGTACTCTCCCAAGTGGAAGAACGGTACATGACGAGGGGATTTGCACCAAGTAAAACAAAAAAGAAATCAGAATCTAAACACTTGGGCAAGGGAGATATTTCGCTAATCAGAGCATAGGCTAAATGGGTTATCCTAGTCCTAACTGTGGAATCCCGACACATGCGAAATGAAGCATACGATATATATATAATCATGCATACAGAAACAGACAAGAGAAGCAAATACCGCATTATTCATATCGAAGCGTGATAATCTAGGGGTCATTCCTGGACAGGTATATAACGTAAAATCACAAAGCAGAAGCACACCAAACAGCTAGGCATGACACACGACTCACAAAAAGCTAAGTGGACCCACGATGCATGAAATGCAAGAGGACTCGATATCCTAGGGTTAGTGAATGTGATTATCGATGCCATGCTAGGCGTGTGTGAGATTTCGTGGCAATTCATCATATAGGGTTCATTTCTAGGAGAAGGAGATAAAAAGAAGAAAAGAAAAATTTAAAACACGATGAAAACGAAACAAAAACGAAAAAGAAAGACTCAAATGACGCACAAAGTGCGACTCCCCCAAGCTGAAGCTTGCATTGCCCTCAATGCAATAAGAGTGAGTATGGGAGGGCAATGAAAATGGGGGGGTACGCACTGACACAAAAAGAAATGAAAAACATAGAAAACACAGATACGAAACTGAAAATAAAGATAAATCAAAATCAAACCACACGACATAAAAAATAGAAAAAGAAAGAAAGAAAATGATACGACACGACAAATGAAACAAGCACACGCACACAAATAAAACAAAACACGACAACACAGCAAAATAGACTTCCCCCAAGCTAGACGTGACAATGCTAGCAATGAGATATGATCGTGAAAGTGCAGAGATATGCAAGGGGGAGGTCAAAAAAAAGTGAAATCAAAAATCAGGAGAAGGCGAGTCCTCGCCCTCCTCGGAAGAGGGTGTGGAAGTGTGGTCGGGAGAGACGGGTGGTGTGCGGAGAAGTGGGGAAAGAGGTGGAGGAATAGGTGCAGGGGGAATGTGGACAATGGGTAGAGTGTCGGTGGAGGTGGGTGGTGGTGAAAGTACGGCGATCAAAGCGGTGGTAGAAGGGATAGATATAGGGAGAGAAGAAATGATGGAGACGGTAGTGGATGGCGGTGGGAGTGATCTGGAGCGCACCTGCATATTCCTGCGGCACGTATATGGAGTGATGGTGGAGGAGGGAGGTGGTGGTGTGGGGGCAATGGAAGTGGTCGTGAGAGGAGAAGTGGATACGGGGATGGGAATAGATGTGGGTGGGGGAGATGATCGCCTAGGTGGGGGTGAAGGAGGTGGGGATGGGTGGGATGGTGGATGAGAAGAATGTGACGGGGGAGGTGAGGATCGTCGAGGGGGTGAAGGTGGTGATGAGGGTGGTGGTGTGGGTGGTGGTGGTCCGTGAAGGTGAGTGAGAAGGCGAAGGATGGCGGCCACGTTCCTCTCAAGTGCGAGGAAGCGTGGGTGAGTGAGAAAGGAGGATGGTGATGGGTCCGAGGGGGCAGAGGACGTGGCAAGATGACGGAGGGCTGCGACCTCCCTCTCGAGAGCAAGACGGGCAGAGACCTGGCGACGACCAAAGGAAGTGGACTGACGTGAATCGGAAGTGGTGCCGGCAAGTGATGTGGAAGTAGTGCCAGTGACAGTGGTCATGCCGGCACTGGATAGAAGGCCTAAGGTGGCCTGAGAAAGGCTCACTGAAGGGATAGGGCCAGGAGCAGTGACTCGGGCCAGCCCTGATATCTCCCCGGGACGCAGGAATATCCTGCTCGCCTAAGTGGGCGGCAGGGGAAGGTGGTCTGCGTGCGTCCGGGTGAAGGAAAGGAAGGTGCAACCCCGCTAGAAACTCGGGATCGGGCGGAAAAGTCCAATCCGCCACTAAAGCTATGGCCATGCGAGCGGGGTTGGGGAGAATGGTGTAAGGAGCTGGGGGTGGCCGTAATTGAAGTTGAAGCGACCATCGGGGCGTGGCTTAATCATATGAATGTGCCGCAGGACGTCAAGATCTAGACGTGAGAGTTCTGCGGCAGTAGGAAGATTTTGGGGGATGGGAATGTTAAACTGCGGGAAAGAAGCAATAATAGTGATAATGCACCCACAACAGATATTGCACTTCCCGGCTCTGCTAATCTCGAGAAGCTTGCAAACAAGCCAATCGTCGGCATGGACAGGGACAGTAGGGGCCCTAAAGCTAATCCCATCATCATCACGTACAAAGGGGAAAGTCATGGCCCAGAGAATAAAAAGATCAGGGATAGTCACGGTGCCTGACTCGTCCCTGGGAAAAAAAGTAGAGGATATGATCCTATGGGCCAGACGAAATATGGGATGGATGATGGAGGAGGCCTTGGCCTTACCTCGGGGATAGCGAGGGAGTATGGTGAGGCGGAACCAAAAGTTATCGACGTCAAATTCCGGCGGGTATCCGTAGTGTCGGATAGCGTCATTCACAAGAATAGGGAAACCAAATATATTTTTGATGGTATTCAGGTTGGTGCGGATAGTTTTGTTACGCACCCGAAAGATGACGGTCGACCCCGACTCACAAACAAGTGTAGAAAGAAACTCAATGGTGAGTGACGGGTAGGATACCGCAGAGGCATTCAGGAAGGCCAACCAACCTAAGTTAGCAAAAAGAGTCTCGACCTCGGTGAAGACACTGAGGTCGATAAGTGATTGGGCGTGGGCAAACTTGGTCGAAAGATGCCCCCGAGCATCAAGTCTATGATAAAAGTCTTTGTGCTCTTGGTTCCTAAATAGGTACCCATGCGGGCCCAACATGGGGTCCACAGGGGGAATAACAGGTGGGGGAGGGGCTAGTGTCAGTTCACGTGTGTGGGGAGGAAGACGTGTTTGTTTACGTCTCTTTCGAGATGGTTCCTCCTCCCGCAAGATACCCTTCCCCTTATCTCTATCCCGGGCCATGTGTGCGTGTGAGTGATGCAAATGAGTGTAAAATACTATCGAAGTGCACACACACGAACAATCAAGCAAATTAAATTTCTAGGGTAAAAATTGAAATTTGAGAAGTGGAGCGAAGTTACCCAGCAGAGATTCGAGTTCTTCGCTTGTAGTTGACCCAATGCCGTGCAATAGGAGAAGCGTGGAGCCGCGGCACTCTTCTTCAGTAAAAATTCGAAAGTAGGGGTGGATATTGTGGATTAGGGCTAGAAAGGTGCGAAATAGGAGAGGGAGAGAGAGAAAGAGATGGATAGATGGAAGGGGGAGGTGGAGAGAGAGGCTAATGGAGGAGTGGAGGACGTGGGAGAGAAGTTTTTGGCCATTGGGAGAGGGTGGGAGGCGAAACGACGGTGAGAAAACGTGATCGGGTGAGGAGATGTGAACGGGTGGGTCGGGGGGTATTTATAGGGTTTAAGTCGAACTGGTCGGGTGAGTTGTCACCCGATCGGTTGACTTAGTGGTCGAAAATTTTGGCTGAAGAGTTGCTACAGGTGAACCAGTCGGTTGAAATGTCAACCGATCGGTTGACCGCTCCACACATTTTTCCGAGAATTTAGGGTTTCTCACCCGGTCCCTCAACCAGTCTTGCTTCTTGTCACCCGATCGATTGACAAATTTTGAAATTTTCCCGAGAATTTACCCCAGGTCACCCGGTCTGCCAACCGGTCTCTTCTTTCCTCACCCGGTCGGTTCATTTAGTGGCAGACACGGCATCTACCTGATACATCCCAACCGATCGGTTGAGTTATCAATCGATCGGTTGGGGCCTTGTTTTCTGCAAAAACCCACAAATCGCATAAGTTCCACAACGGAAGTTCTTGCGGGTGGATTTATTTATAAAAATAGATAAAATAAAGTAAAAAAATCCTAAAAATTGAAACAAAAGTTTAGAGCATGGGTTGCCTCCCATGAAGCGCCTTTGTTTAACGTCGTTAGCTCGACGCCCGTTAATGATGTTCAAGGTGGGCGATACGGGTGATGCCTAAAGTCAGGCATCACTTCAGCTTCTCCCTCTGTTGTAGTCGGTGTCGACAAGAAAACTTGTTCGACGACTCTCCCTTTATTGATGGTGTCCGGGGGCTTCTCCTTCATATTGGCGTCCACCGCCACTCGTTTGAGGATTCGGACCTCATCCCCGGTGAGCCCCATGGGCTCTTTGCCTTTTCTCCTCGTAAGAGGAGCTTTTGGGAATCTGGGAGGGATCACATGTCGCGCGACCACCTCATCAGCAACATCTTTCTTTGGGGAGCCAACTTGCTCTCCAAGGTCTCCCAAGTGGTCGGGGGGATTTCTCGAGAGAATTTCCCAGGAGCTCGCTTCTACGGCTCTCTCATCTTCCAGCTCCAGCGCATTGATACTAGGATCATCCAGAGGATCGGGGTACTTCATCGACAACCCCAAGTCAAATTCGACTTTTTCTTGGCAGACGTTGAGGGAAAGCTTCCCATTCTTCACGTCTATCAAAACTCCGGCGGTTGCCATAAAGGGCCGTCCAAGGATAATAGGGGTATGCTTGTCTTCCGGCATGTCCATCACCACAAAATCAACCGGTACTTGTATTCCACTCACATCAACGGGTAGGTCGTCCACTACTCCCACCGGGTACTTCACCGAACGGTTGGCAAGCTGTAATGTCATGCCGGTGGGCTCCAAGTCTCCCATCCCTATTCTCTTGTATAGCGACAGGGGCATTAGACTGACGCTCGCTCCTAGATCGACGAGCGCCCTCTGGATTCGCACTTCCCCAATCGAACAGGGGATGGAGAAACTTCCCGGGTCTTTGAGCTTCGGTGGATTTGCTCTCTGAATGAGAGCGCTGCATTCCGCCGTTAGGACGACCTTTTCCTTTCTGGATCCCCTTGTTACTAAATCTTTCAAAAAATTTGCATAGGAGGGGATCGTCTCAATAGCTTCTAGGAAGGGGATTTGAAGGCTTAAATCCTTGACCATGGCAAAAAATTTGCCATACTTCTCGTCGATTTTCGCTTGGGCCAGACGTTGTGGAAAGGGCACAACGGGCTTGAATACCCTCAAATTCCCTTCTTCTCCTTTCTTCTTCTCTTCTTCGGGGGCTCCCTCCGGATTCACAATCTTTGGCGACGGGGTACCATCGTCATTAGCTTTTTCAATTGGCCGCTCAACGGCCAATGGTGCTTTCGGTTCCATGGGTGGCACTCTAGTAGGAATTTGTGTTCCGCTCTTCAAGACGATAGTGGACACATTCTCATGCTCATGCGTGAGTGCTAAGGTTTGATTCACCCCCCTCGGGTTCACCTCAGGCTGTGGCGGTAATAGATTCTGCGGTCTCTGAAGGTTCGCCACTTGTAACCCCAGCTTGGTCACCTGATCAGTGAGGACTCTCTGTCCCAGCTCCAGCTTCAGATTTATCTTCTCCTGGTTGGCGATGTATTGAGTCAAGAGGGACTCAACTGGAGAGATGGCCCTCTGCTGGCCATATTGTTGCTGGATGGGCTGTGGATTCCTTGGAGTGTACTGCTGGTACTGTTGTGGAGGTTGTTGCTGCTGAAATTGCTGCTGCTGAAACTGCTGCTGAGGCCTAACCGGCTGATATATCTGCTGTTGTTGCTGAGTCGGCTGTTGATAAGGCGCTCGGTAGCTAAGGTTGGGATGATTTCGGTTGTTTGGAG
The DNA here is from genome assembly GCA_030789695.1 of Scilla litardierei. Lineage (NCBI taxonomy): Eukaryota > Viridiplantae > Streptophyta > Magnoliopsida > Asparagales > Asparagaceae > Scilla > Scilla litardierei. Next base: position 290,288,212 of record CM061141.1, read on the forward strand.
AGTAGGTCGGGTTGGAGTTGGTTCGTGGTGGAAAAGGCGCATTCCTTGTAGGATTGTAAAATAATGCGCTCGCCTGGTCCAACGGAGATGAGATGTCACCGCCGTCGAAGTCTCCAGAGACTTCAGCTTCCACTGCAGCTATATGTTGTGTATCGGCACCACTGGCTCCTACCATCAATGCAGAGATCTGGGTCGACAGCAAGTCAAACTTGCTCGACAATTTGTCGACTTCCTCGACCCTGTGAATACCCCCAGATCTAGGTGTGGCTCTCTCGTCACACCACCGCTCATTGTTGGATGCCATATTTTCTAGAATATGTCCGGCATCTTCTTCACTTCTTAACATGAAGGAACCCCCAGCCGCGGCGTCCATGGAAGATTTCAAGTCATCCCTCAACCCGTTGTAAAACAGATTAATTATCTGCCATTTTGCAAGCTCGTGATGAGGGCATCTTCGCTGCACCTCTTTATATCTCGTCCAAGCTTCATGCAGGGACTCGTGGCTGGCCTGGGAGAAGGAGGAGATCTCACTCCTCAGCTTCATGGTCTTCCCCGGAGGAAAGAACTTTGTCAGAAAAGCATTGGAGAGCTTCTCCCAGGTGTTGAATGTGTTGGGGTCCTTCTCCCTAAGCCACAGCTTGGCTTTATCTTGCAGAGAGAATGGGAATAGCTTCAGACGGATCACCTCAGTCGTGACACTATTTATCCGGAAGGTGTCACATTTCTCCAAGAAGGAGTCCAAATGTTCAATAGGGCTCTCCATGGGCGCACCCGAAAATTGATCCTGCTGGATCCACGTCACCAAAGACGGCTTAAGCTCAAAGCTTTGCGCCGTAATAACTGGAGGACGGATGGCGGAGGTGGACTCGATGGAAGGCATCGAGTACTCCAACAGGGATTTGTGAGGTGAGGTGTTCTCTCCCATGGTTTCATGATCCTCTCTTCTTCGCTTCTCGGCGGCCAAACGCCTTAGGGTGGCGTTTATCTCTGGATCAACAGGGATCAAGTCGTCGAGGCTTCTTGAACTCCTGCGCATGAAAAAACAACAAACACCTGTGAAGCGAAAAGTGGGAAAGAAACAGATAAGATTAAAAAAATAAAAATAAAAATAAAAATAAGAAGATAAAAAGGAAAAAGAAGAATGCGAAAATTATCACAAGGTAGGGATGTGAGCTAGACACTAGGGTTTGAAAGTTCCAAAAAATGTACAAACATGTTGCCTCCCTGGCAACGGCACCATAAAGCTTGATGTCCCCCCGGATTCGCTGTGCAAGTCGGGGGACCGTAGAAGGTTTAAATATTTGTAGTGCGCAAGCGCACGGTGTTGTAGTGTGGCTTGGGGGTCGAACACAGGGAGGCGTGGTTGTGCTTGCACAAGAGATGGAACCGGTTCACCCTATGGGGCGAGCTAGCCCGGATCGTTGTATGGATTGTCACAGAAATAGAAAGCGATGGAAAAACAATATAGAAGGAAACCCGGGACTCTGGCTTCCACCATATCGTGTGATTCTCGCTGATACGGCCTACGGGTAGGATAGCGATCAAAATTAGGGTCTATTGGTGGGACGTTGCCTCTGAAAGTGGTACCGGCGTCCCATGGGCCCGATATTCCGGTCGATGCCCAGGATGATACGCCGGACTTCCCGGGTTCGATCAGTGGGAACTCCCATGTCCATTAACACTGATCGACTCCGGGAGCACTAAGCTCGCAACGATAACTCCCAACGTCGCATCCTGCCGCTCCCGCGCGCTAGGATTCGACGTCTACGCTAAGGGCACGAGCTATGGCTAGGGAGTCAACCGCCAAGTTTATTCCCCCTTGGCCCAACGGTCAAAGGCGGTCTTTTTCCCACCGATGAAAATAAAACACCCCGCGTAACCGGTAGATTCCTAATCCCTATCGATTTCCTAGCCCTATGGATGCATCGGGGAGAACCCACGAAGGGGTTTCCACCAAAATCCCAGATTTGGGATCTACTCACACATATTTACTAAAAAGCGATCTAAACGAAAATGGACCGTCAAAATCATAATCGGACAATAGAAATGCAATGGTAGTAAAGCAATTAAGATAATACTAAAGTTTGACAAAGATATGAAAACTTACAAAAACTAGGAAATTGCAGCCGTCACAAAATGAAGAAAACAGTAAAAAATAACCAACTCCCGTTTCTCAAAGACCTAGGGGTCATATATATAGTAAAAGATATCATCCGATCGGTTGACAAGTCAACCGATCGGGTGATCTGCTTCAAACTTTGGCAGTGAGATGCGGGACTTCACCCGGTCAGGATGAACCGGTCGGTTGAAGCATGGATGTGACCGGTTGGATCTTGGTGCCATCGGTGAGGAGACCGGTTGGATCTTCGTGTCTTGGCTTTGGAGATTCAGCTACAGATGAACCGATCGGGTGAAGGTCACCCGATCGGTTGGCAATCAGCTTCGAATTCCAGAGAGCTTTGGGCTTTTGAACCAGCCTACGAACCGACCGGGTGACTTCTTGTGAGCTCCAAGCTGTGACCGGGTGGTGCACGCGTGCATCACCCGATCGGTTGAAGATGATCAACCGATCGGGTGAGGGGCTGAAATATGCTATCTTCGTCGTTTGACCCCCTGGGTCACGCGTGACTCCTCCCGTTGCTCCGCGGACTTGTGATATCTTCATTAAATGTCCCCTATGAGGACAATCTCCTGCAAACATGGAAAACAAAGAAAAGTGAAAGAAAACGAGAAAATACGAGAAACGGGTACGAGACGGCGGGAAATAACGGAAAAACACAAAAGAAAACGTGCGTGAACATATGAAATATAAACGCACGTCACCTTCTTCGAGGCCGTCATTGTGTAAGGCACCGATAGCATGCGGCATAGCATCATCAATGACCTCGTCGAGGAGGTCCACGTAATCAACGTCCTCTTGCCAAGGCATATGCTTCATTGCCTTAGGAATGTGTAGCTCCCCCTCTATGTTTCTGACATTCAAAGATAAGGTGCCCTCTCTCACGTCAACTATCACGCCGGTGGTGTCCAAGAAGGGGCGTCCAAGAATTAGCTACGTATCGCCCTCTTCTTTGATATCCATTACCACGAATAGGGGTGTGCATGGGTACAGGGTACCCAGATACCCGATCGGAACCTACCCGAACGGGTAGGTTCTTGGTAGATAGTTATCGGTTACGGATAGGTTCCGGGTAGGAAAATTAGGAACCGGCAGGTATCGTGTCCGGTTCCGGTTCCCGTTTATAGGGAACGGGTACCCAGAACCGGAACCGATATTTTATATATTTAATTTTTTTATATATTATAATATTAATGATCAAAATATATAAGAGCGATCCACCCTGGATGTATCCAATTTGAACTTATAATATTAGGGAGTACAACTTGCATCCTGAAGTTCTGAGCAACGCGTAAGTTCATCAAACAATGCATTTGAATCAAAGATCATATTGTTCTCTTATGCGTTCAAAAGAGCAGTAGAGGTAAACGTGAATCATTCTTCCATATGTCTAGCTTTATCTAGTAGAAATGACTGATCAGTATCCTTTATCACTGAAGAAAGAGACTAGAGACAATATTTTACTTCCAGATTGATCTTTAGTCATGTGTATTTGAGGTAATTGTCATGCACAGATCATTTGGAGATCATTGTTCGTAATGCATAACAAATTAGATTTTTTTACAAGGTATCCGGAACCTATCCAGAACCTACCCGGAACCATAGGGTCTGGGTAGGGTCCGGGTATAGGTCCAACTGGGTAGGTTCCGGGTCCAAATTTTAGGAACCGGTCCCTTACCGGGTAGGGTACGGGTAACATAAATAAAACAGGGTACCCGGACCCGCACACCCCTAACCACGAAGTCGCACGGCAAGCAAATTCCTCCCGGTACTTGGAGCGGTATGTTTTCTGCAATTCCCATCAGCCTAGTTACCCGACCGTCCGTAAGTTGTATTCTCATATCCGTCGGCTTTAAGTCGGTCCCCGTATTCAATTTCTTAAACATAGTTAGGGGCATTAGGCTCACGCTTGCTCCCAAGTATACTAAGGACTTTTGTAGCGGGACTCCTCCAAGCGTGCAAGGGATGCGGAAGCTTCCGGGATCTTTAAACTTTGTAGGCTCCCTCTCCTTCCGGGTGAACCATGTACCTTGCTCGGCGAGCATTATCTTCTCCTTTCGCTTCTTTCCCGAAATCAAGTCTTTTATGAATTTGGCATATACAATGGCGTCCAAAAAAGGGATATTTAGGCTCACTCCCCGCAAGTACTCAAGAAACTTGGCAAGCCACTTTTCAATCTTTGCTCTTGCCAACCTTTGTGGGAAGGGTACCGGTGGCATATAGTTTCGCTCCTCATGTGGCTTCATAATTTCAAAATTTTCACCGTCTTTTGGCTCTTTCGGGCACTCCTCCTCATTAGCCGGATCCTTGTCATCCAAAATTTCTTCCCCCGGTTCCTTGGTTTGAATCATGGCGGGAGTGGTGTCCTTCCCGCCCCTAGTAGTTACCGCCACCACCGTATTGATGTGGTTGGTATTGCCCCATGGGCTTGGCTCTGGTTGAGCCGGCAATTGTTGAGTATTTTTGTTGAGCACTACTAGTTGCTCCGATAATTGTGCCACGACGGTGTTGAGAGAGTCTTCTTGAGCGGTCAATCTAGCATTTACCTCCTTTTTCTCCGCCATAAATTCTTCAACCCTCGCTTCATGGTCGGACCTCGGTGGTACTTGTGGAGGATTAGGTGCTCTCCACCCTTGATTATACCCCGGAGGTCTATATGGTCCCACTTGTTGCCTCGGTTGGAAATTTTGTTGTTGAGGCCCTCTCGGTGGATATTGCAGTTGTTGTGGAGGCCGAGCTTGAGGTTGTTGCGGTGACGGGTTTAAGGCTCCATCATTATTTGCATATGAAAATCTCAGATAGTTTCTCGTGACTGGGTTTGCCCAATAACCAGTGTTTCCCGCAACGTATTGGACTTGCTCTATAGCTCCCTCTCCTTGCTCTCCTCCAACATACATGACATGGGCTTGGTCTTGCCAATCGCCCATACTTCCTACCGGTGTAGATATGGTGGGGGGTCCCATGTGGATCACTTATCAACTTTTCCAATTTCTCCATGGCCTTTTGGAGAGAATCAAACTTCGTAGAGAGCTCTGCTACGGCCTTTGCCTTATAAATACTTGTTGGCTTCAAGGAAGATGTAGAATGTCCTCTCTCATTGTCACATTGCTGGTTATTAGAGGCCATCTCCTCAAGTAGGGCCGTAGCATCATCCGGCGTCTTAGATAATATTTCTTCATTAGCGGTTGCATCGATGATTTGCTTGGTGCCCGGTTGCAATCCATTGTAAAAGCTATGAAAAAGCTCACATGCTTCAATACTATGATGGGGGCATTGGTGTTGGAGATCTTTAAAGCGCTCCCATGCCTCAAATAGAGTTTCATGCGGTCCTTGCTTAAAGGACATGAGCGCACTCCTTATCTTGACGGTCTTGGATGGTGGGTAGAATTTGTTAACAAAAGCACTCGCCTACTCATCCCATGTGGTAAAGATACCCTTTGCTTGCGTCCTCAACCAATACAATGCTTTGTCCCGTAGGGTAAATGGGAAGATGCGCAGTCGGATAGCGTCGGCCGGTACACAGGGCATCTGAAAAGTGGCACATTTGGACAAGAACAACTGTAGATGATAGTGTGGATTCTCGTGAGAGTTCCCATGAAATGGGTCTTGTTGCATCAAAACCACAAGTCCTGTTTTGAGCTCGAAGTTCTTGTCCGCTGCCAACTCAGGCATCACAATGGACGAGGTAGTAGAAGTAATAGTAGGCCCTAGCCTATCTCTGATAGAAACAAGCCTAGCCATGCGTGCCGTTAACTCCTCCGATGTCTCCGGTCGGTTCATATGATCGTTCTCTATAACAAGTCTCCTCTCGGCTCTAAGCCTCCGCGCCGTACGCTCGATCTCGGGATCAAATAATATGTCTTTTTGATGTGCCTTTGATCTCGTGTACATGCACAAAAAAGAGAATCTCGATGGAATCTTTAGCACAATAGAGGAATAAATAGATAAAAGTAATAAAAAGAAAAAGACATAACTAAGTAAAGAAAATAAAATATCGTCGCCTCCCCGGCAATGGCGCCAAAAACTTGATCGGCCCCGGATATACAACCGGAAAACGACTGTATTTTTACCGTAAGCGCAGGGCGTAGTGGCGAGCGGGTATCGAACACAAGGAGGACAATTGCCAGTATCTTACTTTGGTCACCTAGCTATTGATGGAATAAGAATAGTTTGATGGTAATGTCACAATCATTCAAATAGCAAATAGATATCAATATAATGAAAGCATCTAGGGATAGGAAATCCCAACTACGGACCATTTCTCATCCTTGTGAGTCATGAATATCTATGTTGCAAGGCTTGAATATAGGTGAATTAGTCACAACTTAATGTAGAACCAAGCTTACGCTCTCGCGCTATTGCCGGTCTATAGCAACCTAGATTAGGGCCCACTCTCGTGCAAACCCTAACCTAAGCCACTAACGTGAAGATCACATCATCGTCCAATCGCAACTCGAGCCCACTCTTGTGCAAACTCGAGCTACGATCTAGGTTATGATAGTTCGTATTCGTCCAATCTCTTGCAAACGAATATTAGTATAGATTTATAATAAGAATCCTAGCTTTGGTCCAATCTCTTGCAAACCAAATCTAGAGAATTTCGATTATAAACCTAAGTCGAATATCTAGGCCTTCCCATCAGTTGAGATCCAATCTTTTGCAAATCCCAATTGAAGGAAATTCCTAGCTACTCGCAATAAATCAATCAAAACCTAACATTTCTTCAATCCTAGCAACAATTCTATTCATTCATCATAATTCAAAAGATCGGGTCCATAGGGTTCATCCCCATGCCCTAGAACGAATAAACTACTCACAAATCATCATGTAAATATCAAAAATAAAGCAATAGATCATGGCACAATTCATTGCAAAGAAGAGACAATTCATAAAAATAAGATTTTTAGCAAGAAAGAACAAACCAAAATTGTCGCCTATGATCTCCAGCTGAGATTTCACAAAAGAATAGCCGTTAAAAAATAATAGAAGTCTCTCTTAAAACTAGGGAAAAAGCTAGATTTAAATACAAGCCAAAATCGTCCAAAAAACCATGACAGAATTGCCCCTGTACAGCCTAGAATTCGCAATCTGTGTAGCAGTCGGAATGCGTCACTCGGCCGAGTAACAATGTTACTCGGCCGAGTGACAGACCCAATAATAAAACAGAGAATCTGTGGGTTTCAGGGGTCTGTCTCTCTGACTGACTCGGGCGAGTAGGCTTCTTTACTCGGCCGAGTAAGCAATCATGCTCGGCCGAGTAGGCTTCTCAAAATTTCCAGTAACTTGGCCCTTTCTCGGTTGAAAATCCCTGTTCTACTCAGGTGAGTGAGCTTTCTCACTCGGCCGAGTAGACTTCCTTGCTCGGCCGAGGAAATTTTGAAATTTTGCTATGCGTATCCATTTCACTCGGCCGAATGCAGCTTCTGACTCGGCCGAGTAGACTCTCTGTTCAGCCGAGTGAGCTGTATCTGTCTTCTTTTCTTCTCCTCTTCACCTCCTCGTCGATTCTATCGAATTTCTTCCTCTTCTACTCATCCTCTAGCGCTGCTAACTCCTCAAATAAGCCGTGGGCGATGCTCCGATATGCGCGAAAGTCTCTTGATCTCATTTTTACTCCCGATCGCTCCATATCTTCTTAAATACGACATAAAACAAGAAATAGTGAAAAGCAACGTGATATCGTCGAATAATCGTGGAAAATGCAATATGGACGATCGAAATGACTTGAAAACATGCAGAAAAAAGGTGTAAAATAAGGCGCGATCAGGATCTTGCTAGATCAACTAAAATACAACCCCATTTATATCCAACGCACCATAAAAATCCCAACTTTGCGTCTAAGTCCTAAGATCCATGGGCTAATCCCTTAGCCCTAGAAAAGACTATTCAAGCATAGCAATATCAATAAATAATATAACGCACAAAGATTTCATTGCATGCATCAAGAATGGATAAACAATAAGAGATCACAAAGAAATAATGATAGAATTAGAAAGGGCAAAAGAACTTAGCTTCATACAAAGGAGGGGCCTAGGGCATGGCCAAACTCCCCAAAAAGATCGTCTCCAAAAACTCTCAAAGAGATCTAAAAAAACTCTACTGTCAAAAGTATACAAAAAGTCCTCAAAGTGTGTCCCAAAAATCTCCCCCAAACCCCCCCCCCCCCCCCCCCCGTCGGCTGCCAAAAATCCTCACAAACCCTCTCCATCGCCCCCAAAAATTCGGACGCAGCTTAAAGATTGGGCCCACGATGACTCGGTCCGAGCAGGAAGCTGCACGGTCGAGTACGTCAGTGAGCGAGATCAATCGCCCAAAACGTTGCTCTGTCTGCTCGGACCGAGTAAGGTCTGCTCGGTCCGAGTTTGTAGCTACTCGGTCGAGTAGTAGGCTGCTCGGTCGAGTATGTTAGGAAGTCGCGCATCTCCGAAATATGTCGCTCTGCCTTCACGGCCCGAGCAGGCACTGCTCGGTCGAGTGGGAGGTTGCTCGGACCGTGTAGGAGGTTGCCCGGTCCGTGTAGGATGTAAAAACACATTTCAACAGCATTTTGCACACTACACGATCGAGTATTGCACTGCTCGGACCAAGTAGTGTACTGCTCGACCGAGTAGGCTACTGAGAACAGTTTCAGCACTGCAGCATCAACTTACAGAAATTCCTCAGAGCTCATCCGACCTCCGATTGGCCCGTTCTTAGTGGCGTTGGAACCGTCTTGAAGTATATTATCTATAAAAAATATCATAAAAATAGTGAAAAAATAGCAGATTTTAAAAGAGTGTATGGTTGTCCTGTTTCCAGCACTTCGGGTCGCTCGATTCCTTCGTCACATCATAGTTCGATCAAGCGAACTTCTCTTTTGCTCCTTCCTTGCTACAGTATTCTTCTTTGGCACCTTGAGCATGTCATCATGAGTCTCATTGGTGCTCTCACGTCGCCGATCGTCTTATTGACTCCAAATTGCTCCAATATCGTCCAAATCCCTGAAATGGACATAAACGCTCTGAAAGTCATATTATTCCAAATAATATCGTAAAAGCGAATGAAATATGTAAATGAGCAATCATTTTGACGTGTAACCATTTAGATAAAATGTGGAATGTAATGACATATCAGTAGCACAGAAGGTGCTTAACCCGGTCCAGTGGCGCTGTGTGGACGCTGCACTATATCTGGCTAGCAAATTTACTGCGAATGATATGTCGGGACGTGTGCAGTTTGCCAGATATAGGAGTGCTCTGATGTCACTCAGATAAGGGACTTCTGGACCAAGTATATCCTTCCCTTCTTCCAGCGACCGGAAGGGGTCTTTATGTGCATCCAGAGATCGTAACACCATAGGTGTACTAAGTGGATGACATTGGTCCATATGAAATCTTTGCAACATTTTCTTTGTGCATGTGGTTTGATGTAATATGATTCCATCTTTTAGATATTCAATCTGTAAGCCAAGGCAGAATTTCGTTTTGCCTAGGTCTTTCATTTTGAATTCTTTTGTTAGGCTTACAGATATCTCAACGATCTCTTCAGGAGATCCAATAAGATTCAAATCGTCTACGTAGACATCTATTATTATGAATCATTTCCCTTTGCTCTTATGAAGATGCAAGGACAGACTTCATTGTTATTGAATCCTTGTTTAACAAGGAACTTGTTGAGTCTGTTATACCACATCCTTCCTGATTGTTTGAGACCATACAATGATCTTTGAAGCTTAACAGAGTATACGTCCTGACGTCTATCTTTAAGTTCTGCAGTCATTGAAAAGCAATTAGGAAGTTTCATGTATATCTCCTTGTCGAGATTACCGTATAGATATGCAGTCACAACATCCATTAGCTGCATGTCTAAACCTTTCTTTGCTGATAAGCTTATCAGGAATCTGAAGGTGATCGCATCCATGACCGGGGAGTATGTTTTCTCATAGTCAATACCCGGTCTTTGGGAAAATCCTTGCGCTACAAGCCTTGCTTTGTAGTGTGCGATCTCATTATTTTCATTTCTTTTTCTCACGAATACGCATTTGTATCCCACAGGTTTGACATCATTAGGTGTTTGGACCATATGCCCAAAGACTTTGCGTTTCTCAAGCGAGTCCAGCTCAGCTTCCATTGCTTGATTCCACTTTGGCCATTCATTTCTTCGTTTGCATTCAGCAACGGAATATGGATCATGATCATCATCGCTTTCGGTGACGTGAATAGCAATATGAAGTGCAAAGTCATCGTCGACGACTGTACTCTTTCTGTCCAATACCTCCCATGTACGTATATAATTTAATGATATTTCAGTTTCTCCCGGTAGTTCCTCTGCAGTGGATTTTGGAAGGGGTGAGGGTATGTACATGAGCTCATTTCTCGGTAGGGGTATCGTCCCAAGGTCTCCGGATATTTTTCTTTTTCTTGGATTTTTATCCTTGGAGCCTGGTGGTCTGCCTCTTTTCTATTGAGGTGCAGCCACTTCTGCTGCTGGTGGATTGCATCCATTCTTTGGGATGTCAATCCTAGCTGGAGCATTTGCAGTAGGGATGTGTGATTTGACAATCTTCTGGTTGTCAGTAAATGAGTCCGGTAATCTATGAACGGTGTTCTGAATGTGTAAGATCTTCATGATCTCATCATCACATTATTTTGTTACCAGATCATAGTGGGTCAAGCTTTTTGTATCACATGTTAACATTTGCTTCGCGCTAGACTTTTCATTGTCTAGGCCCATTTTGGGGAAATATGTCTCATCAAAGTCACAGTCTTCAAGACGTGCCTTAAAAGCGTCCCCCGTTTGGGGTTCTAGGTATCTTATAATGGAGGGTGAGTCAAACCCTACATAAATACCTAGGCGACGTTGAGGGTCCATTTTGGTCCTCTGGGGGTGGTGCGATGGGGATATAAACTGCGCAGCTGAAGATTCTCAAGTGAGAAATGTTCGGCGGCGTTCCATATGCAAGTTGCATTGGAGAGAGACTCTGACCTCCTGAGGGTCTTATTCTTATTAATGATGCAGCATGCAGAATTGCATGTCTCCATGCATCCACCGGCAACTGGGATTTCATTAGCAATGGGCGTGCAATCCATTGGAGTCTTTTAATCAGCGACTCTGCTAACCCGTTCTGGGTGTGAACATGCGGCACCAGATGTTCAATTTCTATTCCTGTTTCCTGGCAGTATTCTTGAAATGACTGGGAGGTGAATTCCCCCGCATTATCCAGACTTATTTTCTTTATTTGGTTGTCTGGAAAATGCGCCCACAACTTTATAATTTGTGCCAGAAGTTTTGGAAAAGCTAAATTGCGGGTCAAAAGTAGACACACATACGAATATTTCGAAGATGCATCAATCAGTACCATGAAGTACCAAAAAGGCCCACTAGGGGGTGGATGGGTCCACATATGTCTCCATGTATTCTTTCAAGGAATCTTGGAGACTCGATATCCACTTTAAGTGGTGATGGCCTTGTTATTAATTTACCCTTGAAGCAGGGTACTCAAGTGATTCTCTCTTCTAAAGAATCTTTTGGTTCTTCTGGTTATGCCCATGAGATTGTGATAAGATGCAGTGCATCATCACAGATCCAGGATGGCCAAGTCTATCATGCCAAAGTAAAAATTTGGCTGATGTCGGGCACTTCATGTGCTCCGTCAAGTTAGCTTCCTCTCTCCGAATCTTTGTATGATAGAGGCCCGATGAAAGTCTCTCAAAACGTTCAAGTATGGTTTTTACTCCATTTTCTTGAGACGTTACATACTGTAATTCATTCTCTTTTACATTTGTTGTTTCCAAGTGGAATCTGTTCAGACGGATATCTTTGAAACTTAGTAAGTTTCATTTGGAATTCGGAGAGTATAATGCATCTTTTATTTTAATTTCTGTTCGTTTGGGAACCAACAAGGTTGCATTTCCAGAACCATCAATTATACCCGATGGCCCTGAGATTGTATTTACAGGGCTCTTATATGGTATAATGATATGAAAATAGCATTTATACTGAAAGATCATATGTGTTGAAGCACTATCTACCAAGCAGTCATGAGAGCAGTCCATCTAAAAAGATGAGTAAAACATTTTCATTCAGAAACTAAATTTTATTCAAAGGAAATCAAATTAACATAAAAGCTCTCATAAGATAAATTGTTCTGAAAATAAAGTGATAAGATAAATGTAGTAAGCTAATCAAGCAGGTCCTCTGATTTGAAGTCTTTTGCTGTGAACTTGACTGCAACATTTGCAGCCACCAGGTTTGTTTCAGCATTCTTTTTCTTGCTATGTGTGTACAACTCCTGGAGATGCAGTGGGATTCGGCACACTCTAGACCAGTGGCCTTTCATGCCACAGCTGTGACACTCGTCATCCCAATCTCTCTTGGATGGTGGTGCATCATTTTTCTTGTTGTCATTTCTGCGCCAGGTGAACTTGTGCTTCCCTTCATTCTTTTGTTGCTGTACTTAGCCCTTGGCTCTTTTGTGGTGTCCCCCTTTCTGCGGCCTTTCTTTTCTTTTGTTATCTCTCTTCTTTTTGAAGGAAGAGGTATGATGAGCTTCTGATAGGGGGCAGTGCCAGAGGGCGCATGTTATGAGTGGCGAGGAGAAGCTCTCTGGTTTGTTCAGCCATGAGTAAACATGATAGCAACTCAGAATACTTGGTGAACTTCCGTTCAGGGTATTGCTGCATAAGTATCGCATCTTTTTCATGAAAATATGTATACATCTTTTCCAGCATGCGATCTTCAGAGACTTTCTCACCACACAACTTCAGGCGTGAGGTGATACTAAAAAGTTCTGAGTTGTACTCAGCAATGGACTTGAAGTCCTGTAGTCTCAGGTTCTCCCACTTATATCGTGCCCTTGGGAGTATAACATCTTTCTGATGTTTATACCTATCTTCAAGGGCAGTCCACAGCTCAAGTGGATCTTCGACCGTAAGGTATTCAGCCTTTAAGGTCTTGTCCACATGGCGGCGAATATAGATAATGGCTTGCGCCTTTTCTATACCGCTTACTTTTTCTTTTTCTGTTACAGCAGCAGTAAGGTACTTTGCCCACAGGTGAAACTTCACATCGAGCTGCCAGCTCAGATAGTTTCTACCTGATGCATCCAGCACTTCGAAATCGACGCTTACAATTTTAGCCATTTATCTAGCAGAGCACAAATATGCATGTATTAATATTTTAATCAAAGAAATATTTTCATGCGGAGGCAATATTTAATGAAAGTCTAAATGCATGGATCGGCCAGTCCCACATAAAAAGAGTCCAAAGTCCATTCCGTCCATATTACACAATTTAAAGCTTAAAAGGAAAATACAACTTTGGAAACCCCGTGGGTCCCATATAATATCTCCAGCTTCAATTGTGGCCTCTGTCTCCATGGAAAGTGGTCTTCTGTCTTGGACATTTACATAAATTCCTCACTACAATTTCTCTCAAAAATAAAAAAAAGTGCGGGAAATAAAATGTGGGACTTAAACAGCCGATCCAAAAACCTGCATTTAGCCATTCATACAAAAAAATTGTGCTCATCAACATTTTCATTCACAGACATCGCAGGCAGTTATATTCGCATGAGGATAAATAATTTAATCACTTAATAATTATTGGACCACTGGGCAATGTCATACACAGTTAGGTTAGATGACTAACGACAGAGCGGTCGCAGGATCTTCCTAATTATTAAGCTTAAATATAATACACAACCACGCATAAAATATCCACAAAATATCCACATAAAATATAATGCACAACCATGTATTAATGATTTTATAGAAGAAATCATTTAATGCAAGGTTTGTGCAAATTGGGTTTATTCAAAGTATTGAAAAAGAGCCCATATTTGACATGTTCTTCGTAAAAGGAAAAAGTTTTCTGGTTTAAATTCATCCCCAAAGAATCCCAAAAATCTCCTTATAGCCCCATGATATATCATGATGTTACATGAATTTTCAGGTCGCCAAAAGCGCCATTTAATCAATTTTTAGCCCAAAAAGTTTTTCATAGCTGTTATGAATCAACTACTGGGGGAGGAACCTCCAGCCCTTTATTTATAGGCAGGATAGGTGAGTTATAAGATAAGATACATAGATATGGGCGTATCTCTAAGATACCCACAATCCTAACCAACTCTGGTTCATGTCCATTCACAACACCCCTCCTTATCCAGCCATAGTTGTGGACTCTGCTCATGAATACTTCAGGATTCTGAGCATGGTAGGAGTCTCACATGGGGTGGATACTTCAGGATCCAGAGTTGTGAGGTTTGCCTTGTAAAAACCTTTAGCTATGGAAAATCTTATGGGAGAAGCCATAGTTAAGGAAAAAGAGTACAAACGCTCTTTAACTCCCCCTGATTTGTACAAGTGACTATGCTCATGAATACTTTTGGATTCTGAGCGTCACAGAGGGGTGGATACTTTAGGATCCAGAGTTGATGTGATTTGCCTCGTTAAAACCTTTGGCTATGGAAAACCCAGTGGGAAAACCATAGCTAAGGGAAAAGAGTACAAATTCTCTCAACTCCCCCTAATCTGTAAAAGCTCTTAGGCTTTCAGATCTCTTAGGCTTATCTAATCACTCCTATTTACAACATTCCGAAAATATACATAGATTACAAATATTATCACCATTAAGCAGCTACTGAGTCCAGGAACTCTGGAGAATTGTGCTAAGTTTCGTCGCCTCTGATGTGGTCTTCAGACTATGTGGTCAGCTCCACAATGCCAGCCTCTATCCCAGTCGTCACTGTGATGTGATGTACCACCAGGCGCCCTCAAATACACCATCGGTGTGTTTCTGTGATGGTGAGTATCTCGGAATGATAGGATGATGTTGCCTTCATAATTTGCTTTGCAGTAGATGACCCTCCCACTGTGGGTACTCAGTCTGTGATTTCTCAATATAGGGATCAGACCTGTAACCTGCATTTGCATAAACATGGAGGATGATACTATATAATGTAAGCCCAAATCTTTCGACCCTTGGAGGATGCACAGAAGGCTTACCTCCGGTCTAATTGCCCTTTTTAGGTGCCAACTATCTCTGGCTAATGAGTTTACTGCAACTGCTATATCGTGACACGTGCAGTTAGCCAAGAGTGCATGATTGCACTTAGATAAGGGACTTTAGGACCAGTTATATCCTCCCCCTCTTCCAGCGATCGGAAGGGTTCTTTTTGTACATCCATAGAGTGTACTATCATAGGTGTACTTTGGATGACAATGGTCCTTTTAATTTCTCCAACGCACTTCTGGGCATATGTAAAAGGATTCTATGAGCCATGACTTTATATTCGCATAGGTCTTTTTATTTCATGTTTAAAAGTCAGGCTTGAACAGAAGTTTTGGTTTTCTCTTCAGGAGATCCGATGAGATTTTAGTTGTTTATAACTATGATCTCAAATTATGCTCTTTGCTCAGATGCAAAGACAACCCTTAGTAGGAATTATTGCTTTGTCAAGCGATTCTCTTGGTTGTACATTATTCTTATTGTTTTTCTTCAATAGAATAGACATCCCGAAGTCTATTCAGGTATTTAAGGAAATGTGGAAATTATCTTTAGCAAGATATTCACGAAGGTATGCCGTCACAACATCCAATAACAGCATATCCAAAAAATTTCTTCGCTAAATCGTAAGGTATTCACTGTTGATAACTTAGGGAGCCTGATGCATCATTTATGAGACATGCTAATTTTAATCTGTTCGATCCCTAGTTTCAGCGAAATTTTCCTTTGGCTATAGGTTGTACCTTATAGCATATGATTTTGTATTTATTTTTCTTATGTGTGCAATACTTTATTTTATCCACAGGTTTGACATCTTTTGGTGTCTGGACTTCTGGTCCGAAAAATTTCACCTTTCATAAGTAAGTCCAGCTCATCTTTTATTGTCTCGTTTCACATTTGGCCAATCTCTACGTTTACATTTTAGCAAGGGAGTATGGAACGATATTTTATAAACATCATCGCTTTTGTGATGTATATGGCAATATGATACGTGAATACATTGTCAACAATTTATGTTCTATCTGTCCAACACCTCCCCAGTACGTACAACATTTACTTTTAATTTCAGTTTTTCCCGACAGTTCCTCTGCAGTGGATTCTGGAAAGGGTGAGGGTGTGGACATGAGCTAATTGTCATGTGGTAGTATTGTCTTTAAGGTCTACAGGAGTTACTGTCCTTGGAGCTTGGTGGTATGCCTCTTCTTCTTTTTTTTGTTGAGGATCAGCCACTTCTGCTGCTAGTGGATTGCATCCATTCTCGGGGATGTCATTCCTAGCTGGAGTTTTTTCAGTAGGGATGTGTGATCTGACAATCTTCTGGTTGTCAGTAAATGAGTTCGGTAAGTGATGAACGTTGTTCTGTATGTGGAGGATATTCAGGGATCGCATCTTCACATTTGTTTTGTTACCGAATCATAGTGGGTCAAGCTTTTGTATCCCACGTTATAATTTGCTTCGTGCCAGATTTTCCAGTATCTGGGACTATTTTGGGGGAACTTGTCTCATCATAATCACAGTCTTCAAGATGTGCCTTAAATGCGTCCCTCGTTTGGGGTTCTAGGTATCATATAAGTGAGGATGAGTCAAACCCTACATGGATACCTAGACGACGTTGAGGACCGTTTTGGTCCTCTGTGGTGGTGCAATGGGGATTTAAACTGCGCGAACGAAGATTCTCAGATGAGAAATGTTCGGTGGCATTCCATATGCAAGTTGCATTTGGAGATTCTGACATACAGAGGGTCTTTTATTTACGATGCATCATGCAGAAATTACATGTCCCCATACATCCATCGACAATCGGGATTTAATGGACGTTCAATCCAGTGGAGTCTACTTATCAGTAACTCTGCCGACTCATTTTGGGTATAAACATGCGACAATGTATGTTCATTTTCTATTCCCGTTGCTTGGCAATACTCTTGAAATGACCGGGAGGTATATTTCCCAACATTAACCAGACTTATTTTCTATATTTAATTGTCTGGAAAATGTGCTCGCAACTTTTTTCTTTTGTGCCAATAGCTTTTGGAAAAGCTAAATTGCAGGTCTGTAGTAAACACACATACAAATATTCTTAGGATGCATTTATCAGTACAATGAAGTACCGAAATAGCCCACTACGGGGGGTGGAATTTGTCCACATCTATCTCCTTATATTCTTTTGAGGAAGCATGTAGATTCTTTTTCAAATTTTTGTAGAGATGGCCTTGTAATTAGTTTTCCCTTATAGCAAGGGATGCGAGGGAATTCTCTCTTCTGAAGAATCTTCTGGCTCTTCAATTCATACCCATAGGATAAGATGCGGTGCATCATCACTGTTCCAGGATGGCCAAGTCTATATGCCAGAGTTAAAACTTGGCTGATGTCAGGCACTTCAGGTGCTCCGTTTAAATCCGCTTCCTCTCTCTGAATCTTTGTATGGTAGAGGCCTGTAAGGCTCTCAAAAGGTTCAAGTATGGATTTTACTCCTTTTTCTTGAGATGTTACATACAGTAATTTGTTTTTTCATTTACATTTGCTGTTTCCAAATGGAATCCGTTGAAACGGATGTCCTTGAAACTTAGAAAGTTTCTTTTGGAATTCGGAGAGATTAGTGCATCTTTTATTTTTGTTTCTGTGTTATTTAGGGGCAACAGTATTGCGTTCCCTGGATCTTCAATATGGCCCTGATGTTGGACTTTGTATTGAAAGATCGTATGTGTTTATTGTCTACTAATCAGTCATGAGAGCAGTTCTTCTATTAAAAGATTAATCATATAGGCACATGCATTTTCAGATAAACATTTTCATTCAAAAAAAATTCGTAATTCAAATGCTCTCATAACATGAAATGTTCTAAACAATTTGCTAAGATAAAAATAGAAGGCTAATCAAGCAGGTCATCATGTTCGAAGTGGTCAGTTGTAAACTTGACTGGAGCATCAGAGGTCATCAGGTTTGTTTCAGCTTTATATTTCTTGTTTTCTTTATACAAATCCCGGAGGTGCTGCGCGATTCGGCACACTCTGGACCAGTGGCCTTTCATGCCACAGATGTGACACTGGTCTTTCCAATCCCTTTTGGGTGGGGGTGCATCATTCTTGTTGTTGTCATTTCTGCGCCAGGTGAACTTGCGCTTGCCTTCATTTCTTCTTTGCTGGACTTGGCCCCTAGCCTTTTTGTTCTGTCCCCCTTTCTGTGGTCTTTCTTTTCTTTTATTATCTCTCTTCTTTCGAGAAGAAGAGGCATTATGAGCTTCTGGGAGGGGGACAGTGCCAGGGGGCGCATGTTGTAAGTGGCGAGGAGAAGCTCTCTGTTTTGTTTAGCCATGAGTAAATATGACAGCAGCTCAGAATACTTGGTGAACTTTCATTCACGGTATTGCTGCATTAGTATCACATCTTTCTCATGGAAAAAAGTGTACGTCTTTTCCAGCATGCGGTCTTCTGAGACTTTTTCACCACACAACTTCAGGCGTAAGGTGATGCTAAAGAGAGCTGAGTTGTACTCAGCTATGGACTTAAAGTCCTGCAGTCTCAGGTTCTCCTACTCATATCGTGTCCTTGGTAGTATAACATCTTTCTGATGTTTATATCAATCCTCAAGGACAGCCCACAGCTCATATGGATCTTCGATCGTAAGGTATTCAGCCTTTAGCGTCTTCTCCACATGGCGGCGAATATAGAAAATGGCTTGCGCCTTTTCTATATCACTTACATTTTCATTATTAGTCACCGCAGAAATGAGGGACTTTGCCCGTAGATGAAACTTCACATCGAGCTGCTAGCTCAAATAATTTCTTCCTGATGCATCCAGCACTTCGAAATCGACACTGGTGATTTTAGCCATTTTATCTAGCAGAGCACAAATTTGCATGAATTAATATTTTAAACATAAACATTTTCATGCGGAGACAATTTTAATATGAAGGGCTAATTATGTGAATCGGCCAGTCCCACATAAATAAGAGTCCAAATTCCCATTACAGTCCATATTACACAAATGAAAACTTTTAAAAAGAAATTACAACTTTGGAAACCTCGTGGGTCCCATATAAGATCTTCAACTTCAGTTGTGGCCTCCGTCTCCATAGAAAATGGTCTTCAGTCGTGGACATTTACATAATTTTCTCACTACAATTTCTCTCAAAAGTAAAAGAAAAGTGCAGGAAAATAAAATGTGGCACTTAAACAGCCGATCCAAAAATCGCAATTAGCCATCCATGCAGAAATTTTGTGTTCATCAAACATTTTCATCAGACATTTTCTTCACAGGCATTACAGGCATTTATATTCGCAGAGAGGGATAAACAGTTTAATTAGTTAATAATTATTGGACCACTGGGCAACGTCATACACCATTAGGTTAGCTGACTAACGGCAGAGCGGTCGCATGATCTTCCTAATTATTAAGTTTTTTAAAAATATGCACAACCATACACGATTTATCCGCAGAATGAGCCAAAATGATGCAAAGCATATATAAATGATTTTACAGAAGAAATCACTTAATGCAAGGGTTGTGCTAGTTGGGTTTATCCAAAAAGATTGGAAAAGAGCCCAAAGATTAAACATGTTCTTTGTAAAAGGAAAACGTTTTCCTTTTCAATTCATCCCCAAGACATCCCAAAAGTCCCCTTATGGCCCCGTGATTTATCATGATATTTCATGAATTTTTAGGTCGCCAAAAACGACATTTTAATCAACTTTTAGACCAAAAAGCCTTTTCATAGCTTATATCTTAGTTCCCCCCGATTTTTTAAAAAAATGGAAGTCAATTGCGGGCCTGAAGCCCACAATGTGGCTGCGGGCTTCAGGCTCGCAGTCCAAATTTTTCTTTGTTTTGCCTGCGGGCCTTAGGCCCGCAGTCTGATTGCAGGCTTCAGCCCCGTAAGGCTGTTTTCCATTTTTTTGTCGGATTTGGGCTTCAGGCCCAAGGAGAGAAGGGGTGGCGGCTAGGGTTAGCCGCCGCCCCTGGATTACCGCCGGGCGGCTGCCAGGGGAGGGGGTAGGGCGACGGCTGCCCCCCTTCGGGGAGCGCGGCCTCGGACGATGGCCGCGCCCCTTCGGGGGGGGCGGGGACTGCGGGGACGGCCGCCCCCTTCGGACGACTACCGCCCCCTTCGAGGGGGGGCGGCCTGGCGGGGACGGCCGCCCCCCTTCGGGGGGCCTGCGGACGAAGGTCACCCCCCTTCGGGGGGGGCCTAGCGACGACAGCCGCCCCCCTTCGGGGGGGGCCTGTTGGCGTCGGCCGCCCCCCTTCGTGGGGGTGCGGCGAAAGAGGAGGGGGGATAGCCGGCGGCAAGGCCGCCGGTGGCATGGGGCTAGGGTTCATTAAAAAACCCTAAAATATGGTTTTTGTACGAATAAAATCGTCGATTTTAGGCGATTAGCAATTCCCATATCGATCTTGCGAGATCTATGGGTAGATCAATCATACGTTTGATAAAAACAGTGTTTTAGCGGGTTTTACCTCTGTATCCATCCTACGGATATAGCGACGGTTGAACAAAGCCTATGCGGATGACGATGCTCGATTGAAGAAGCCTTGCACCGCGCACGTGGATATCCCGTCTCTCTTCGCCGTCGCAACGATTGAAAATTTGTGGAAAATTTTAGAGACTCGTGCTGATAATTTGTTATGAATCAACTACTGGGGGGAGGAACCCCCAGCCCTTTATTTGTAGGCAGGATAGGTGAGTTATAAGATAAGATACATAGATATGGGCGTATCTCTAAAATACCCACAATCCTAAGCAACTTTGGTTCATATGCATTCACAACAATAGCTTATATCTTAGTTCCCCCAATTTTTTCGAAAAATGGAAGACAATTGCAGGCCTGAAGCCCGCCGTCCAAATTTTTTTTGACTGCGGGCCTGAGGCCCACAGTCTGCCTGCGGGCTTCAGGCCCGTTAGGTTGTTTTCCATTTTTTGTTGAATTTGGGCTTCAGGCCCAAGGAGAGTATGGGCAGCGTCTAGGGTTAGCAGCCGCCGCCCTTGGATTGCCTCCGGGCGGCAGCCAGGGGGGCCGGGTATTGGGCGGAGCTGCCCCCCTTCAAGGGAGTGCGGTGGCGACGTAGTGTCGCCCCCCTGCGGGGGGGGTGGCGATCCATGGCCGCCCCCCCTGCGGGGGGAGCGGCGTCGACCCAACGCCGCCCCCTGCAGGGGGGAGCGACGGCTACGCAACGCCGCCCCCTGCGGGGGGAGCGGCGACGACGCAATCGGCGTGATGGGTGGAGGGCGGGGTTGCCGGCGGCTAGGCCGCCGGTGGGCATGGGGTAGGGTTCAAGAAACCCTAAAAATATGATTTTTGGACGAATCAAGTTCGTCGTAGTAAGCGATTAGCAAATCTTATATCGATCTTGCGAGATCTATGGGTAGATCAATCACACGTATGATAAAAACATCGGTTTTAGCGAGTTTTACCTCTATATCCGTTCTCTGGATATAGCGACGGTTGAACGAAGCCTACGAGGATGACGACGCTCGTTTAAGGAAGCCTTGCACCGCGCGCGTGGATCACCGTCTCCCTTCTCCTTCGCAACGAGCGAAAAAATTTTTGTGGAAAAATTTAGAGGCTCATGCTGATAACGTGTTATGAATCAACTACTGGAGGAGTAGCCTCCAAGCACTTTATTTATAGGCAAAAGAGAGAGTACAAATATGAGCTACATTGGTATGAGCCTATCTCTAAGATAGCCCAGTATCTTAACCAACTCGGTTCACATCCATTCACAACAGTTTTTGTTTTTTGGATGTCTTTTGTAATTTTTAGGAGTAGTAGAATAAGGAGATGTAGAAGATGGGAAAGAAAGGAACGAGGAAGAGGAAGAGAAGTATATAAGGCAATGGCTTCAAAAAAAAAGGTGACGACGGCAGTAGTGGCTGGAGGATGGAGAGGCATTGGGCAAGGAGAATAAAAAGTGTGTGTTTAGTATAGCATGGAAAGGATTGAATATGTATGAAAAATAATAACCCTGTAATTAAAAGTGTAATATGTTTATACAAAAGTATAGTGCAACTAATAGCACCATGTAATTTGCGCTTTCAAAAAAGACAAAATAGGATACATGGAGCTCAGAAGGTATAACATGCTTTTCATTTTTGGTTCACAAGAAGAACATTGACAAGACCGTCACAGTTTGCGCATTTTTTTTCGGCAAACCCGCTTTGAAGGAAGGAATTACGCATGGGTGCCTTTCAAAAGACCAAGAATCACTCAATCGGAGGCTATTTAGTTTCTCTCGCCCATAACTTGTATATGAATTCATCATTGGCTTAGAAGCCAAACATCAAGTCCATGACTTTGGATACAACTGATTTCGCCGGGGAAGCAATTGCTCCTGCTGAACGCTGACCAGCGTCGTTGGTGCCACCATTTTGTAGGCGAGGGCATGCAGCTGCTGGGTTCAAGGCAGCAGACTTTCCGGCTGTGGACTGAGGCGGCAAGGAAAGCATAAAACCCCCATGGGTGCTGTTGTTGAGCCTCTCATTCAAGTATTGACGCTGCGCTGGATCCACAGGTTTCACCCCAACTATGAGAACGCTGTTTAGCTGCATACCATTCTTTCTCAAAGCCTTTTGAGCATCATATCGATTCTGCGCAATAAAAAAAGTGATGAGAAATCAGTTGGTAATGAAATACTGATTCCCGCAATTTTCATCCGTAAATCAAATCATTGTGTTAATCACTGCAATATATGAACAAGCTAACATGTTGAAGAACTAACTAAATTATGTCGGGAGGATAATAAGCTACCAAGGATGTGTTCAGCCACACAGAGGTCGGATGAAAGAAGAGGGAGATTTCTGCCGCATTTATGTTTCGTTAATTTGGTCATAAAGAATCTTTCCATAAATTAGTTAATTAGGAAATGAGTTGCTAGCAACTCTTGTCGGCCTGTTCCTGTGTATCCAAACATAGGCTAAACGTATAGGGAAAGGTAAATATTTCAGCAAGCTCAAGGGAAATAGACCCGAGTATGGTCGTCTTCCATTGGCGTCTGATTGGTACAGCATCATATGTTTATTTAAATTTCTAGTTTAAGGCCCCACAATGTCCTAGTGCAATGTATATATTGCAACAATCTAGCTCATCTCCACCGACCAAGAAAGTAGAGCAATTAACACAATATGAACTGGCATGCGTTCACAGAAAACCGTCCCAAGCTAATGCATGAGCTGATAATGAGCAATATCACTCTAGCCACTGAAATAAACACGCTAACTTTAGCCAAACTAAACCATCAGTTTCATCAGGTCATCGAAGATAACCATGAGATCTGTAAATCCCCTTGTCTGATTCCAGACAAAGTCATATACATGTGCCTGGATCTAGGGAATAAAGTTCCTCCTGTGGTGGTTGTGTGTGTGCAGTTTTGTGCGGGCGTGCGTGTTGTGCCTGTGCGCGTTTTTTTGTTGATCTTTGGTTTGGGGGAAGGGACACCAAGGGAGGGTGCCAGCCACTTGACAAAGTAGAAAATATGGTACCTATGCTGTGATCATAGACCCACAATACAACATCTAAGAAAGAATTTGTTGCAATATGGCACAGAATTCTTAAATTCATGATTAACTTTCTTCCAACCAGGAAAAAGTCAATACAAACTCATTAATATTTTGTGGTCAAATTGAAGTATTGAAAACAGAAAATTGCAAAGGTAATGTGGGGAAATAAAAATAAAAATCCAGTTAAAGCTAAATGTGATATATCAAAGAGAAATTGAACCAAGGAAATTATTATACCTGATAGAGAAGGTGCATCCAATTAGCATCTCGCGGACCAGTGATGTGTTTTAATATTACACCACATTTCTCAAACACACGAAGCACCAAGTTGGTGTCTCCGGGGGGAAATCTGGAAGAATGAAAAGCAATAATGGAATCAGAAACAAAGGAAATAGTCAAACATCTTATAGAATGAAAGCGTACATGACTAAATTCCGCAATTGCTAACAGACAGAGAAAATTCTATACCAATGACAATAGTAGGGCCAATTATGATAATTTTGCTTGAGCTGAATAAAGAAAACATGAATGGGTTATCATTGGTCAGGTCCAGAAGCCAAGTTTTGGACACAGCCAGCATCCGCTTAATATGCATTACAGTGACATTTAGGACCATTATAGCATTATGGACTTTACAACAAACCCATGCCCACATGCTATGGACCACAACAAAAGATACAAGGTTCTTCTTTTAATTTGAGACAGCTAATTACATCATTGACATTGAAGAATTAAAGGTCACATTCTAAGATAAATCAGAAAGGCAGGACACAGTAGAAAGAACTATATAGAAAATTGGCTTATAAGAATCATGATAACGCTGTGATGGAAAACTGAGGATTTAAATAAACTAACGAGTCATGAGCCAAGATAAGAGATAATGAACCAAGAGGAAGCAAGACAATGCAAACATCGATGGCAGCACAAAGTAACAGGGCGGTGTATTGGATTAATGAACCAACAGGTCAACTCAATGTTACCCGGTTTGTGGTTCACACCTTGGTACGTAGTACATGATCGGGTATGCGATACTCTGCTTTAAGCAAGTAGTGATACAATGGGGTGGGGTGAAGCAGTTCACTGTTTTATGTCACAAATACACGCATGTCATTTGTCTGTGTAAATTCATATGTCTAAAAATAATTAGATGATTAATTAACAAATCTACAATTTCTTCTCATTGAAGTTCTAATTTTAATGATATATTACATGTTAATGGATTTATGTCGTATTGTGTATTCTTTGCATACATTCAAATCGCTTGGATCGCTACTTTACGAGATCCAAATCAAGAATGACCCTTGAAATACGTGACCCAGATCGTCAAAGACAGTTCAATCGGGCATCCCAGATAGTAGATCCTGGGGCCGGTGTTGTATTGAGTAGCTCTCGATCAGCTAAAATAAAAAAGGAGTTTCAATTAGCCGGATCAACCCATAAAATAAACAAGGAATGAAAGTTTGCGGATAATTGCATTTTGGGCGTTGGATAGAAACCGATAATAGTTTAGCTGTAAGCAGATGATTTCAATATGAGTGATATAAATTTGTAATGCTCCCTATTCTTTAGGGACACGGTGATGATCCTTTTTTCCTATTTAACTTTTCAATGAACATCTCACATCTCACGTAAATAAACAGTCTCAAGTATGGTACTAAGTATGGTACTTTCCTATTTAGGGACACGGTGATGATCGACTTCAACTACAGTCTATATACTAGTTCATATTGGTCTTATACTGGTAGCACCCTCAAGTGTGGTCATGACACTATTAACATGATCTTATATAAACTTCTATGGTACCTACCAAAACTACATTGAACTTCCATCATTTTTTGTGCAATCACTAAATTTTGATGGCTCGTTCCTACCATTATTGTCATTCTAACATCAATATTCGTTCAACATCTTCCAGCAAATTCCAAATCTTGCCTAAATGATGAAAAGATTGGAATTATTGCTAGGAGGAAGGGAAAGAAAGCAAAATAAGCCATATAATACCACTGCAACTTATTTTCATGCACAGAAAAGAAAAGTTTAGTAAGTTGGAAATTGATGTAAGATGATTGCTTTTAATTGGCCAAATGTTTTGCTTGGTGAAGGATAAAACAATGGTCAATTTTGAGAGCAGATATCTTTGTATTCAAATAAAGGATTATGAATTTTCAGGTAGAGCGGCTATTCTTTTTCAGAAAATTTTTGTTTGAGGACAATATGAAAGATTTTGTTCAATATCTGACAAGTGTAACTACTTTGTTGGTATATTAGCTTTTAGTTCAATCAAAATACCTGCAAAATTTATTTCGGATCTTGATTCATGCTTAAGATAGAAATTGGGACATTCTAGATTGTAAACTATGTATAACAGACCCAACTTCTCTCACTCATCCATGAATGTTTTTACCCATTGCTAATTCATGATCGGCCTCGCTCTTAAACTTTTTTCCATATGCAAAACCAAAAGATAAACTTAATTGAAATAAACATATACATCAATCTCATGGTAACACGTATAGGCATGTAATCAATGTTTGAATTTGGCGAACTTTCCTTATTGAATTCCTAATGATCATACATAAAATAGTCTCTCTTCATCTACAAATCACAATACCGCCTAAAGTACTTATCCTTTCCCTACAATCATGTAAAGACATCAGTCACATATTATAATAGCTCATACTCCACATGATGAACTTGTTCCTTTTCAAATGTCCAACTAGAACGAATTACATTGA
Organism: Scilla litardierei; assembly: GCA_030789695.1. Taxonomy (NCBI): domain Eukaryota; kingdom Viridiplantae; phylum Streptophyta; class Magnoliopsida; order Asparagales; family Asparagaceae; genus Scilla; species Scilla litardierei. Next base: position 290,314,541 of record CM061141.1, read on the forward strand.
GTGCTTTTATTCATTTCTAAATTCTAATCCAAGTTTCTGTATTTGCTTCTAATATAACATCAATAAATATATCTAATATATCTGGCACTTACAATGAGGCGTCACATTGGATGCATCTCTCTTTAAGCTAACAAATGTTAACAATCATAGGTGGCGCTCGCACACCAAATATGATACTGTTAACAATCAGCCAGATTTTGATGTGACAACAAAAGTTTCCCCTAGTGCGGATATCTAGAGAAGAAGAATTAATAATGACAACCCCGAATACCAGGGACCAGACTTCATGTTTTCGATACTTCACTCTTAGAATGGAAACTAATGCCTATTAAACAGTAGAGCAAACAATTAGTCCGTATTTTGATATGCAATGATAATATTATCACATGGGAGCTAAAGATGAAAAATTCATGAGCTATCAACAAAAGTTTTCGGTAATTGATGATTATTTGTAAAGAAACAAACAATTCAAGTGCAGAAATTTAGCATAATTCTCAAAAATAACCATACCCATAAACAGTGACCCACTCCTCCTCATCCATCGTCCCGTCCCTCACTGGAACAAGTTGGTTCCTCTTCATCTCCGGCCTTGCCACCTCCATAGGTGGCGGAAGCATAATTAAAGCCCCAGCCCCCGGACCAGGCATCACCACTCCGTCCACTGGCGACCCCGGTCTCCCCTTCTCCTCACTCTCCGGCGGGGCCCACCAGCTCCCGCTTCCCACATTGCCGCTCCCATCCGCCACGGCCGGCACCACCCGCGTCCTGATGGGAGAGGGGGTAGAGAAGTAACTTCGCACAGGCGTTGGGGTCTTCGGGTCGGGCGCGAACTCGGGAGAGGGCGGGGGGAGATCGTGGAGGGCAGGTTCGGGCGAGAAGTCGACCCGGTCCTCGAGAGTGAAGACCGGTGGCGGCGGAGGGTTGTCCGATGCGCTGAAATTTTCGCGCCAGAGGGCGGAGACGGCGGCGGCCTGGCCAGGGGTTGCGAAGCGGGAGGACCGGTGGGCTGAGATCGGGGACGCGAGGTCCCGGTAGAAGAGAGATTGGCGCTCCGGAGCTTTAGAGCTCGGGGTCCGCTGGAGCGTGGCGCTCATATTTGGGGGAAATTGGGGAGCTAGTGTTGGGGTATACGAAGATTGAGAAAGAGAGACGAGAAACCCTAACTCTAGGAGGAGCTCAGATTTTCTTTTTTAAATTTTTGAATGGAGTATTTGGAGAAAAAGACGGTAAAGCCCCTTGTTTAGAGAGCCGAGAGGCAACGGTAGCGACGGTTTGCTGGTTTAGACTGGATGATAACGGTTGGTTTGTGAATCGGACCATCTGGTTGTTTTTCTTAGAAGGTAATTAATGGCGCGTGCTGTCTATACCGAACACCATTCGGTGTGTGCACGGAAAGTGAGGGGATAGGACGTGACGAGACGTAGCTGTCTCCCAAGGAATCACAATTTTGCTGGGCCCGTGAGTACGTGAAAACGCTGGGGATTTGTACCGCGTCATAATTGCTTTATACACGAGAGTGACGTTCAATTCAAAGAGAGATGACAAAAGTGTCATCAAATAAAATCAAAGAGAGATGTAATCTTACCCAATCTCTTGTGTGGATAAGGGAGGCATGATAGTTTTGGCTTTGCTTTGCTTCTACATGTAAACATGCCAGTTAACCTCTTTACCTCTTAGTTCATCTATCACTCGCTCAAGTATTTGATGCACATAAGCCGAGAACTTATTTCTTTATTGTAGGAACTAAGATATAGTTACGGTCTTACGATGACATGCCGAATTTCGACAATGTTATACTTATGTACAATTTAATCAGATATGAAATTAGGTACATTTGTTGGTGTCTATGTTTTAACATAATATCCTCCCATTGCATCACAGTCAACATGGCCTAGACAACCTACAAACCAAGGTTTGATCTTCATATCGGCCAATTGTTTGTAGTATCTGCTCGCCTAAACAGTATGATCCCAACCCGCCTAATACATTGTGTTGTTGCTAAAAATAGCATTGTTGGGATGGTTTCTGTGACCTTAAGAACTCTTCCATGATAGCTTCATCCCGAGTTTTTTTGAAGCCACTCATGTTTCATTAGAAAACTTTTTTCTCGTCACATTATAAAGTAAGTGTCAATCTCAATCCACGCTGAAGTGCCACTTGGATGCGCAATAACCTAGGTAATTAATGAACATAAATTTGTTAGAGAAATAAATATATATATTTGTTAATATAAAAAATTGTAAAAGCTAAAACTCTATTTACCTTATTTCGAGGGAGCGTTTGCCGTTGTGGTTTGCGAACCCACTCAAGCTCAGCCAAGACTAGCTTCCAATTCTATATCACAAATGGTAGTAGGATATTCAATGAAAAAGATATTTTGAAAAAAATTCTCAAATTTTTTATATTATCTCAGAAAAACAGGTTTCTTTTTTACCAATCCACGTCGTATTAGCTTGTACTCTTCTTTTTTTTTCCAATTTTCTGAATATAGTAATAATAAATAATTATTAATTAAAATATTTTTAATATGCAAAAGATAACTTCTGTACTAGCAATACCTTATCCCACCAAATTCTCTTATAAGAACGTAACTTAACATCTATATTATGGTTCTGAAGAAAGGTAACCTATAATTACAAAAATGATTAGAAAACAAATGAGCGCAAAAATATTGTAGTAAGAAGTATGATTAGTGCCTTACAGTTTTACACAAATCAGCATCCTTCATAGCATCCATCTGTATAAAAATACAAAGCCATATTTTAGCAAATTATTCATTTTGGAAACAATACAAGAAATCATAAAATGATATTAACTAAAGTTAAAAATTACTTACATAGCCATAAAAAATAATGCGTGCCCACATTAGGAAGATCAGGATCGTATGATAATAGTGCACCTGTATGGTAGAAACCAATTGATAAAAAAATTTCTAAAAGAATTTCGAGATACGAACCCAGCCAACACATTTCTAAAAGAATTTCTAAAATTCATTTGATTATTTGTTAACGTTCATTCATTAAATTTTATAAAAAACTGTTGGATTAAGATAAAAATGAAATTGTCATATTATACATTAATCTAAATCTATAAATACATCTTGGGTTGCCACATTTGTATTCATGTGTAATAAAGATCTAAACTGAAGCATCCTTTGTACGTAAAGAGTCTCACATCCGCTAGCATATGCATAGTGATATCTTTTCCATTGCAGAGAAACGGGTGGTATTGGTGAGCCTTCATGCATGGTGACCTACAAACATGATAAAAATATTATATATAATTGAAAATAAAATCCTTAATAGTCATAAAAATAATAATATTTAAAAAATACCTTTAGAAATGTTATTCTGAACGAATCCGATCCCGATAATTTTTTGTTGGTCAGGTGGTTGCGATGCATCTCTTAATGGAAGAAATGTCAAGCATATATCTTTAGATAAAAGGACGACGACAACATTATATCTCGAAGCAATCAAATGACCCATATCTGGCATGGTCATCCATTTATTCATGGGTGCTGCTGTGGGTTTGGGCATATAAAGTATATATTGAATCTTGTGGCACGATCAGCCCCAAATAATTCAATGTAATCATTATTCCAAAGGATCAGCACATCGAGTAGATCCTGCCTTATTTGAAACCAGTTGTCTGCACCGATAAAGCTTACCCACTCTGCAACGACTCGAAATCCGCAATTGCCATCAGGCACTACATCATCAATATTGTCAATGTAAGGAACAACTTGTTCGGGAAACCATTCGGAGTATGGTATTTTCTTGTGTTTCGATGATTTCACCGACACTTTGGGGAGTGTACCCGAACCACTATCATACACCGCATCAACGTGTTCGAAGTTCGAAGAATTCCGTTTGGTTGAACTTTCTACTTTAGAACGTGGACAGCCTTTTGTTTTAGCCCTTTTCGACGGCGGTCGCATTGATGTGGTATCAGGATAAGCTAATTCACGTACTTTTTCATGAAGGACTCTTTTGCCTAATATATCACAACTATCAAATCGCCTCTGAACATCCTCTAGGTCTTGAGCGAATGACCAGTGTTCATATTCCGCATCCATGCCTCTATTAATGGCCAATTTTTTCCACACTGGACGCACATATGATATAGGAATCGCCCATCCAAACCTATAATACTCGGCAAGCATATGTGCACATGGCAAACCATATGTGTATCTTTGTTCGCAACCACAAATAGATGGGTCAATTCCAACCTTGCCAACTCTTTGGTTCTCCTTGCTGATGTGATGTAGTGCTTCTTTTGACACAAAACCAATCAAAGTTTGGTATTGCACAGTTTTAAACTGGTGCTCCACATGAATAATGCTTCTTTGAAATGATCGCGAGATTTCGGTGTGGGGAAGTGTGATTAGTTGTCAATTATTTCCCAAGGATGACAGAAATTACCTGTGCGTGCTAGAAGCATCTTCTTTAATGTGTTATGAGCACCCTCGGCCCTGCATGTGCAAGCATGTAAAATAAACTTATTAAAATATTACAATTTAAATTTGGGTTTAATGTGTGAAAAACTTTAAACATACCTGTTTATTGTTATGTTGGCGAGGTGCATCACTCTGTTTATCCATGTGGACACAAATCTCTCCTTATAGGGTAGCCATGTGACGGTAATGTAATTCAGCACCTTTGGAAACTCGGCATATTTTTCTACAAATATGCTACAACAGCTTTCAAATTCTTCCTCAGTTGAAGAGTTCAACACTGCATCCCATAAATTAGTCATCGACTCCCACAAACTTTTGAGTTTCAAATATTTCTTGATTCTTGCTTGGATGTTTCTGCAAATATGCCACCGGCATAATAAATGTGTTGCTGATGGAAACACTACTTGCACCGCGGTCAATAGAGCTAGATCTCTATTGGTGACAATCATAAGCGGGAATCGATCGGCATTTTTAATCAAAGATTTTAACATCTCTAGTGCTCATACAAAGTTCTCAGCCCGCTTTGCCTGCATGTATGCATGTGCCACAGAGAATGTGTACTCTTTTGAAGTCACTCCAACAATCTCAAAGAGTGGGGAGTCATATTGGTTGGTTTTGTACGTACGGTCCATAATCAGTACATAAGGAAATGTGTTTAGTAGATGAATGGCCTCCGGATGTGCCCAAAAAATGTCTTTTACAATCCGTTTCTGCATCCTTTCTGTGCCATTCAACATAGTTGCTATCGGTTATAAGTTTCAACAGGTATTGCATTTCCGATCTGCCTTCTCGGATTTCACGGCGATATTTTTGCCGAGCATTATATATTTGTTTTAAGTGGGTCACATTTTCACTGTCGTTTCTCTTCAATGTGAGTAAAATGTTTTTCGGGGGGATTGCATTCCTTGTCATACCAATCATCATGTTTTTCTCCTCGTTACTAAAAATACCAACAAGAGAGTGACCCTCTAACCTCTCTGCCTGTGGGTGATTGTGCATTCCATTGTTTACAACAACCACCCATTCACCCCCAATTGCCAATTGATGCCCTTTCACTTTAAATGGGCAATCACATTTTTTTGTTCACGTCCCTTTCCTTCTTAGTTCGTCAGGAATATTCTTGGAGTTATTATACTTTATATACTTTCCACTCCTCACACACACCAAAGTCACATTACCTTGCCACCCCGGTTGCGGCGTATCCGACCTCTTTATAATATTGACATATCCATTCTGTTTTCCAGTATCTTTCACCCAATTTATGAGATCATCACGAATACCAAACACCTAAATTGTGTTAAATCAAATGTATTATATTGCGAATGAACCTTCTTAATGTTTTTTTGGCAATTAGAATGATTCGAAATAATTACCATGTCAGTGTTGAAATCATCTGTACAGTCGACAATTTGATCACAAGATTCAGGCTCGTAATTCGTTTCAGGTATATCATCCTACAATTTTCGTTAAGCATGCATAAGGTCCATTAACACAATTATAAATATATTAAATACAAAATTGCGACATCAAGGAGGCTCACTCAAATTAATTTCATTATATTTTTCATAATAATTGTCGTCAACCCAATTATTGTATTCCATATTCCTCAATTAACAAACCCTGCAACAACACCTAAAAGCAGTACTTAATCAGGCATTGTTACTGTATCTAACATGCTTATACCACTGCAATATTTAAATTTCCTACTCTAAAGTTCGAGTAACTTACTTGAATCGATATTGATGCAATAAATTTATTTATTTCGGAAAAAATTTCCTCTTGCCATTGGGTATTTTTATCTTGCTATTGGGGGGTGTAGAATAAAAAGAACATGAATGTAAATTCATAATTTAAAGATAGCCAAAAAATGAACATACTTTTTTTCTAGATTCTAGATCTAGGTTGATTCTTCAACTTGCTTCTCTGCAAGTATGAGTTGATTTTTTTTCACAAACACTAACATTGCTCACTTAAAATTGCAATTTAGCTCGGCCGTGACCGCGTCATTGATTTCCAAGGCCAGTTCTCCTTCTTCCCTCGCTCACTAAATAGTATAATAAAGTTTGGAAAATTAATTAAAGTAGATGTCTTAGATATGTGGCATTAATCTAGCTGCCTACTATCTTTAAGTTCAAAGTATGTAGCCTATACCAATACTTCAGCTTACATGTATATGAACTGAAGCAGTATGTGAGTGTAAATTGATGCAGTATCTGATATTATGCATTTAAGACATAATAAGAATGGGTCATATATTTATATTCTCTTTTGCTTCTCTTAAAGTTTGAATCTAATTGAATTTTCAAAGGGGTCACATTTAACTCGTTTTTTACCCATGATTGTAAAGCAATTTTAATAATTAATAAGAAACAAACACATGATAGAAATGAGAAATAAAGAGGAAGTTAAGCAACTCACTTAATTAGATGCAATTACAGGACTAGTAAATCGTTTATATTTCCTCGAGATAGTATGTGTTTCATATTTGGCGGGTACCAAAGAGTTCCCATAAGTTTGAGAATATATCATTTTATTCGAATAAACTCATGGTGCTCATCGTATAGGTACTATTCTAACCAATTTCAACTTGTTCAATAAAAAATATCTGAGTTCACCCTAACCTATTTCAGGCGACGGAGTGTCTCGGGTTGCTGTTTGTGCTCGGACATCGGGCGAGTCAACGACGTTCAAGGGGCGATTCGACGGCAGGGGACTAGCTCGCCGTGCTCCTGCTCACCCAGTAGGGGATTCAGTGCTCACATGCTCACGTGCTCACAGGCCTTGGATCACAGTGACAATGTGTAGATGGCACACTGGCCCGGTTGAGGGAGATGGAAGATTGAGTAGAGGGAGAGGGGGTGTTGCTGGAGCTGGGTTGGTTGAGGGGGTTGGTTTTGAGTTAGTTGCGGTGGTGTCACCAGAGCTAGGCAGAGAGCTGGGTTGGTCGCTGATGTGTCACCGGAGCTGGGCAACCGAGTAGATGGAGAGAGGGGGGAGATATGATGTATATTCTTGTAAAGAAAAAGACTCGATGCAAGTTGAATGAGGGTTGAAGGAGTGTTGAAGATGTCACAAACGAGTTGAATGGGTTTCAGTCTGTACACGTGTAGGCCCGGGCTAGGTGGCTTGTGAGATTGGGTAAGATTCATGCAGTTTGACATCTCTCTTTGATTTGATTTGATGGCACTTTTGTCATCTCTGAATTGAATGTCACTCATGTGTATAAACAAATTCTGACGCTGTACAAATCCCCCAGCGTTTTCACGTGCTCACGGGCCCACCAAAATTGTGATTCCTTGGGAGACAGTTGCGTCTCGTTGATCGCTCCGAAATGTGACCCAAAGAACGGTTGTAGTTTTACCGCAAGTGCACGGTGTAGCAGCGAGCGGGTTATCGAACACAGGGAGGACGAATGACCGTGCTTGTTCCAATCAACCTGGCTATTTTAAGAAGAGAGAAATTTGCCTTTGGCGATCCTGTCACAATCGTCAGACAAAGTACGGAAATATCAAATCAAATAAAGAACGCCTAGGGAATGGGGAATTCCCGCTACTCACCGTATTTCGTAAATGTGGTTCATCGGTATCAAAATTGCTAGAATTAGATTTTGGATGAACTAGTTGCAACTGAATGTAGAACCAAGCTCACGCTCTCGCGCTGTTGCCGGTCTATAGCTATCCTAGGTTTGGGTCCAATCTCTTGCAAACCCTAGCCTAGGGAAGCTAGCATTAGGATCAACATCATCGTTCAATCGCGCACCGAGCCCAATCTCTTGCAAGCTCGGCCCACGACCAAGGTTGGGATAGTTCCTACCCGTCCAATCTCTTGTAAACGGGTATCGGCACGGAATTGCAACCGGAAACCCTAGTATCGGTCCAATCTCTTGCAAACCGATACTACGGAAATTCGATTCCAACCCAATTCGGATCTCTAGGGTTTCCTATCGAATTGGGATCCAATCTCTTGCAAATCCCAATCGGTATGAACTCCTAGCTATCCGTAGTAAATCGACCCCAAACTAATCCCTAATAGCAATTCTAGCAAAATTTCTACCAATTCATCACAAATATGAAATTGGGCTTGTAGGGTTCATCCCCACGCCCCAAGACGTGGAGACTACTCACAATTCATAGCACAAACACAAGAATAATCAATGAAATAAGCAATAGAATTCATCACAATATTGAGATAAACAATAAAAATAGAATTTTTGGAGAAGAGAGAGGCAAACCAATGGAGTTCTTCAATTAATCCAACAAAAATCAACTTTAGTCCTCTCTCCAATCACAAGAATAAAGCTAAAAAGTAAACCTAAAAAGCTGCAAAAATCTAAGAGAAAAGCTCTCTAAAACTAGGGTAAAAACAGGGGTTAAATACCCCCCAAAATCGTCCAAAAACTGTGACCAAAATACCCCTGCGCAGCCTGAAATCCGCAATTTTCGCTACAGGCAGCGCGTCGCACTCGGCCGAGTGACAAAAGTCGCTCGGCCGAGTGAGAAACCCTGTAATTTTCCAGTAAGTCTTGATCTTCAGGGGTCTTCACTTCGGGGGCGGCTCGGCCGAGTGAGTTGTCGTCACTCGGCCGATGGCTTCTTAGTACTCGGGCGGTCGGGATTATCCACTCGGCCGAGTGGGTCTTCTGAAGCTCAGGCAGCCGAAAAACAGTAAGTTGGCTATTTTTGAATGGCTTCGTCTGGGCGCCACTCGGGCGGACGGGATATCGTCACTCGGCTGATGTGGTCTCCGTCGCTCGGCCGAGTGCACATATAAATCGTGTCTGATCTGGTCGGCCGAGCGGTGTCTCGCTGGTCGGCCGAGTGACTCCTTCACTCGGCCGAGTGGGACACTAAAAATGCCCAAACAGCTTGTTTTGGCCTCCTCGTCGCTCCTGCGACGTCCGTTCTTCTTCCGCTCCTCTCCAACAGCAAAATACCCCTTGGGGAGGTCGTCAGTGACACTCTGGAGTAGGCGTATCTCGAGATCACTCCAAATCGCTCCAAATCACCTGAAATGCGACAAAAACAACAAATCGTGAAAAGCATCGCAATATCGTCGATATATCGTGAAAAACATGATTTGGGCGATCTAAATGGTATGCAAACATGCGGGAAAATAGTGTAAAATAAGGAGTGATCAAAATCCCCCAAGCTTACATCTTACTCGTCCTCGAGGAAGATAAGTAAAAGGCGAACCCGGTGGATTCGGAAAACGAAAACGGCGAAAAAATGAAAAAATGAAAAACGGAGAAGAATGAAAAATGAAATAAAAATAAAAATAAAGAAGAAAGAAGGAAGCGAAGAGGTAAGCTGCTAGATCATTTTCTCAGGACGTGGGTTCCACTTACTCATATAGCATGATTCGAATGAAAAATACATGTCAAAGAGTTTTATTTTGATATCACAGTATAATAGTGCAAATAGAAATAGAAAACCCACGAACAACGATATAATCATGAACAACGGAATAATTTTAGAATTAACATCATCTGAATCATTTAAAGCGGTATACAAATCGCAGATCACACACTTTTCAATTGAATGCTTTCTATGAGGAGTATAAGAGTATCACACAATAGAATAGAGAGAATAGAAAAGTATGGATTTCATGAAATGAGTGCTAGGCTTAGATTTCTGGATTCGTAAAGCTAGAAATAATCTCACCGAGTATAGAATATTACTTAGCCTAGGTTGTCGTGCAACGTCAAGAGTCACTCTCTCACACATCAATGGATTCTCTCCCCCAAGCTTATCTATAAGCATGGTGGCATAAAAAATATTCACATCCCCATTTTTATAAAGCTCCAAAAGCAATGAAAATAAACACGAAAAGAGAGGAGAAAGAAAGAAAGTGAGATGGGATCTTTTATTGAGGATTTTTCCTCTCTTTTTTTTCTTTTGTTGTTGTTTTTTTGATGTAGCATATATACACAACGATCCCAACTCAAAGAGAGATAATGATATACAAGAATATTTTCTCTCTTTTTTTGAATAAGAAATTTGGAGCTAGGAATTAATAGCGGGGGAAATGCCATATAATAGAATCGCTAAGGGGAGATTCACCAATGATTTTAAAAGTAGAGAAATGATGTTCAAGATTTGTGGAGAAAGAAATAGATATATCTCTCGGTTCACTCTATAAGACATGCACGACAACTTCAGCAGGGTAATCTAATCTACTCAGTTTCGATCACAAAAAAGCTAACTAATCCAGATTTATCATAGCTAATCATCATTCAATCATCCTGAAGTGAAATGTACAATTCATGCATATAGAAGTGATATAGGAAAAGAAATCGGTACTCCAGATATAAGCATTCAATGCGTGAATCTTGGTGTGTTTTCTGTGATAGCATACATATGAATATTCAGACTCAGCTAATAATAAAATTTCATCCATTTTCATGTGGAAAAAGTGTGGGTTACTATCTCTAGGTGCAAGGCAAGTCATAGCATATGATATCAGAAATAAAGTTTAAGACATGACAAATATTGCATGCATATAGAGTAAGCTAACTCCACGTCATCATCATCATAGAAAAGTCATCTCTAGCATGAGATGAAAAAGAAAGAAATAAAGATAAAGGGAAAATAGAACTATTTACAATGCGGCACACGGAAAAATAAGGAAAACGTGATGCATGGTGAAATAAAAGAAAAAAAAATGATGAAAATAAGTGCAAAAGCGGAAAATGGTGTGAAAAACTAAAAATAAAGGTGGCAAATCGAAAAAAAGAACGTGAGAACTCACTCCCCCAAGCTAAATGGCACAGTGTCCTCAATGTGCAAAGTGGGGCACACCGAGAGACAAGTAATGTGAGGGGTAAGTGAGGGTGCATGCATGATGGAAAAAAGAAAATAAAAATAAAGAAATGAAAAATATGATGCGGACATGATGCATGCAAATATAGGAGTGAGACAGATAGATAGATGTGGCACCAAAAACTCTCCCTCTCTCCCAAAAAAGATATATAAAGATACGATCAGAATGAGAATCCCAAAATAAGTGAGGGGAGGGGGGTGGAAAAAAAATGCAACAGGACCCAGCAAAAACGGGCAGCACAACGGCAAAAATAAACGATGGCATCAAGGGTGCCTAAGGGGGTGGTGCTGCGTCGTCTCCGTCCCGAGGCGGAAGTGGTGGGGATGGCTGGACAGGCTGCTGAGCGGGTGTGGGTGTGGAAGTGGTAGCAGGCTGAGTGTGTGTGGAAGTGTGGGTGGGAACCTGCTGGGTGGGCGGGGGTACGCGTGGGAGACGCTCCAGGACCTGGGTAAGACAGTAGTGAATCTGTGGGAGCAGGTCGAAGCGATGAGCCATATCGGTGACGGTGGAGGACAGGGTCCGAAGGTCGCCTCTGAGGCCACTCACCGCCCCCTCGAGAGCACGAATGCTCTGAAGTACAGTGTCAGGGGGAGGTGATGCAGAGGGACGCACCGGTCTGGGCTGTGCAGGGCGGGGCTGGCGTACTTTGGTGGCGTAGGTGACGGGCTCAGTGGGTAGGTGAACAAAAGGTGCTGCGCTCACAAGTGGGGGCCTGGCCTTAGTGCGAGGCTGGGCGGGACGGTGAGAAGTGGAGGCAGCAGCAACGAAAGAAGAATACAAAAGTGGCAGCGAGGCGGCCGGAGAGGTCGGTGGCACAGAAGTGTGGACAGACGCCACGACACTCTCGGAAAATACAGCAGCAGTGGAGACAGAGGGCTCTCCGCACTCAACTACGGTCGGCGGGCGCTCGGGTGGGGCAGAAGAAACGGGCTCGGCAGACAGAGGGCCAGTGGTGGTGGTGACAGGCGTGGAAGCAGCGGAAGTGGGCTCAGCTAAGGGACTCCCGACACTGACAGAGGTGTGGACAGAGGTGTCAGGATCATCGGAAACATCGGGGATAGGCTGAGGGGCCACGGGGTCAACAGGGGCAGCAGGCTCGGCAGGGGCAACAGGGTCTGCGGGGGCAGCGTGGGCCTGCTCGGCCTCCTCGGCCTCGAGCATGTAAGCAGCGGGGATGAGAACATCCATCGCAGGGAGCCAGTCCACATGGGCTGGTGTAATCTGAGTCTGAGCTGGGCTCGGAAGAATCATGTAATCGGCACCGTAAGGGCCGTGCAACCAGACCCAGTGTCGCTCACCGTGCGGACGAAGCATCTTCATCCGGGCCATAACATCAATCGACAGAGAAGTGGGGCCCGGTGCTCGTCGCAGGTCGTCAGGGAAGTCCTCGCCGGTCATAAGGGCAAGCAAGGTGATCAGGCCGCCGCAGCATATCGGTGAGCGAGCGCCCACCGATACAATGATGCGGTCCAAAAACCATGCCGCGACATCAATCACGACGACGGGGACAAGCTCATCGCCATCCCTAGATAGAGCTCTGGGCCGTGTCATCGCGTAGAGCATGTAGAGCTCTGGCGTGGACATCGTGCCCGGCTCATATCTGGCCAAAAAGGTCGTCGCCATAAGGCGCTGAGCTATACGGAGGCAGGGATGGATAATGGCCGAGGCCTTGGCCCTACTAGGGTCAAAGGCAGCGTGGAGACCCGTATTCCGGGATCAGAAGGCACCGGCGTCGAAGGAAGGTGGGGGGATATGGGTGGGGGCGTAACCTCGATCGGCCCCGGGGACATCGGGCCATGAGAAAAATGCTCTCATCATACCGAGAGTGACCTGGCACTCCCGGTCCATGAACCGAAACGAGCATCCCTCGTCGGTCTGTGTGATCGAACTAAGTACCTCAAGTGTCGGACGGACAAACGTGTCCGTCGACACCTGCAAGAAATCTCGCCAGCCCACGTTGTCGTACAACGTGAGCATCCCCTCTAGTACCCCCAGGCGTCCTAGGTCGGCAAGGTGTGCAAACCTGGAGGGTACGATCGAGCGCTGGGAGATACGCTCGAAAGCGACGCGGTGTGCGTCGTTCCAGAACGTGATCCCCAGCGGACCGATAAGTGGAGCCGGAGGTGGTGGCTGTGGAGCGGCAGGGAGCGGCTGTGCAGGGTGTGCGGGCTGTGCGGGCTCTGCAGGCTGTGCGGGGTGTGCGGGGCCTGCAGGCTGTGCTGGGTGGACGGCGTGTGTGGGAGAAGGCGGAGGAGAGTCCTCCAACTCGTGGGAGGGGCCGGCATCATCCGACCGCTTCCGCTTGGCGGAAGCTCTCTTCGACCGCGGCCGTGTCCGGGGCGGCATATCGGCCCCGAGCGCGCGTCGAAAAATGTGAAAAGTGCGGCGTGTGCAAAATAAAGGAAAGAGTGTACCCCGACACGCCGCGAGTGCTAAGCAATGGAAGCGTGCGAAGACAGCGCCTCCACGAAGCCCGAATCAGTCCCGAGAAGCTCACCTGGGCTCCCCTAAGCTCCCAAAAACAACCTGAGCATGAAATGGATATATCAGCGGGTAATATTCAAAACGTATGGAGCATTAGGGGTATAATAAATAGATATAGAAATTAATTTGGGTTTGGGGTTCGTTTAGCGCATGGATCCTCGAAAAATACACAAAAAGAGGAGAAATAGGCGAAATAGGCGTTACCGGAGGTGGCCGGAGTGGTGGCCGCCGGCGGCGACTCGGGCGAGGCGCGGCGGGGGCTCGGCCGGCGGTGGCTGGTCGAGCGGCGGCGCGGCGGTCGGTGGTCGGGCGAGTGGGTGCGCGAGCGAGGGGAACGGGCGAGGGAGCTGAACAGTCGGGGGCGGTTGCGATTTTTTCGTTTCGAAAAACGTGCCCCCCCTCGGCCCTTTATATAGTAAAAGTTACGACTCGGCCGAGTGACTAGGTCACTCGGCCGAGTGAGATCAATGGAAAATTCCTCCCCGCTTACGCTTCGGCCGAGTGGCCTTGCCAGCCTCGGCCGAGTGGAGTAAGTCCATTCGGCCGAGTGGCTCAAGCTACTCGGCAAGACTCGCCCTAGGAGCGTATCCGTTTTACTCGGCCGAGTGAATATATATACTCGGCCGAGTAGCAGTTATACTGAAATCAGGAAATTAAACAGAGAGTTGGGTACAGCAGACTTCCCTCGTTCGTGAGCGGCTCGGCCGGACGAACTTGTGTACTCGGCCAAGTGACTAGTATACTCGGCCGAGTGAGCCTTGTGTTCTGCTGTTTGTCTTCGTTTGGGCTCTAAACTCCGTCTTTCTTCCTCCAGTCGATTTCATCTTCCTCCTAAGCATCGAGCGCCTTCCTGGGGTGCTCCTTATCACCTTGTTCATCCTCCTCATGATGGATTTACCTATCTCCTCTCCTGTCAAGAAAAATAGGACCCGTTATCACAAAATTTTTGGGCAAACGACTCAAAACACTAAAAATTTCAAAAACAAAAATAAAGAAAAAGTAAAAATAAAGCAATAACCGTCGGGTTGCCTCCCGACAAGCGCTCGTTTAAGGTCGTGAGCTCGACCCCCTATGATTTTCAATTAATGCGGGATGTTTGGTGCATATGAGATGCACCCATCAAACTTTCCGGGGAGAACGCTTGGATTCGGAAGTTGCGGCGGCGTGTTCTCCCTCGGTGGTCTCCCGTCTCGAATAGTGTTGGGGGGAGGCTCCCCCAAGCTAGCGTTTGCTCCGGTCAACGGCTTCACCGGTGACGCTGATTTCCGAATCGGCGGAGCTTTCTTCGGAGACTTCAATTTCGAGAGCTTGCAGAGCTCTCGAATCCTTGCGACATCAGCGTCGCCTTCATCATTTTCAGCGGAGAGGTCCGGGGAATCATCTATCTTCTCATCTCGGCCTAAATCCGGGCCTTCATCGAAATCCTCATCGAAAAGAGCTCCAATCGAGTGGGGGATCGCTTCTTCAATTACCTCATCAAGGAGGTCCATGTAGTCAAGCTCCTCGTGGTAAGGCATGTGTTTCATAGCCTTAGGAATGTGAAGCTCCACCTCGATGTTGCCGACGTTTAAAGTTAGGGTACCTTCTCGCACGTCGACAATCACACCGACGGTGGCGAGGAACGAGCGTCCAAGTATCAATGACGTATCTCCCTCCTCCTTAACGTCCATGATCACGAAGTCACATGGCAAGCATATTCCCCCCGGGACTTGTAGTGGGATGTCTTCGGCGATCCCTACCGGCCTTGTTATTCGCCCATCGGCCAATTGTATCCGCATGTCGGTAGGTTTCAACTTCGTCCCGGTGTTTAGCCTTAAGAACATGGAGAGAGACATGAGGCTCACACTAGCCCCTAAATCTACCAATGCTTTTTGAAGAGGGACGCCGCCCAAGGTGCAAGGACTCCGAAAACTCCCCGGGTCTTTAAATTTGGCCGGCTCCTTCTCTCTCTTGGTGAACCAAGAGCCCTCCTCGGCTAGCATAATCTTCTCCTTCCTCTTTCTCCCCGAAATCAAATCCTTTAAGAATTTAGCATATGTGGGGATCTCAACGATGGCGTCGAGGAAGGGAATGTTGAGGCTAACCCCTCTCAGATACTCGAGAAACTTTGCTAGCCTTTTCTCCATTTTTGCTCTAGCAAGCCTTTGGGGGAATGGGTCCGGTGGCATGAAGCGCCTTTCCTCAATCAATTGCTCAGCTCTAGATTTCTCCTTTTCTTGTGGCTCCTTCTCCTTCTCGACTTCAACTACCGGTTCAATTGGCTCCAAACTTTTCTCCACGGGCTCCTCGGTAGTAATCATGGCGGGGGTGGTATCCTTACCGCCTCTAGTAGTAACGGCGACTACGACATTGATGTGGCTGGTGTTGCCCCGTGGGTTTGGCTCGGGTTGCGCTGGCAATTGTTGAGTATTCCGATTGAGCAACGCCAATTTCTCCGAGACTTGAGCCACAACGGTTGCAAGGGAGTCTTGCCCCGCCTTCAAGGTAGCATTGACCTTCTTTTGCTCGACCATAAACGCCTCCACTCTAGCCTCGAAGTCGGATTGTTGTTGAGCTTGTGGAGGGTTTTGATTTTGATTTCTCCACCCTTGATTGTATCCGGGAGGCCTATAAGGTGGAACTTGTTGCTTCGGTTGGAAATTTTGTTGTGGAGGCCCCCTCGGCGGATAGTGTTGTTGTTGGGGTGGTGGTGGTGGTCGAGCTTGTTGAGGTGGTGGTTGTGGCGGGTTCAAAGCTCCTTCATTGTTGGCGTAAGAGAATCCGAGATGATTTCTTGTGGCCGGATTGGCCCAATACCCTTGGTTCCCCGCGACATATTGTACTTGCTCCAAGGATCCTTCTCCGGGCTCTCCTCCCACATACATGGCTTCAGATTGGTCTTGCTAATCACACATTTGGTTCGTTGGAGCGGAGGTGGAAGGGGTTCCTTGGGGCTCCGTGATAAACTTCTCCAGTCTCTCCACCACCTTGTGGAGAGAATCAAACTTGCTTGTAAGCTCCGCTACGGCCTTCGCTTCGTAGATACTAGTTGGCTTCAAGGAGGACGTAGAGTGTCCTCGCTCATCGCCCCATTGTTGATTGTTTGAGGCCATCTCCTCAATTAGGGCCGTAGCTTCTTCGGGAGTCTTAGATAAGATAGCACCATTCGCCGCGGCATCAATAATTTGTTTGGTCCCCGGTTGGAGACCGTTGTAGAAGCTATGAACTAGCTCCCAATCTTCAATGCTATGGTGCGGGCATTGATGCTGCAGATCCTTAAAACGCTCCCAAGCCTCATAGAGCGTCTCTTGGGGTCCTTGCTTGAAGGACATGAGAGCGCTCCGGATCTTCACCGTCTTGGAGGGCGGATAGAACTTGTCAATGAACGCACTCGCCAACTCGTCCCAAGTGGTGAAGACCCCCTCAGCCTGCGTCCTCAGCCAATAAAGTGCCTTGTCTTTTAGCGTGAAGGGGAAGAGACGCAGTCTGATGGCATCGATGGAGACCCCCGGCATCTGAAATGTGGCGCACTTCGACAAGAATAATTGGATGTGGTAGTGAGGATTTTCATGGGCATTCCCATGAAATGGATCTTGCTGCATCAGAACCACTAGTCCAGTCTTTAGCTCGAAGTTCTTGTTAGCCGCCAACTCCGGCATGGCAATGGATGAGGTCGTAGAAGAGGTCTTAGGCCGAAGCCTATCTCGAATAGAAATTATCCTCGCCATCCTTGCCGCTAATTGGTCCGCAGTTTCCGGGTTGGTCATAAACCTCCCTTCCCGATCTTGTCTCCTTTCCGCTCTAAGTCTCCGCGCGGTACGTTCGATCTCGGGATCAAATAATATAGCTTCAGGGTCCGCCGTAGATCTCGTATACATGCACAGGGAAAACAGAGTTTCAAAGAAACGATTAGTACCGTGGAAGGGTTAGGTAAAAATAAGAAATAAAATAGTAATAATAAAAAAAAGAAGTAGCTAGGGTGGTAAGATCAAACGCAATCGCCTCCCCGGCAACGGCGCCAAAAACTTGATCGCTCCGGGATGTGACCCAAAGAACGGTTGTAGTTTTACCGCAAGTGCACGGTGTAGCAGCGAGCGGGTTATCGAACACAGGGAGGACGAATGACCGTGCTTGTTCCAATCAACCTGGCTATTTTAAGAAGAGAGAAATTTGCCTTTGGCGATCCTGTCACAATCGTCAGACAAAGTACGGAAATATCAAATCAAATAAAGAACGCCTAGGGAATGGGGAATTCCCGCTACTCACCGTATTTCGTAAATGTGGTTCATCGGTATCAAAATTGCTAGAATTAGATTTTGGATGAACTAGTTGCAACTGAATGTAGAACCAAGCTCACGCTCTCGCGCTGTTGCCGGTCTATAGCTATCCTAGGTTTGGGTCCAATCTCTTGCAAACCCTAGCCTAGGGAAGCTAGCATTAGGATCAACATCATCGTTCAATCGCGCACCGAGCCCAATCTCTTGCAAGCTCAGCCCACGACCAAGGTTGGGATAGTTCCTACCCGTCCAATCTCTTGTAAACGGGTATCGGCACGGAATTGCAACCGGAAACCCTAGTATCGGTCCAATCTCTTGCAAACCGATACTACGGAAATTCGATTCCAACCCAATTCGGATCTCTAGGGTTTCCTATCGAATTGGGATCCAATCTCTTGCAAATCCCAATCGGTATGAACTCCTAGCTATCCGTAGTAAATCGACCCCAAACTAATCCCTAATAGCAATTCTAGCAAAATTTCTACCAATTCATCACAAATATGAAATTGGGCTTGTAGGGTTCATCCCCACGCCCCAAGACGTGGAGACTACTCACAATTCATAGCACAACCACAAGAATAATCAATGAAATAAGCAATAGAATTCATCACAATATTGAGATAAACAATAAAAATAGAATTTTTGGAGAAGAGAGAGGCAAACCAATGGAGTTCTTCAATTAATCCAACAAAAATCAACTTTAGTCCTCTCTCCAATCACAAGAATAAAGCTAAAAAGTAAACCTAAAAAGCTGCAAAAATCTAAGAGAAAAGCTCTCTAAAACTAGGGTAAAAACAGGGGTTAAATACCCCCCAAAATCGTCCAAAAACTGTGACCAAAATACCCCTGCGCAGCCTGAAATCCGCAATTTTCGCTACAGGCAGCGCGTCGCACTCGGCCGAGTGACAAAAGTCGCTCGGCCGAGTGAGAAACCCTGTAATTTTCCAGTAAGTCTTGATCTTCAGGGGTCTTCACTTCGGGGGCGGCTCGGCCGAGTGAGTTGTCGTCACTCGGCCGATGGCTTCTTAGTACTCGGGCGGTCGGGATTATCCACTCGGCCGAGTGGGTCTTCTGAAGCTCAGGCAGCCGAAAAACAGTAAGTTGGCTATTTTTGAATGGCTTCGTCTGGGCGCCACTCGGGCGGACGGGATATCGTCACTCGGCTGATGTGGTCTCCGTCGCTCGGCCGAGTGCACATATAAATCGTGTCTGATCTGGTCGGCCGAGCGGTGTCTCGCTGGTCGGCCGAGTGACTCCTTCACTCGGCCGAGTGGGACACTAAAAAT
This sequence comes from Scilla litardierei, assembly GCA_030789695.1. Classification (NCBI taxonomy): domain Eukaryota; kingdom Viridiplantae; phylum Streptophyta; class Magnoliopsida; order Asparagales; family Asparagaceae; genus Scilla; species Scilla litardierei. The sequence goes on from CM061141.1 coordinate 290,333,845, forward strand.
GCCCAAACAGCTTGTTTTGGCCTCCTCGTCGCTCCTGCGACGTCCGTTCTTCTTCCGCTCCTCTCCAACAGCAAAATACCCCTTGGGGAGGTCGTCAGTGACACTCTGGAGTAGGCGTATCTCGAGATCACTCCAAATCGCTCCAAATCACCTGAAATGCGACAAAAACAACAAATCGTGAAAAGCATCGCAATATCGTCGATATATCGTGAAAAACATGATTTGGGCGATCTAAATGGTATGCAAACATGCGGGAAAATAGTGTAAAATAAGGAGTGATCAAAATCCCCCAAGCTTACATCTTACTCGTCCTCGAGGAAGATAAGTAAAAGGCGAACCCGGTGGATTCGGAAAACGAAAACGGCGAAAAAATGAAAAAATGAAAAACGGAGAAGAATGAAAAATGAAATAAAAATAAAAATAAAGAAGAAAGAAGGAAGCGAAGAGGTAAGCTGCTAGATCATTTTCTCAGGACGTGGGTTCCACTTACTCATATAGCATGATTCGAATGAAAAATACATGTCAAAGAGTTTTATTTTGATATCACAGTATAATAGTGCAAATAGAAATAGAAAACCCACGAACAACGATATAATCATGAACAACGGAATAATTTTAGAATTAACATCATCTGAATCATTTAAAGTGGTATACAAATCGCAGATCACACACTTTTCAATTGAATGCTTTCTATGAGGAGTATAAGAGTATCACACAATAGAATAGAGAGAATAGAAAAGTATGGATTTCATGAAATGAGTGCTAGGCTTAGATTTCTGGATTCGTAAAGCTAGAAATAATCTCACCGAGTATAGAATATTACTTAGCCTAGGTTGTCGTGCAACGTCAAGAGTCACTCTCTCACACATCAATGGATTCTCTCCCCCAAGCTTATCTATAAGCATGGTGGCATAAAAAATATTCACATCCCCATTTTTATAAAGCTCCAAAAGCAATGAAAATAAACACGAAAAGAGAGGAGAAAGAAAGAAAGTGAGATGGGATCTTTTATTGAGGATTTTTCCTCTCTTTTTTTTCTTTTGTTGTTGTTTTTTTGATGTAGCATATATACACAACGATCCCAACTCAAAGAGAGATAATGATATACAAGAATATTTTCTCTCTTTTTTTGAATAAGAAATTTGGAGCTAGGAATTAATAGCGGGGGAAATGCCATATAATAGAATCGCTAAGGGGAGATTCACCAATGATTTTAAAAGTAGAGAAATGATGTTCAAGATTTGTGGAGAAAGAAATAGATATATCTCTCGGTTCACTCTATAAGACATGCACGACAACTTCAGCAGGGTAATCTAATCTACTCAGTTTCGATCACAAAAAAAAGCTAACTAATCCAGATTTATCATAGCTAATCATCATTCAATCATCCTGAAGTGAAATGTACAATTCATGCATATAGAAGTGATATAGGAAAAGAAATCGGTACTCCAGATATAAGCATTCAATGCGTGAATCTTGGTGTGTTTTCTGTGATAGCATACATATGAATATTCAGACTCAGCTAATAATAAAATTTCATCCATTTTCATGTGGAAAAAGTGTGGGTTACTATCTCTAGGTGCAAGGCAAGTCATAGCATATGATATCAGAAATAAAGTTTAAGACATGACAAATATAGCATGCATATAGAGTAAGCTAACTCCACGTCATCATCATCATAGAAAAGTCATCTCTAGCATGAGATGAAAAAGAAAGAAATAAAGATAAAGGGAAAATAGAACTATTTACAATGCGGCACACTGAAAAATAAGGAAAACGTGATGCATGGTGAAATAAAAGAAAAAAAATGATGAAAATAAGTGCAAAAGCGGAAAATGGTGTGAAAAACTAAAAATAAAGGTGGCAATTCGAAAAAAAGAACGTGAGAACTCACTCCCCCAAGCTAAATGGCACAGTGTCCTCAATGTGCAAAGTGGGGCACACCGAGAGACAAGTAATGTGAGGGGTAAGTGAGGGTGCATGCATGATGGAAAAAAGAAAATAAAAATAAAGAAATGAAAAATATGATGCGGACATGATGCATGCAAATATAGGAGTGAGACAGATAGATAGATGTGGCACCAAAAACTCTCCCTCTCTCCCAAAAAAGATATATAAAGATACGATCAGAATGAGAATCCCAAAATAAGTGAGGGGAGGGGGGTGGAAAAAAAATGCAACAGGACCCAGCAAAAACGGGCAGCACAACGGCAAAAATAAACGATGGCATCAAGGGTGCCTAAGGGGGTGGTGCTGCACCGTCTCCGTCCCGAGGCGGAAGTGGTGGGGATGGCTGGACAGGCTGCTGAGCGGGTGTGGGTGTGGAAGTGGTAGCAGGCTGAGTGTGTGTGGAAGTGTGGGTGGGAACCTGCTGGGTGGGCGGGGGTACGCGTGGGAGACGCTCCAGGACCTGGGTAAGACAGTAGTGAATCTGTGGGAGCAGGTCGAAGCGGTGAGCCATATCGGTGACGGTGGAGGACAGGGTCCGAAGGTCGCCTCTGAGGCCACTCACCGCCCCCTCGAGAGCACGAATGCTCTGAAGTACAGTGTCAGGGGGAGGTGATGCAGAGGGACGCACCGGTCTGGGCTGTGCAGGGCGGGGCTGGCGTACTTTGGTGGCGTAGGTGACGGGCTCAGTGGGTAGGTGAACAAAAGGTGCTGCGCTCACAAGTGGGGGCCTGGCCTTAGTGCGAGGCTGGGCGGGACGGTGAGAAGTGGAGGCAGCAGCAACGAAAGAAGAATACAAAAGTGGCAGCGAGGCGGCCGGAGAGGTCGGTGGCACAGAAGTGTGGACAGACGCCACGACACTCTCGGAAAATACAGCAGCAGTGGAGACAGAGGGCTCTCCGCACTCAACTACGGTCGGCGGGCGCTCGGGTGGGGCAGAAGAAACGGGCTCGGCAGACAGAGGGCCAGTGGTGGTGGTGACAGGCGTGGAAGCAGCGGAAGTGGGCTCAGCTAAGGGACTCCCGACACTGACAGAGGTGTGGACAGAGGTGTCAGGAGCATCGGAAACATCGGGGATAGGCTGAGGGGCCACGGGGTCAACAGGGGCAGCAGGCTCGGCAGGGGCAACAGGGTCTGCGGGGGCAGCGTGGGCCTGCTCGGCCTCCTCGGCCTCGAGCATGTAAGCAGCGGGGATGAGAACATCCATCGCAGGGAGCCAGTCCACATGGGCTGGTGTAATCTGAGTCTGAGCTGGGCTCGGAAGAATCATGTAATCGGCACCGTAAGGGCCGTGCAACCAGACCCAGTGTCGCTCACCGTGCGGACGAAGCATCTTCATCCGGGCCATAACATCAATCGACAGAGAAGTGGGGCCCGGTGCTCGTCGCAGGTCGTCAGGGAAGTCCTCGCCAATCATAAGGGCAAGCAAGGTGATCAGGCCGCCGCAGCATATCGGTGAGCGAGCGCCCACCGATACAATGATGCGGTCCAAAAACCATGCCGCGACATCAATCACGACGACGGGGACAAGCTCATCGCCATCCCTAGATAGAGCTCTGGGCCGTGTCATCGCGTAGAGCATGTAGAGCTCTGGCGTGGACATCGTGCCCGGCTCATATCTGGCCAAAAAGGTCGTCGCCATAAGGCGCTGAGCTATACGGAGGCAGGGATGGATAATGGCCGAGGCCTTGGCCCTACTAGGGTCAAAGGCAGCGTGGAGACCCGTATTCCGGGATCAGAAGGCACCGGCGTCGAAGGAAGGTGGGGGGATATGGGTGGGGGCGTAACCTCGATCGGCCCCGGGGACATCGGGCCATGAGAAAAATGCTCTCATCATACCGAGAGTGACCTGGCACTCCCGGTCCATGAACCGAAACGAGCATCCCTCGTCGGTCCGTGTGATCGAACTAAGTACCTCAAGTGTCGGACGGACAAACGTGTCCGTCGACACCTGCAAGAAATCTCGCCAGCCCACGTTGTCGTACAACGTGAGCATCCCCTCTAGTACCCCCAGGCGTCCTAGGTCGGCAAGGTGTGCAAACCTGGAGGGTACGATCGAGCGCTGGGAGATACGCTCGAAAGCGACGCGGTGTGCGTCGTTCCAGAACGTGATCCCCAGCGGCCCGATAAGTGGAGCCGGAGGTGGTGGCTGTGGAGCGGCAGGGAGCGGCTGTGCAGGGTGTGCGGGCTGTGCGGGCTCTGCAGGCTGTGCGGGGTGTGCGGGGCCTGCAGGCTGTGCTGGGTGGACGGCGTGTGTGGGAGAAGGCGGAGGAGAGTCCTCCAACTCGTGGGAGGGGCCGGCATCATCCGACCGCTTCCGCTTGGCGGAAGCTCTCTTCGACCGCGGCCGTGTCCGGGGCGGCATATCGGCCCCGAGCGCGCGTCGAAAAATGTGAAAAGTGCGGCGTGTGCAAAATAAAGGAAAGAGTGTACCCCGACACGCCGCGAGTGCTAAGCAATGGAAGCGTGCGAAGACAGCGCCTCCACGAAGCCCGAATCAGTCCCGAGAAGCTCACCTGGGCTCCCCTAAGCTCCCAAAAACAACCTGAGCATGAAATGGATATATCAGCGGGTAATATTCAAAACGTATGGAGCATTAGGGGTATAATAAATAGATATAGAAATTAATTTGGGTTTGGGGTTCGTTTAGCGCATGGATCCTCGAAAAATACACAAAAAGAGGAGAAATAGGCGAAATAGGCGTTACCGGAGGTGGCCGGAGTGGTGGCCGCCGGCGGCGACTCGGGCGAGGCGCGGCGGGGGCTCGGCCGGCAGTGGCTGGTCGAGCGGCGGCGCGGCGGTCGGTGGTCGGGCGAGTGGGTGCGCGAGCGAGGGGAACGGGCGAGGGAGCTGAACAGTCGGGGGCGGTTGCGATTTTTTCGTTTCGAAAAACGTGCCCCCCCTCGGCCCTTTATATAGTAAAAGTTACGACTCGGCCGAGTGACTAGGTCACTCGGCCGAGTGAGATCAATGGAAAATTCCTCCCCGCTTACGCTTCGGCCGAGTGGCCTTGCCAGCCTCGGCCGAGTGGAGTAAGTCCATTCGGCCGAGTGGCTCAAGCTACTCGGCAAGACTCGCCCTAGGAGCGTATCTGTTTTACTCGGCCGAGTGAATATATATACTCGGCCGAGTAGCAGTTATACTGAAATCAGGAAATTAAACAGAGAGTTGGGTACAGCAGACTTCCCTCGTTCGTGAGCGGCTCGGCCGGACGAACTTGTGTACTTGGCCAAGTGACTAGTATACTCGGCCGAGTGAGCCTTGTGTTCTGCTGTTTGTCTTCGTTTGGGCTCTAAACTCCGTCTTTCTTCCTCCAGTCGATTTCATCTTCCTCCTAAGCATCGAGCGCCTTCCTGGGGTGCTCCTTATCACCTTGTTCATCCTCCTCATGATGGATTTACCTATCTCCTCTCCTGTCAAGAAAAATAGGACCCGTTATCACAAAATTTTTGGGCAAACGACTCAAAACACTAAAAATTTCAAAAACAAAAATAAAGAAAAAGTAAAAATAAAGCAATAACCGTCGGGTTGCCTCCCGACAAGCGCTCGTTTAAGGTCGTGAGCTCGACCCCCTATGATTTTCAATTAATGCGGGATGTTTGGTGCATATGAGATGCACCCATCAAACTTTCCGGGGAGAACGCTTGGATTCAGAAGTTGCGGCGGCGTGTTCTCCCTCGGTGGTCTCCCGTCTCGAATAGTGTTGGGGGGAGGCTCCCCCAAGCTAGCGTTTGCTCCGGTCAACGGCTTCACCGGTGACGCTGATTTCCGAATCGGCGGAGCTTTCTTCGGAGACTTCAATTTCGAGAGCTTGCAGAGCTCTCGAATCCTTGCGACATCAGCGTCGCCTTCATCATTTTCAGCGGAGAGGTCCGGGGAATCATCTATCTTCTCATCTCGGCCTAAATCCGGGCCTTCATCGAAATCCTCATCGAAAAGAGCTCCAATCGAGTGGGGGATCGCTTCTTCAATTACCTCATCAAGGAGGTCCATGTAGTCAAGCTCCTCGTGGTAAGGCATGTGTTTCATAGCCTTAGGAATGTGAAGCTCCACCTCGATGTTGCCGACGTTTAAAGTTAGGGTACCTTCTCGCACGTCGACAATCACACCGACGGTGGCGAGGAACGAGCGTCCAAGTATCAATGACGTATCTCCCTCCTCCTTAACGTCCATGATCACGAAGTCACATGGCAAGCATATTCCCCCCGGGACTTGTAGTGGGATGTCTTCGGCGATCCCTACCGGCCTTGTTATTCGCCCATCGGCCAATTGTATCCGCATGTCGGTAGGTTTCAACTTCGTCCCGGTGTTTAGCCTTAAGAACATGGAGAGAGACATGAGGCTCACACTAGCCCCTAAATCTACCAATGCTTTTTGAAGAGGGACGCCGCCCAAGGTGCAAGGACTCCGAAAACTCCCCGGGTCTTTAAATTTGGCCGGCTCCTTCTCTCTCTTGGTGAACCAAGAGCCCTCCTCGGCTAGCATAATCTTCTCCTTCCTCTTTCTCCCCGAAATCAAATCCTTTAAGAATTTAGCATATGTGGGGATCTCAACGATGGCGTCGAGGAAGGGAATGTTGAGGCTAACCCCTCTCAGATACTCGAGAAACTTTGCTAGCCTTTTCTCCATTTTTGCTCTAGCAAGCCTTTGGGGGAATGGGTCCGGTGGCATGAAGCGCCTTTCCTCAATCAATTGCTCAGCTCTAGATTTCTCCTTTTCTTGTGGCTCCTTCTCCTTCTCGACTTCAACTACCGGTTCAATTGGCTCCAAACTTTTCTCCACGGGCTCCTCGGTAGGAATCATGGCGGGGGTGGTATCCTTACCGCCTCTAGTAGTAACGGCGACTACGACATTGATGTGGCTGGTGTTGCCCCGTGGGTTTGGCTCGGGTTGCGCTGGCAATTGTTGAGTATTCCGATTGAGCAACGCCAATTTCTCCGAGACTTGAGCCACAACGGTTGCAAGGGAGTCTTGCCCCGCCTTCAAGGTAGCATTGACCTTCTTTTGCTCGACCATAAACGCCTCCACTCTAGCCTCGAAGTCGGATTGTTGTTGAGCTTGTGGAGGGTTTTGATTTTGATTTCTCCACCCTTGATTGTATCCGGGAGGCCTATAAGGTGGAACTTGTTGCTTCGGTTGGAAATTTTGTTGTGGAGGCCCCCTCGGCGGATAGTGTTGTTGTTGGGGTGGTGGTGGTGGTCGAGCTTGTTGAGGTGGTGGTTGTGGCGGGTTCAAAGCTCCTTCATTGTTGGCGTAAGAGAATCCGAGATGATTTCTTGTGGCCGGATTGGCCCAATACCCTTGGTTCCCCGCAACATATTGTACTTGCTCCAAGGATCCTTCTCCGGGTTCTCCTCCCACATACATGGCTTGAGATTGGTCTTGCTAATCACACATTTGGTTCGTTGGAGCGGAGGTGGAAGGGGTTCCTTGGGGCTCCGTGATAAACTTCTCCAGTCTCTCCACCACCTTGTGGAGAGAATCAAACTTGCTTGTAAGCTCCGCTACGGCCTTCGCTTCGTAGATACTAGTTGGCTTCAAGGAGGACGTAGAGTGTCCTCGCTCATCGCCCCATTGTTGATTGTTTGAGGCCATCTCCTCAATTAGGGCCGTAGCTTCTTCGGGAGTCTTAGATAAGATAGCACCATTCGCCGCGGCATCAATAATTTGTTTGGTCCCCGGTTGGAGACCGTTGTAGAAGCTATGAACTAGCTCCCAATCTTCAATGCTATGGTGCGGGCATTGATGCTGCAGATCCTTAAAACGCTCCCAAGCCTCATAGAGCGTCTCTTGGGGTCCTTGCTTGAAGGACATGAGAGCGCTCCGGATCTTCACCGTCTTGGAGGGAGGATAGAACTTGTCAATGAACGCACTCGCCAACTCGTCCCAAGTGGTGAAGACCCCCTCAGCCTGCGTCCTCAGCCAATAAAGTGCCTTGTCTTTTAGCGTGAAGGGGAAGAGACGCAGTCTGATGGCATCGATGGAGACCCCCGGCATCTGAAATGTGGCGCACTTCGACAAGAATAATTGGATGTGGTAGTGAGGATTTTCATGGGCATTCCCATGAAATGGATCTTGCTGCATCAGAACCACTAGTCCAGTCTTTAGCTCGAAGTTCTTGTTAGCCGCCAACTCTGGCATGGCAATGGATGAGGTCGTAGAAGAGGTCTTAGGCCGAAGCCTATCTCGAATAGAAATTATCCTCGCCATCCTTGCCGCTAATTGGTCCGCAGTTTCCGGGTTGGTCATAAACCTCCCTTCCCGATCTTGTCTCCTTTCCGCTCTAAGTCTCCGCGCGGTACGTTCGATCTCGGGATCAAATAATATAGCTTCAGGGTCCGCCGTAGATCTCGTATACATGCACAGGGAAAACAGAGTTTCAAAGAAACGATTAGTACCGTGGAAGGGTTAGGTAAAAATAAGAAATAAAATAGTAATAATAAAAAAAAGAAGTAGCTAGGGTGGTAAGATCAAACGCAATCGCCTCCCCGGCAACGGCGCCAAAAACTTGATCGCTCCGGGATGTGACCCAAAGAACGGTTGTAGTTTTACCGCAAGTGCACGGTGTAGCAGCGAGCGGGTTATCGAACACAGGGAGGACGAATGACCGTGCTTGTTCCAATCAACCTGGCTATTTTAAGAAGAGAGAAATTTGTCTTTGGCGATCCTGTCACAATCGTCAGACAAAGTACGGAAATATCAAATCAAATAAAGAACGCCTAGGGAATGGGGAATTCCCGCTACTCACCGTATTTCGTAAATGTGGTTCATCGGTATCAAAATTGCTAGAATTAGATTTTGGATGAACTAGTTGCAACTGAATGTAGAACCAAGCTCACGCTCTCGCGCTGTTGCCGGTCTATAGCTATCCTAGGTTTGGGTCCAATCTCTTGCAAACCCTAGCCTAGGGAAGCTAGCATTAGGATCAACATCATCGTTCAATCGCGCACCGAGCCCAATCTCTTGCAAGCTCGGCCCACGACCAAGGTTGGGATAGTTCCTACCCGTCCAATCTCTTGCAAACGGGTATCGGCACGGAATTGCAACCGGAAACCCTAGTATCGGTCCAATCTCTTACAAACCGATACTACGGAAATTCGATTCCAACTCAATTCGGATCTCTAGGCTTTCCTATCGAATTGGGATCCAATCTCTTGCAAATCCCAATCGGTATGAACTCCTAGCTATCCGTATTAAATCGACCCCAAACTAATCCCTAATAGCAATTCTAGCAAAATTTCTACCAATTCATCACAAATATGAAATTGGGCTTGTAGGGTTCATCCCCACGCCCCAAGACGTGGAGACTACTCGCAATTCATAGCACAAACACAAGAATAATCAATGAAATAAGCAATAGAATTCATCACAATATTGAGATAAACAATAAAAATGGAATTTTTGGAGAAGAGAGAGGCAAACCAATGGAGTTCTTCAATTAATCCAACAAAAATCAACTTTAGTCCTCTCTCCAATCACAAGAATAAAGCTAAAAAGTAAACCTAAAAAGCTGCAAAAATCTAAGAGAAAAGCTCTCTAAAACTAGGGTAAAAACAGGGGTTAAATACCCCCCAAAATCGTCCAAAAACTGTGACCAAAATACCCCTGCGCAGCCTGAAATCCGCAATTTTCGCTACAGGCAGCGCGTCGCACTCGGCCGAGTGACAAAAGTCGCTCGGCCGAGTGAGAAACCATGTAATTTTCCAGTAAGTCTTGATCTTCAGGGGTCTTCACTTCGGGGGCGGCTCGGCCGAGTGAGTTGTCGTCACTTGGCCGATGGCTTCTTAGTACTCGGGCGGTCGGGATTATCCACTCGGCCGAGTGGGTCTTCTGAAGCTCAGGCAGCCGAAAAACAGTAAGTTGGCGATTTTTGAATGGCTTCGTCTGGGCGCCACTCGGGCGGACGGGATATCGTCACTCGGCCGATGTGGTCTCCGTCGCTCGGCCGAGTGCACATATAAATCGTGTCTGATCTGGTCGGCCGAGCGGTGTCTCGCTGGTCGGCCGAGTGACTCCTTCACTCGGCCGAGTGGGACACTAAAAATGCCCAAACAGCTTGTTTTGGCCTCCTCGTCGCTCCTGCGACGTCCGTTCTTCTTCCGCTCCTCTCCAACAGCAAAATACCCCTTGGGGAGGTCTTCGGTGACACTCTGGAGTAGGCGTATCTCGAGATCACTCCAAATCGCTCCAAATCACCTGAAATGCGACAAAAACAACAAATCGTGAAAAGCATCGCAATATCGTCGATATATCGTGAAAAACATGATTTGGGCGATCTAAATGGCATGCAAACATGCGGGAAAAAAGTGTAAAATAAGGAGTGATCACTCGTCTCGTCCCATCCCCTCACTTTTCGTGTACACACCGAATGGTGTTCGGTGTAGATAGCACGCGCCTAATTAATAATTAAACTCGTCCGTATTAGTAATTTAGTATTGATGGTCCTACACTTTACATGGTGCACTATCAACTTTTATATTTGAGAATAATGGGTCTCATATGATATGAGAGACATCTACTCATATACAAGACACAAAAAGTGGGGTGATACAGGCCCACATGAGCTTGTACTTATTATACCACCTCACTTTTTGGGTCTTGGTATATGAGGAGATGCATCCATTGTCATATGATACCTATTATTCTCTTTATATTTAGTGTTTTGGGTACATATAGAGATAATCTTCCCGTAAATACTATTTTATAAAAAGGAATAAAGGAAAACAAATGGCGCCTAACCAAATTTGGTCAGGTGTGTTGATGTGACACAAAAGGGGTTGCTTTTGGGCGGCCAATGATTGGCTACCGCGATGTGATCGCCAACACCCCTGACCAAGTGCCATTTGACTACATTATTCTCTTTATAAAATCGCAAACAATATGCGAGTAAAATATAATAGTGGATCATGACAATATTAAGTTGCTTGCAAAGCGCACACATGCTCCTTTCAAACCCCTCAGATGTATGATCTATTATGTATTTCATGTTATGTACTAGATCTGATGTCGCACGCACTTGGCATAGTTAGTCGATATCAATCAAACCCTGGAGAATTGCATTGGCCTGCCATAAAGAACTTACTCAAGTAATTGAGGACTAAAGATATGGTCCTAGTGTACGGTGGGAGTAGTAATCTTTCGGTTGAAGGACATACTGACTCAAGTTTCAAAACTGACATAGATGACAACAAACCCGTGTTAGGATATATTTTCACTCTCAACAGAGACACAATGAGTTGAAAAAGTTTCAAGCAAGACGCCATAGCCGATTCGTCCATGGAAGCTAAGTACATCGCAGCCAAGGAGACGGTCTGGATGAAGAAGTTCATTACAGAACTTGGTGTTGTTCCTTTAATTGTTGATCCAATACATTTGTATTGTGTTAACAATGCGACAGTTTCACTGGCCAAGGAACATAAAGCTCACAAGAAATCTAGACATGTCATGATGAAGTTTCACTTGATACATGAAATCCAAAGACGACATGACATTGAGATACAAAGAGTTAGTACTGATGATAATGTAGCTGACCCACTCACGAAAGCCCTTCCACAAGACAGACTGGAGTGTTTAGTGGATAAAATCGGTATGAGATACTGTAATAATTGGATGTAAGTGCAAGTAAGAAATATTGGGAAATGTATTCCTTTAAGACAATTATTGTAATTGTAATAAGACATCTCGTTCGAAATGATAGTAAGCTATTTGATAATCTTTATCTATGATATCATCTGTGTCACTACTATGGTTGTCGTGATTATATGATGCATGGATAAAGTCTCAAAACTTATGAGATGAACATTGGGATCATGTCGAGATCATGATAATAAGGTCAATGTGTCCATCGATCATATGTCGAGAACTGTTCCTGGTCGAAGGAATATCGAGACGGGACATCGATATTTCGGTTAGTCCGGTGAGTATTAATCTATACCATTGGATGATATCTACTAGCTTTATAGTCATTCGTTGTGGAGACATCGTTAAATAATACAAATGTGCTTGTTAGAAGAACAAGTTCACAAAATGACTCGCCATCGATACTTCTGTACGGTCATCATACTCTGCATGCCAGTAGAATATCTCTAGTCGCAACAAGTGTAAGTTAGTATATGCTAAAGGACATTGCATGTGGAAGATAATAATTTGGAAGATTTCGAACGTTCGCTTTACATCTGATGTGTGGATACTTGCATGGTATAGTTGTAAGCATGTGAAGGAAGTGGCAATGTTACCAGGATTCATCTCCTCCGGTCTGGGAGGTTAGTGTCGTAGTTGAGTAAATGGATGTTGGCCTTGGTTAGTCCTCTAACTGAAGTAAAAACTTAATTTTGATGATGTTAAACAAGTCATATAGGTCTAATGTGTCTATCTAGTGAGTTTCATGTCAATCGGAGGTCAAACGGTTGTGAAACGTGCCAAAACAAGGTTGACATGGCCGTGCGTGTCAGCAACACGGCCGTGTGTATAAGAACCTGAAGTCTGCAGATGGGCCAAAGCTAACACGGCCGTGCCACAGGGTCGTGTTGGAAAAGTGCTCTCGGGAATCTCAGTACGAGGCTAACATGGCCGTGCAGCACAGCTGTGTCAAAGAAACATTTCTGGAAATTCTGTGAATAGTGCCAACACGGCTGTGCGACCGTCAGTTTCGAAAATATGGTTTTTGGAAATTCTATGAATAGTGCCAACACGGCCGTGCCGACTTTCAACACAGTCGTGTCAACCTGCGGAGTCTATATTCAGCCCTAATTTGAATGTTTGACCAGTCAAACGTCCATGTTTGACTTCAATCAATTTGGAGGAGTTTCTAATCTATTTGAAGACCAATTTGAAGAGGAGTTTACAAATAAATGAGATCTATCAAATCAGTGAAGATTGGATTGAAGATTTGAAAGAAGATTTGAAAATCAAGAGTTTCAAATTGAAGAAAACTCATCATCCCCTATAAAAGGAGAGCAATCATTTGGAGAAAAATCTTATTGAAGAAACTAGCAAAAAGCTCCAACGAGTTTTCATCCTTGCTAGCCGGCCAAAAAATCCTCCATTCATCAAAGCTTCAAGTGCGCAGAGAAGAAGGAAATTTGTAGGCGTGGATCTAAAAAGGCGATATTTTTGTCTACAAGCATCTGAATCAAGCACAGTCTGTGCCTACGAATTTGTTAAGGGATGATCTACACCAGGTGACATCTTTCAATTTTTATTTTGGTGTTAGATAATATTTGTGAATAGCTTTACTCAAAAGCTATCTTTGAGCTTTAACTTTGAAAACAATAGCTTGTACAGTGAGATCACTACCCAGAAGTGTGATCGGTTTGTTTTTCTCTTTTTTGTTATAAAAGAGGTGAAAGCCTCAAGGGTTTGGCATCGGTGTAGAGGCGGGGAGCCTAGGCGGGGAGCCACTCCGTTGAAAAATTATTGCTTGCTTATTTCTATGATTTGGATTGTTTGATCTTGTGCATTGATTTTTAATTTGTGCCTACACCCTATTCATCCCACCTCTAGGGTGTGTTTTTCAATTGGTATCAGAGCGGGATTTCTTTGGACTCAAAGTCTAGTGAAATTTCAATCCTCTTGGCAAAAATTCCATATACATATATATTCCACTGACCCTAATAACCAAAAATAAGGTCATTCGTACTTACGATCACCTTTATTTGATGGCACCGATTACAGATATTGGAAACAAAGGATGTCCATCCACTCATGTTATCTATGTCATGCCATGATGTTGTTCTTTCTAAGTAATATTATGTTTCATATACAAGAAAAGGAATTCATGTTATATGCAAAACTACATGTGGAATTGGCCATGGAAAGAAATGTGCAACTGAAATAAATAGATGAACATAAAGAAAGTTCATGTAATAATGATGGAATTGGAAATGAATATGAATATAGTAATTGAGACTGCCAATGATGAAAGTGTATGAATTGATGAATAAGAGTGAGATTAGAGTTAATAAATATCTGGGATTCTCGGTCCATTTGAAATGGGTGAGATTCCAGACACGGGTTGGAGGAAACATGGGTAATGTGTAGGCAATGGGATTGGACATGTGAGGATATGTATCTCCCTCGCACTCCTGTTAGGGGGAGTTAGGCAGAGGTGGAGAGGTCCATGGATGTGTTTTTGATGCACCATGAGGTATTTTTGCCTATGTGGCTATGAGTGATTCTCCATCCCGAACGTGTGGGGTTCGAGAGGCCCCGTTAAAAATGATCAGTGCTTGTGTATCACTGGCGGGGTAGTTTGAGAGCCACCCACATGAGGTAAGGTTCAGTTTCTGATGTTCTACAATTACCCAGGGTTTCCAATTAATCATGATAAGCACAAAACTGTAAAGATTAATGCATGTTCCTTAAATTGTGGTTTACTTTTACTTATGCTTCATTTGTGATCACCAGTTTTCCTTTAATTTATGCATTTCCATCCTGCAGTTCTTTCCATCCATCATATGCATGAGATGCCTTGTTTTATGTTATTTAATTCTGTAACTCTTACTTCAATACCTGCCTGCGATGTCGTTTACCTTTCTTGCATATAAATTTAACAAACTCTCTCGTAGTATTAGTTCGGTTACCTACCTTCTTTATAAGTTTGTAGTAGACTTGCTTATAGTTGGTGACTAGACATTAATAGGTAGAACAGTTCTGAGACTGACCCCACGTAGCGTAGTTAGATTATCCTACTGGGCCACGCGTTGACGCGTCACATTTACTTTTCTACGTTTAGGAGTAGGGCAGGCTGAGCTGGACTTGACCAAGAGATTACTTAGCGATGGGTCCCACAGAGGGTGATTTTGCACATTGGTTCCAGGGGTAGTTTAGGGAGTGAGTTGTACCATGTGTGTGCCTTTTGTCTTTATGGGTTTTCTGGGATTTCCTTCTGTTTTCCACTTTTGTACTAGAGTTGAGAAAATGTATTAAAATGTATTTTTGAATTGATAAAAAACGAATGTTGGACTTTATACATTTTTGTCTCTTACTTTCTGTGTTGGAGCATTATTTGTACTTCCCAGCATATGCGCAGCGGCCTGCTTATTCTTCTTGTCTCTCTCTTTCTTTCCCTTTCTTAGTAACACTTGCTGCTCTAAGAATACCTGGGACGGATTCGTACTTTCTGGATATCCTGTAACGATCACTTTCCGACCGAACATTTTTAGCACGTATCTTTGGTTGATTTGTGTGCGTGTTACAGTGTTTGATTTTATTATAGCTTTCCGTAGCTCGAACGCGCGACCGAACCCTGTTTTCACAACCCTCTCGGAGGCGCGATCATCACGGTACCTTCCATGGTAATTTTTAGGATGCCGTTGGACCTATCTGCAGTAATGTCATTTGTTTTATTAATAAACCCTTTAAATAAACATTTGATTGTAAATGGTTCTGTGCGTTTTATTCAAGAAAGTTAGTGGTTGCTAATTGTCTTTTTAAACCAAACCCACTACCTCTTTAACCTTTTAATAATGAGCTTAGTTTTAAAAAAAAGAAATAAATTAAATAATAAAGGGGGATGAGGATTCCTAGTAACTGCCCTATTTTAAACGAGTTTGATATTAGATTATAATTCATAACCTATCAACATGCTGTTGTGAGTTGTTAAATCAAGTTTCTAAAAGACCTAGCTGTTGAAAGAGTCACACCTAGTTGCAACCGTACCCTAGATATCTCAACCACTCCCACACGTCACCCACCCTTTCCTCTCATGTACACCCTTCTCTCTCTAATAGGATGCCCTAGGGTTGAAGCAGCCGCACAGAGCATTAGAAAGAGGTCCATGTTCTCTTTCTTTCTGTTTATTTCAAAAATCCTATACCTCTATCTCTTTTTCCCAGGCCCACCTCTGTCCTGCGTCTGCCGAGCCCAAGCCTCCCCTCCTCCGCTCAGTTCACCTCCTCGTCGTTTCGCCTTCAGTCCTCCCGCCTCCTGCCCTCTCTCCCCGCTACCGCTCGAACTCCGGCGAACTCGTCGCAAGGCCAACGCCCAGGCCTCTGCAGGATCCCTGAGCCCGCACGACGCCTACCGGCCCTCATCTCCGGCACCTCACCGCGGTGCCTCTCCCTACGCCGAAGCCGTCGCCCACCGCCCGAGAACAGCCCCACCTGCTGCCACCCGGACCGCTCTCCGGCTGTGGACCTTCACCCTCCGGCTGTCCCTCAGTCCGCCCTCTGCCATCTCCGGTGGCACGAGCTCCTCGCCGTCGCCAACCCAAGCCGTGGCCTCCTTGCAGACACTTCCTCTAAACTTTAGGCCGCCGCCGCGACACCGAAACCTCCCAACCGGCAACCACCATATACCAATACTTCTCTTCCTGCCGTTGTTGCGCCACTCTAGTAATCGTCCCCGCCTGCGAGGGCTACGCATAAACCAAACCGTAAGTTCATATCTCTTACTGCATGTCATATTACTATAGATGTACAGTCGGTTAAGCTATATACATAATAGTTATATACCTCATCTTATTTGTATATATGAAAATATACATTAGCACTAACTAGTTTATAAATGTATGGTGCATGTAAACAAAACGTAAGTTAGTTTGACAGTAAGTAAGTATATGTTATGACTAAGAAAACAATGCATTCTTAGTATACCTTAATACCATAACATGAGCAGTATACATTAGTGTCAGGTTTATTACAGTATGTACACATGGATAAATTGGTTTAAATATAAACAGTTTGTATAGGTATATAAAGTTAAACGTGTCAGCTTTAATAATATTTGGTTTAAGTTTTTAGTTTAATATGATCATCTGATGGCGCAGATATACTACGACTTATATCGCGACCGTTGCCGTTTCCAGACTCGACACCAGATCTACACGTGATCATCGCCGTAGGTTGGTCTCCTAACTCGTAGCGAACCCACACCGTAGATCAATCAAAACCCTAAACTAAAATTTGACAACTCGAACTAAATTTACTTTCAGCACCTGTAAAATGATTGCCACCATAGAAAGATCGACAATCGGATAATTCTTCTGTGCACATAGGGTAGAAGTCGATCTAGGTTGAACAAAACATCAAAACGTGACTTTTTGACTATTAGGGTAGTCCCGTCAATTTTAGAAACAAACCGTAATAGGATTTATTGAAAACGCGACCTGACACCGTCGCCGTGACCCTATTTCAGACAGACTACTGCAGACGAGACGCTGGGACGAGACGCTCCGGACGGACGACACACTGGCTACCGCAGGCAAGTGTATCCACTTGCACTTTTGGCCGTGCTTAGGCCTTAGTTAGTTAGAATTGATAACTGTGAACAAATAGAACCGGACGTGAAATGATAGCGTCCGGGACGACTCCTGACGGCTCAGACTTGACGACGAAGTCTGAGCCTGACAACAACAACTTTTGATATCGTAGGGCTATCATGTGTGTGCGTGCGTGTGGACACCCTAGAATAACTCTCCCACACACTGGTCGTGTCTTGTCCCTGTTACACAAAAAGCCTTCGGGCGTTTCAGATGCTCTCCTTGCGGGAGTGATCTCCGTGATACAAAAAGCCTTCAGGCGTTTCAGATGCTCTCCTTGCGGGAGTGATCTCCGTGATACAAAAAGCCTTCGGGCGTTTTAGATGCTTCCCGAGTGGAAGTGATCTACAAAAAGCCTGCGGGCGTTTCAGGTGCTTCCCTAGCGGAAGTGATCTCTGTACTTCTTGTCCTGAGTTCTGGGGTTTGGGGTAGGGTTGAGCGTGCGCACGGGGAGAGGGTCTGATCCCCCTCAACCCGTAAGGCGTGAACCCTTCGTGTCTCACGTGTCGTGTCGTGTCCGTCTTGTCTTGTCTAGTTCCGTCTTGTCCTGTCACCTTTAGGATAGTCTCGTAGTCGGTAGCACATGCTACGACTACTGCCTGCCACGTTTTACTTTCCTGCTACGTTACTTCTTTTGTTAGTTTATTGTAACCCCAGCATGCTAACCAACCAGTAAATTGTTGTGTAATAGAACCTCAGCATGCTAATCAACCAGTAAACCGTTGTTTAAAGTTCGGTGCACTTGCGGTAAAGTCTAACCCTTCTTGTAGACTTTACCTGACCTACAGTTTCCTTCTTTGGTGCTGTACGTCAGGTGTTCAGCCAGAGCTCGTGGACAAGGCTGACTTACTGGAGTACGTGGAGCCCGAGGACGCCGACCCAGAGTACGTGCCTGACGAGGACCAGACTCGAGGACTTTTCAGTCGTCACCCTTCTGAGGTTACTACTTTAGTTTGCTCATTCGGTAGTTGTTGCCATGCTTAGGCTCCTTTTTAGATTTTGTACTCGCTGAATATTATACCTCTTATTGTTAATGAATGCAACTTTCTTTCTGTACTTCCTATTGTTTCGAACCTTATTAAATGCAAGAACCTGAAAATTTTAAAATGGTACCCCTACAGACGCTTATTGGGTCCGAGCTCCTCAGCTCTGGCCTAAGCGGGCCTTAGTCACGCTTCGCCTCCGTATTTTTGGGAAGCGAGGCATGACATATCCTGAAGAACGGGTCGTTACAAGGGTCCTAGATATTTTTTAAAGATAGATTTCTTGAGAAGGAGAGACATCTCCCTTTAATAATACCGTGTTTGCTAATACCATGCATATCTTTTAGAATAAGCCACCATATGAAAAATGCTAGATGGAACCTTTTTGGAGCATGGAGCTAGAGGAGGATGGAGCTATGGAAAAGATGAGATCTTGGAGGGATTTAGTAAAGAAAGCCTTCATCTTTGAGGTATGGAGCTTCAACTCTATGGCATCTTATTCAAAGGTTCATTTTTAATTGAATCTCTTTGTGATTATGTTGTCTTTTGTGGGAGTCCTCATGAAGTGATATTAAAGTTATGATGTTTAGTTAATTAACATTAACTACATGCTAAATAAATATCACCTTTCTTGTGAAAATAAGCTAAAGATGCCACCTTTGCTCATTATTGTTGTTGTTGGTTATTATAGTAGCTACTCTATTTCGGTTTTTGTATAAGCATAACTGTTATTATATTTCTCCAAAAATGGTGATTAAATACAATTTGGAAAGCTTATCAAGGTAGCTATAACTTTCATTTAGAGACTGATCTTAAATTCTGACTGAAACTATTCGAAAATTGCCAATATGTGTCGTAGTGTCAAATTATTCTGGCAGATTCTGCACCATGTTAGTGAACAAATCATAACCTTCACTCATGTTGTCCAAATGATCACTTGATTTAAGACAATATGGAATCCTAACTTAATGATCTACAACTTCTATGTTGAGAATGTTTCATGATTCTGACTGTAGGTAATTGAAATTGACTGATCTTACATCTAAATAATTCTGCTCCGGTACATATTCTGCACTCTTTATGGAACAAGCCATAACTACTAACCTAGATATCCTAAAATTACGATTCTTATTTCTTTGGAAACATAACTAAATTATCTACAACTTTCATTTAGAAACCTATACCAGATTCTAATTACAATTTGTTGTGTTGTTGTGGTGCTGTAGTTGTGGATTCATGCCTTGATTCTATCACTCTTGCATGTTGTTAGTATAATTCATGCCATGCTTCAATGCCATTGTTACTCTTGTTGCTAGTTATCATTGTTGTTTATAGAAGAAAGGTCATTTTTGTTATATTTCCTAATGATGTAATGTCCATGCTATTATGCCCACCACGTGTTTGTGAAAATGTCCATATGAAAGCAAGTTGAATAAATATGAGAACTGATCCCTTGTATATATGTAGGCCATGGGCAAAATTATGGATTGGTGATATTGGAGTCATGTGTGGCATGGAATCATATGTTATGTTTAGATGAGTTGATGTGGTTATGGTGAAGGGCATGGCACATATTTGCATGACCCTTGATGTTCTAAAAGAAAGATATGCTCCACAAAATGAAAGATGATGAACTATGAAGCCATGCCAATATGAATCTAAATAATAAGTATCATGTTACAATAAGATTAACTAAAATTAGCTTGAAATGTCTCAATCCTCTTTAAAGAGGATGAGCTTCCAAGATGGGGTCTGGGAGAAACGTCTGAGTAAGGACAGCAATAAGGACTGGACTATAAGGATGGGAATCTTAGCACCCACTCACCTGCAAGGAGTGGAGTGATCCGTGGTAGTTGTGGTTATTATTCTCACTCGCCCTTACAGGGAGTGACCTGATATGTGATACGAGTGATGATGTGGATGATAATCTCACTCCTGCCAGGGACGGGGGAGTTTGAGAGGTCTCATTAAAGTTAATCAGTGCTCGTGTACCACTGGCAGGGTAGTTTGAGTGCCACCCACCTTGGGGTGATGTCCATGTCCTTATTTACTGCGTTTACCTAGGTTTCCAAATAACTATCAATAAATGAAGACACTCAACTTAACCTTACACACTTGTAGTCTTTCCTTTTACTTGTTATATTTGTAGTTGTTATGATACCCTTTTCTGACCATGGATGTGTTGTATTCCCTTCTGTACGCTTTCATGTCTCATTTCCTTTATGCCACTATTGTAGCTTCTGTGTTCCACTTATGTTCATTCCATAATGCGAACTTGCATGTTGTTGAATAATATGACATACGAGTTATGCATCCTTACTGGACATGCTTAGACATGCCATCCCCTCTTTCCCACAGGTAGCTGAAGCTAGATTCCCTGGAGGTTGGTGGATTGAAGATGATGTGCAGAGATAGTTGTGCGATTTTGTAGATGTGGGGTGTATATTTGTACTTGGAATATATTGTTGGAGTTGTACTTGAACTGCAGTATTGTACAGTCAGACATGAATATGTTGTATTTGAACCTTTGTGGATGCTATTATATATAATGTTGTTGGACATTGTTCTCTTGTGTTGTCTTTTGTTTGGAGCACTAGTCATAACCCGTGCCCGCGGGCACTGTTCATTTAAGATTTTCCTTTGCGAAATCTTTGTTCCTCGAATTTTTTTTTCAAAGCCAAAATTTAAAAGAAAAACAAATTAGATTACAATATTTAGCGGCACAGGCGCCTTCGGCGTGGAACAACAAATTCAGCGCATGCTCCTTCGACACAGAACACCAAATTCAACGCAGGTGCCTTCGGCGCAGAACAACAAATTCGACGTAAAACAACAATTTCGACGCGGGTGCCTTAGACACGGAACAACAAATCAGCGTTAAAAATGGCGCGGGCGCCTTCGGCGAGGAACACCAAATTCAGCGCATGCGCCTTCGACACAGAACACCAAATTCAACGTAGGTGCCTTCGGCGCAGAACAACAAATTCGACGTAAAACAACAATTTCGGCGCAGGTGCCTTAGGCGCGGAATAACAAATCAGCGTTAAAAAATTTAGCGGGCGCCTTCGGTGCTGACTTCATTTACATATAACTCGTGCCCTTGGGACACTGTTCATTTAAAAATCTTGGACCCACTAATTTTAAACAAACATCAATAATTATTAGTTTTCCCTGAAATATTAGCAGATGGGATCGAAATTTTACAGGGTTTTGCAACGCGGATCAATTAGTTGGCAGCATCTCCCGCGTTCATTCTCCCACAGCTCGTGTTCATTTCCAAGATGAGATTGTGTGTGCACAACATTTTTTTTCATAACTAATATTAAAAAGCTATTCCTAATTTCAATGCTTTTGTGTATTCCCAACAAATTTCTCTTCAACCCAAAAATTTCCCTCCAAAACTTGATGTGACATTGCCACATAGGACAAATTCAAAATCTGCCCTCAATTGTAATATAGATTATTCGTACTATCCCAGCATGTGCGCAATGGCCTGCCTTTGTTTTCTACCTCTCTCTTCACTTCTCTTTCTTCATCACCACCATCTCTCCACGAATACATGGGATGGATTCGTACTTCCAGGGTATCCTGGTGAGCGGGGTGTGACAAATGCACTCCCAACCACTGCAGCCAACAACCCAGTTCCGGCTGCCGCTGCCGTCGCCGCCATCGTCGACGATCACCACCCTCACTCCCGCCACATGTCCATGTCCCCGTTCCACACCCACCCCAAATCCAGCCACCGCAAAGTCACCGATGTCGATGATGGCGGTGGTCACATGCACTCTCTGTTCAACCCAGCGCTTGCGGCCGCTGCCGATGGAGAGAAGAAGGGGATATGGAGCTGGAAGCCGATGAAGGTCCTGGCGCATCTCGGCATGATGGGCCTCGGTTGCCTTTTCTCGGACGAAGTGGTAGCAGTTCAGGGCCTGTCGGCATCCATGAACGGTCTCTGGCTATCTGTGGTCGTTCGTAAGAAGGTGACTGAGGAGGGGCGGTGTTAACAATGCCCGCCAGGGTCCTGCAAGGGACCACCGATTTCGAGGAGACTCTTTCATCACGTGCCATGTGTACTGCTCTGGCAAGCTGCTCAAGCTCGAGCCCCGCCCGTTCGTGGTCTCGACGATTGCCATCGATGCCCTGGAGCTCGACTTCGGGAGGAGCACCGTCGATCGTGGTCTCGATGATTTCCATTGATGCCCCGGAGAGCATAATTTGAATATGATGAATATGAATACGGTAGCCATATTTCTCTCATTTGAAGTTTGGGGCTTTGATATTAGATAGAGAGAACAAAAACTAGGGAATTGCTACGAGCATTTACCGTATTCATATTTGAACAGTTCGACTGCAACAAGCCATATTTCTCTCATTGATGAATATTATGGATTGGAGGGGCAATATTGGAAATAAAAGAAGTGTATATTACAATTTATAAAAGATAAAAAATTTAAGTGGTGAATTCATAAATGCAGTCAATTCATAAAACTTGACGGTGCAACTAACAACACTCTTAAGTCTTAGTTGGGCCTCAGTACGGTATACCGGCAATTATTATTTACCAAAAACACTCTTGGAGCATGGCCTTGTTGGTTCCTTGTATGATGGCCAAACAGTCCCAACGCCCAAACCGCTATGAGATGCAACCTAGGCTTAAAGCTGAATTAAATCAACACCTCTTGGGCAAGAGAGAATTAGCACTAACCAACCCATTACCTCAATGATCTTGAGATAGAACGATGCAAGCAAATAACAACATACAAAAAATAAAGAGCTCAAGAAGCACAACAAGAAACACAAAAGTTTACACTGGTTCAGTCGGTTAGGCGCTTACATCTAGCAATTCGATGCAAACAGTTCCACTATGATCAAGTATGCAATTACACTGATCGGCTTTCTTTCTCTTCCTTCAATACAAGAGATATGGCTTCAAACAAGGCAATCTAACCCTAGATCACTTCTCAAGCCCTCATAATCTCTAACTCAAGTGGGAATCCTTGATAATAGAGCTCCTAGAAGAAATAAGACTCAAATGATTCAATCCCACTATCAATGAAGATCTACCCTTGGTAATAGATCCAAACAACTGGGATACTTCCCAAGGGACTCAACATCTCACACTGGAAGGAGAAGAATAAACACTCACTTGGATCTCTCAAACTCAGGCTTTTGTTTTTTTCTCAACCCCTTGTTTTCATGAACTCCAATTGATCTCCTTCAATCTCCAAGCCCTTTTCCAAGCATAGTTGCATAGCTTTGCCCCAAACCAGCTTTTTACAGGGTTGGGCAAAGCAAATGAACCGTGGCCATTGGATGAGAAAAGATCTCAATCCGATGGCCCATAAATTGCGCCAAAATAACTCCGTAAGCTGTTACCAGACGTCTGGAAGATGTGCTCCAGACATCTGGTCACCAACTAGACGCCTTATCCACTCAGCGTCCAAACATCCGAGAGTTACAAGGAATTACATCAATTGTCCTAGTCGACTGAGCCAGGCACCTGATCCACCGTCAGGCGCCTGATCCTGAAACCCAGGTGCCTGACTGCCCAATGTTTGATATCTGATACATCATGCGCTTGGTTTGGCTAGTCCAATCGCCTGGATCCACTGGTTCAGACGTCTGCCTATTGGCAGCCTGCCAGAGCTCCAGAAACTAGCAGGCTACCAGACGTCTGATGCCTAAGCACTAGGCATATTTGATCCTGAACAGACATTCCAGATTGGATTTTGCAACACAAATTACAACGAGCCTTCTATTGAAATTGAATTTTGAACTACTATATGGTGTTTTCAAAAAACTAATTTTCCAGTTTATTGACAGTAAGGCACAGGTTAATGAACGTTTCAATTATCAATGATAAATTCTCATTAAATACTGAATTAAGTGTCATTATTAATTTATTTTGTAAGTCATTTAATACATTAATGATCAATATCATTACACCGGCATTTGCTTAGAGCGTGTCCAGTAATAGATCAAAATGCCTCACCTGTTAAGAGAGATGGGAAGAAGAGTAAACAATCTCCGATTAGGAGTAGCCATGGCATAAGCCATGGCTCTCTATATATTCATTGTAAATAGGATTTAGGAGTCCACGGGACTCCCCACTAACTTAGCGGGGAGTAATGGTGAGATGATGAGGGGAGGGAGGCCAAAAGCATCCATCAACTCACAACACCCCCCTCATCTCTCCATTACCTTGGGTTAATCATATGATTACTTCAGGATTCAGTATGCTAATGGGGTGGATACTTCTGGATCCAGAGCCACTGTGGTTGTCTCGTTAAAACCTTAGCGGTGGAAAACCCAGGGGGAAAAACCAGCAGCTTAAGGGAAAAGATTACAACTATCGAGGGACTTTCCCTGATCTGTACAAGCTTCAGGCTTGCAGATTTCCTATGTATCTATAGAATCATCTCCTATTTGTCTATACATCCATCATGTTCTGAAAGCAAATACAGTCATCACTCATCTATACAAGTTTCACTCATCTAGCGGCTATTGGAAAGCAGTGACGCTCTAGAGTGGAATGCTCTTCGAAGTTGGTATATGACTCCACTAAAGTATTTCTTTGAATCAGTCTTCAGTGTGTATACAAGGTATTGCTGGACCTGGCTGAGCGTTTTCAATACTTGCTTCTTGGATGATGAGATTCTCAGAAGATGTAGACTTTGGAGGATGATGTGTAGATATTTAGGAGGTGGCCCGCCTTTTGTGTTTTAGTCATCGTGATGATCTTTAAACTTGCATATGCGATATATATTCCTTGACCCTTGGAAGTTGCACAGAAGCAGCTTATCCTTGGTCTAGTGGTGCTCTCCAGGACAACACTGTATCTGGTTAACAACTTTACTGCAGACGTTTTTTCAAAGACACGTGTAGTTGGCCAGATAAAGAAGTGTAACAAGTACACTAGAGATAGGCTCTTCGGGACCTAGGATGTCCTTCCCCTCTTCCAGCGACTGGAAGGTGTTATAAATAAGCATCTATTTTTAATAGGTTGCAAATGGACATCATTCTTCATAAACTCCAGGTGTATAAAGGATATTAAAGAGTTCCACCACGAAAGTGTTAAATATATAAGCCGAGACAATACCTTATTATACCTAGGTTTTTCATTTCCAAGGTATGCTTAAAGCTATCTGATATCTCAATGGTCTCTGCAGGAGATCATATTAGCTTTAAGTGGACCACATGTACGGTGAATATCTCAAATCCTGTCAACGATCTTTCGAAAAAGATACACGGGCAGAATATTGCTTAAGATCAACTAATGATCTTTGTAGCCTTTATGGAGAAGACATTTCTACGTCTCTCTTTCATCTCTGGGGGTAGAGTATACCCTTATGGAAGTTTTATATAGATCTCTATATCTATATTGCCGTATATGTATGCAGTCACAACGTCCATGAGCTGCATTTATTGGCTTTTTCAGAGAAGTTTAGGCTTTAGTAGGAAAATGATCACATTTCCTTCATTTCAATTTCTTATGAAATCCAACTTATATTCCACAGGTTTTACACATTCAGGTGTATGGACTACAGGTCCCAAGACTTTGCTTTTCAAGAGTGAGTCCAGCTCTACTCTTATTGCCTCGTCCCACTTTGGCCAATCTATGCATTCATGCTATAGAAAAGTGGGTTGACGTCATCGACGTATTCAGCGACGTGAATGGCAATAGCGAGAGCAAAACCGTCGTCGACGACTGTGCTATTTCTGTCCAGTACATCTCCAGTACGTACGTAATATAATGATTTTTCTCCTGTTGTTTCCTCTGCAGGGGAAATTAGGAGGGGAGAGGTTGCTGGTCTGAGCTCAGCATCCTGTGAATGGATCATTTTAATATATCCAGGAATCTTCCACTTTCGAGGAAAGTTTTATATTTTTAACCTGGCGGGCGTCCTCTTTTCAATTGAGGTACAGCCAATTCTGCTGCCGGTGGATTGCATCCATCTTTGGGAATGTCAATCCTAGCTGGCGTGTTGGCAGCATGGATGTGTGAACGAACAATCTTCTGGTTGTCTGTAAATTTATCCGGCAATTGATGTACTTTAGTCTGAATGTGAAGGATCTTCTGGATCTCATATTCACACAGAAAAAGTATGCGGATCATAACGAGATTAGGACTTTTGTGTCCCATGATATGGTCTCAGAAGCTTCAGGCTTCTTTAGACTGCATGCCTATTTCAATTAGACTTTGCTCATCAAATTCACATTTATCAAGACTTGGTGGTAAACCATAAGCAAGCGGCATCAGCAATAAGAAATGGCCACAAGCGGGCCGTATCGTGATAAGCGATGCGGAATGCAGTGTGTTGGTCCCTAAACATCAACAAGCAACATGGATTTTAACAATGGACGTGAAATCCATTGGAGTCTCTTTACCAGAGACTTTGATAACCCATTCTGAGTATGAACATGCTACATGATGTTTAATTTCAATGCCAGTTGCTTGGCAGAAGTCTGTAATGCACTGCGAAGCTACTGCACATGTACTAGAGGGGGGTGAATAGTACTTTAAAATAATCAAGACAATTATTCCTAATTAGTGTGCAAGAAACAAACGACAATGCGGAATAAACAACAATCGACAAGAAATAAACAACGCAAACAAATGATGTAACGGGTTCGGATCCACCCAAGTCTCCCCGACTTGTTACCGGTGATCCTACGTCCCAACCACCCGGATCCCCTCCGGATACTTGAGTTAGAAACCCTAGCTCAAGATTTAGCACTATGAAATTCTTGTGAAAAACCTTCACAAGACCAAATCATACACAAAGAACATGTGACTCCCACAACCCGGGATCACACACACTCTCACAACCGAGAGACAATCACTTGCAATATCAATTGAAATGAAATATGAAATGCTTACCACAAAATCCTATGCCTTGAGTATAACTTACCAAAATAGGGCAAGAAGGATTTTAAGGAAGAAGAAGGCACCAAACCCTAGCTCCAAGATGTTGACCAGCAATGGAAGCCTAGGGTGGAGTTGGTGACCTTGGATCAAGCTCCTTGGCTTGGAAGGCTCACAATCAATGAATCTCTCTTTTGAAATAAGAGAGAGAGAGATTCTAGTGAGGAAGAGAGAGCTTAGGAATTGAGTTTAATGGCTCCTCTTTGATTCTCAAATATCTCAAATGATCAGCCTTTTAATACTAGGAAAGAACCCCTCCAAGTATATATAGGATAGAGGAAAGAGAGGAGAGAAATTCGTGCAATAAATGCTCCAACGGTACTATTCTGAAGCAGACTAGTCGGTCTAAGAAGGATCACTGACCGACTAGTTCATGAACTAGTCGGTCGGTGATTCAACATGAACCGACTAACAGCTCGACAGCCAAAAGAGTGATTTCCAGGCAATATGAACTAGTCGGTCTAAGAAGACTTGCCAACAGACTAGTTTCACAACTAGTCGGTCGGTGAGTGTTCTTTGACCGACTAACAGAAGAAATAGGAAAGGCTGGATACAAGTTGATTTAGTCGGTCTAAGAACAAATGCTGACCGACAAGTTTATCAACTAGTCGGTCGACAAACGTTCTTTGACCGACTAACGATAAACAGTAACTATGGCTGTATAGGGAAAGCTCAACCATTCGGTCTAAGAAGGATTCCTAACCGTCTAGATCGTCATCTAGTCGGTCGGTGACTCTTCTTTGACCGACTAATTGATCAACAAATCTGGGCTGAAATGAGCAAGGCATTCTAGTCGGTTCAAGAGGAATTGCTGACCGACTAGATCGTCATCTAGTCGGTTGGTGACTCTACTTGAACCAACTAACATGCACTAGAAGCCGAGGGAAGAAGCGATAGGCTTCGGGAAAGTTTCTAATGGCTTCTATGATAATCCTAGCTCTAAGATATGAGCGAAATGAAGATAATAATGTAAGTCCTACTCAAGGCTTAACATTCTAAACAATGAAGCTAGAAGACAATAAATAATACATGATGAACTGTCTTCGAAAGCTTCAATCTTCATTCTTGACTTCAATAAAACTCCTTGGGCTTCAACGAAGCTTTAGACACACGATCACGCGTATTGAGAAGTCTTGAGACGTCGCTTTTGATGTACGTACTCTTTTGGCGACGATATCCAAAACTGCGCTCACAAATAGTTAGTATACGATATTTATGTTTGCTCATCATCCAAAACCAAATCCGGGGAATCAATACTCAACATTCTCCCCCTTTTTGGTGATGACAAACCAACATAAATAATAATAAAAAATAATGATTCATAAGAAATTTACTTACTCCCCCTGCATTGATGACACGTTAGTCTCGTATTAATTCTTAATCATACGCATCATGCAGACGAGGAAGATATGAAATATGAACCAATTATTGACATATAGGATCTAAATCCATTTTTATATCTTCACTCCCCCTGAATCTAACATATCAAATTAGATTCATGGTAAATTGCTTTGAATTATTAATTAGCACATCGTCATTATTAATTCTCTCCCCCTTTGGCATTAGCAAAAAGTGCGGGAGGAGATCAACGACAAGATTACAATGGATAAGGAATAAAATGACAAGAATACGACCATGGTCCAAATGAAACCAAAGTAAAATACCGAAGAAACTCAAGGCGTGCCAACGTGACTATAGTCGAAAAATGAAAAACGAAATCCTCAAGCCATAGGCGAAAATCGAAAAATGAAATCATCAAACCATAGGCGAAAATCGAAAAACGAAATCATCAAGCCATAGGCGAAAATCGAAAAACGAAATCATCAAACTATAGGCGAAAATCGAAAAACGAAATCATCACGCCATAGGCGAAAATCGAAATCCGAAATCATCAAAAACTCAAATCAATTTCACTTATTGAGTTTTGGAACATACTCTCCAATATCAACATTCTTAGTTAAATAGAGTGCATGTGTAACGACTGCTTTTCATGTATTTGGATTTATTATAAAATAAAATATGTTTTGGTGAATTTTCTCCTCGTGTGTGGTTTCGTCTCCGTAGTTTTCATTTTCGATCGATTCGTCGTATTTTCTCGTTTCTTCCTTACGATTGTCGATTTCGAAGTATGTCACTCGTGACGGACTTCATAACGGTCGTATCTTACTATTAGATCAAGCCTAGGAGTCTTAGGAATCGATCCCGGGGCCCCGCGCTCCGTATCAGAACTTTTTGTGCTCATTAGCCGGTATAAGAAGGGGCACCGACCGACTAGATGACGATCCAGTCGGTCGGCAATCCTTCTTGGACCGACTAGTTAGCTTTCTAAATTTCTCAGGAGTTACTGTTTATCGTTAGTCGGTCTAAGAACGTTGGTTGACCGACTAGGTTGCAAACTAGTCGGTCAGCAATGCTTCTTTAACCGACTAACACATCATCTTAATTTTAGTTGAGTTACTGTTTACTCTTAGTCGGTCTAAGAACGTTCATCGACCGACTAGATGCTAAACTAGTCGGTCAGTATTTGTTCATGGACCGACTAACTCTAAATCCTATTTTCGTTCAGGAGTTACTGTTTACACTTAGTCGGTCTGCGTTGGTCGACCGACCGACTAGTTGCCAAACTAGTAGGTCAGTGGTTGTTCTTTGACCGACTAACCAGTGTTGAAACCCTAATTTCTGGGCAGCCGCCAGCCCAACCTATTTAAACCTAACCCAAACGTTTTCTTCCTCCTCAACACGACCCAAAACCCTAAAATCTTCCCCATTGAGCCCCCATCTTCCTCCAAGCTTTAATCCTTCATTCCAAGCCCTAGAATCATCATCCAAACCATCCATCCACTCTATCTACCTCCCATCTTCCCCAAAATCTCACCAAATCCATCAAAATCCCCAAATCCCCCAAAACCCTAGTTTCCCCTAACTTCCCCAATCTTTTCCAGATCTGATCCTAGGGTTCTCCGGAGTGTTTCTTCCGCCTCCTCTCGGTAAGAAATCGATCTACCGTTGTTTTCATAACTTATTTATATTTTTATGAAACCCTAATAAATTTCATGTTGTTTTGTGTTTGTTTCCCCCATAACAGCGATTTCCCCGTAGATTAGCATCCGTGTGACGAAGTGGTCGTCATCCCCGGTGCTAGGCAAGTGAAACTTGCCACTTAGGGTTTAGGCCATGTTTTAGGCCATTTGCTTGTTGTAGGCGTAAAAGAGACTAGGCGACGAAATGATACTCGCCTAGGCGCAAATTGGGGAATTAGCTTGAAAACGAAGCTAATTCCGACATTTAGCATGTTGCACAACTACCATGTCATGTTTACCTTCCTTTAACGGTATGCAAATTAAATGTCATGTCATTGCATTCTTTTGGTAATCCCGTGATTGCGTAGCATCGCTACAATACTTGTGTTCCTGGCTCGTGAACAGAAGCGAGCATAATGAGTTGCTAACCCCAACGCTCGATATTGAATGGTGAACTAAGAAACAAGCTCCCGTGCGGGGCAACCCTGGCTCACTTGCTGGGCTCATGTGCAGAGACCCTGGCTTGTTTAGTGCGGGATGGGGTAAGGGTTAAGCGGCCAGGCAACTGGGGGTCTGTTTGATCAACAACTGCAGTTGTAAGGCGTAAACTCTTTGGGGTGGGGTAGTGTTTAGTGCCGATCGGTCTGAATGTTGTACCATTCAGTGAAGGGCATAAACATCTACAAAACAACCGTGAAATGTGAATTGTGTTTAGTGCCGATCGGTCTGAATGTTGTACCATTCAGCGAAGGGCGTAAACACCTACAACAATGTGAATCGATTGAGATTGATAGTAGCGTGGCTACTCTTGTCTTGTCTTGTCCCAATGATTGCTCTCTTGTACAAATTGTCTTGCCATGTTTTAATTGTGCACTCATGTTATAACTGCCGTGTCATGCTTACTATAACTGCTAGGTTGCTAGTTGCCTTACTTTCAGTTTCCTTGCCCAAGTCTTTTTAGACTTGCTGACATGTGCCCCTTTACTCTTTTGGGTGACACATGTTAGATCCTGAGCCCGAGTACCTCGTTGAGGACGAGGTGTTTGCTGACGCCGAGCCCGAGCCTGTGTTTGACGTGGAGTACGTGGACACTGGGGACCAGTCCTAGTGTCTTCGTTGTGTTTTACTTTTGTTAGACAGTTGTTTTGTTATCGGTGCGTAGCACCTATACTTTGTTATGTTGATGCTTTTGTTGGCCTTGTTCTGGGCCCTTAGACTCTTTTCTTCTAGCCTGGTGGCTTTTCTGGATGTTGGACTTATTTTCATGTTGGACAATTATGAGATGTGAGATTTTTATTTCAGTCTCTCTTTGTGTTATTATTGTTGTTCCGTTGTGGTTACAGGGACCTGCTTATATTTTATTGACGCTTATCGGGTTTGGGGCTTCACAGCTCCACTCTCGTGCGGACCTTTTCACGTCTCGCCTCCATTTTAGGGAAGCGGGTCGTGACAGCATGGGAAACTATTCTATGTATCCATAGAATAATTCTATTTAACAAAGATAATCGTCGAGCGATGAAATCAATATCAGAGACATAAATCCAATGAGAATACCAAATGTAGCGAATTGATACCAAATATAATATGCAAAAGATGTTATGCCAAAGAAAATAGATAGAACATCAATAAACTTATGGCATACACTAATCCAGCACACTAGGATTCAAATTGAAACAAAAATGATACCAATCGTAATATAATCTAACAATGCATGCAATCAACACACATGGATACCAATGTAAATCAAAAGTAAGAATATACTTACAATATTAAGCTCCCTCTACTTTGGTGCATCGCTTTAAGCACCATCAACTCCATTTGAATGAAGATCCTTTGCAAATCAAGGAGTTGGTAGGGTTGGTATCCCACGGTGGATTGAACCTAGAAAAACTTAATATGGAGCTAACATTTGATTTGATGCTCCTTCTCTTATCCTTGAGTACCTAAAGATAAAATATCATTCCATGGTACCCAAGGACATTGGGTCCTAAGAGATTAGACTTTTGGAAGCCAAGTCCAATTGGACTTAGACTTCCCTACATAATCATAATTGTTCACGACATGCATAAAGTAAGAATTCATGTACGCTTGTTTCTCATGCATATTTGTGTCCTTCGGGCTCCAAATAGTGAAGATTTTGGGAGCCCTATTCCTATTGGTAACATGCATACGTTGTTGATTTCTATGTGATGCATGTCATGGATAGGCATATGGCATATGATGCAATGATGCATGATGATAATTATCCATATGAGAATGAGAATGAACATATGCATGTGGTGGAACACGTGCATGAGTGTGTCTCACATGGTGTGCACGTGCTCGTGGATGCGGAGCATAAAAATCATCATTCGTGCTAACATGTGGAGTAGGATGTGTGTTCCTACGTGGTATGGTATACATGAAAGCATGACACTTGTTTGGAGGTCCACCCAAAGTGGGTTTCTTTCCAAATGGGGGTGTGTACCTAGCGGAAGCACCATTGGTAGAAGAACTACCCATGAAGTGTTTGCTTCCACTAGTAGAAGCATCTGACGTTGGCCTAACAAAGGTGGCGGACGATTTGTATGAATCTCCCATCTTATACCCCAAGCCAATGTGATGATTGGCCGGAAGTAAGTCATTTAGGATATTATCCAAATGGCCCTTACCTTTATTGAATTCATTGATTCGGCCCAATGTTCACTCATATTTCTCGGTGAGATAATGCATCGAAGCATCCAAGGTGGACACTTGCGATATGAGTGCGGAAACACGTGATTTGAGATTTTTATTCTCAATACTCAAAGTTGAGTTTTGAGACGTCACATCTGCTATCACATGTTCATCTGAATCCTCGATATGAACATGCTCAAGTTGAGATTTGAGATTTACAATCTCATTTCTCAACCCTTCAACAACGGTGTCGTTGTTGACGATGATAGGTTTAGGCGAGTTTTTAAGACTATCTAGCTCATTTTTAGTCTTAATAAATTTAGTAGCCAAATTAGAAAACTTATTCCAAAGTTGTTCGTTGGCTAATCTAAGTTCATCTATAGTTCCCTCTTTGTCTTCATCCTCGCT
This sequence comes from Scilla litardierei, assembly GCA_030789695.1. Lineage (NCBI taxonomy): Eukaryota > Viridiplantae > Streptophyta > Magnoliopsida > Asparagales > Asparagaceae > Scilla > Scilla litardierei. Next base: position 290,367,043 of record CM061141.1, read on the forward strand.
TCCATCCTCGCTTTCATCTACGCTTTCATCGGAGAAGGTCTCTTGAACACGTTTCTCTTTTCCCATGAAGCACGTGTGTGCTTTCTCCACTCGTTCATCGTCCGATTCTCCACTTGAGGAGTCGGAGTCGGTGAAAGTGCCTACAAGTCCTTTCTTGTGCCTTCTCGACTTGTCATGCTTGAATGCCTTCCACTTCTCCTTGTGTTTGTTTAGAGGACAATCCTGCTTGATATGTCCTGGCTTGTTGCATTTATAACACACGGGAGAGGAGACATTAGTTGAAATAAATTTAGATTTACTCTTCAACTTACCTTGTCGGAAGAATCGATCGAACTTCTTTGCCAAATCGGCCAAAGCTTCCATGTCCAACTCTTCTTCCGATTCTTCTTCCGATTCTTCATCATCGGTAGATGGAGCGGCCTTGTAAGCAATCGCCTTTTTCTTTGGCTCGTCTTGCTTCAAGTACGCCTTCATCTTCTCCTTCATCTTGATCTTACTTTCCTTGCGTACCTCGTAAGACAACAAGGTACCCATTAGTTGTACAACCGTGTACTTATTCATATCGTTACCTTCCTCGATGGCGAAGGTACGCTTTTCCCAACAAGAAGGAAGTCCGTCGATTATCTTCGCGACTTTCTCCTTTTGGGTGTAGATCTTTCCAAGTGCTTCCAATTCGTTAGATATGTCCACGAAGCGAGCATAGTAGTCCTTCATAGTTTCACCTGTTCCATGTGAAACAACTCAAATTCAAATTCTTTGTTAGCGACAACGAGTTTAGAATCTTTTACCGTGCTCGTCCCTTCGTGCAAGATGAGGAGTTGGTTCCATACTTGATATGCACTCTTACATGTGCATATCTTGTTGAAGTCTTCGGGCTCCAACGCACATTGCAAGGCATTAATCGCCTTGGCATTGCTTACCTCCGCGGCGACCTCCGCGGTAATCCACTTCGCGAAATCTTGTTCGGCGGGCTCGACATACTCCGTCATCGTGGCTCTCCAAAGTGAAGCGCTCCGGAGGAAGGTTTCCATCCGGCATTTCCAGTACCCACAGTTGGTACCGTTGAAGTGAGGAGGCCTGACTGAGGATAGCCCTTCCAAAACTGAAGAAGCTCCTTGACTATCCTTGAAGACATTGTAGTCGTTGTTTGTCATAGCTTTGAACTTGTAGCTTTAACCTTGGCTCTGATACCAATTGTAATGCCCTGCGAAGCTACTGCACATGTACTAGAGGGGGGGAATAGTACTTTAAAATAATTAAGATAGTTATTCCTAATTAGTGTGCAAGAAAAAAACGACAATGCGGAATAAACAACAATCGAAAAGAAATAAATAACGCAAACAAATGATGTAACGGGTTCGGATCCACCCAAGTCTCCCCGACTTGTTACCGCTGATCCTACGTCCCAACCACCCGGATCCCCTCCGGATACTTGAGTTAGAAACCCTAACTCAAGATTTAGCACTATGAAATTCTTGTGAAAAACCTTCACAAGACCAAATCATACACAAAGAACATGTGACTCCCACAACCCGGGATCACACACACTCTCACAACCGAGAGACAATCACTTGCAATATCAATTGAAATGAAATATGAAATGCTTACCACAAAATCCTATGCCTTGAGTATAACTTACCAAAATAGGGCAAGAAGGATTTTGAGGAAGAAGAAGGCACCAAACCCTAGCTCCAAGATGTTGACCAGCAATGGAAGCCTAGGGTGGAGTTGGTGACCTTGGATCAAGCTCCTTGGCTTGGAAGGCTCACAATCAATGAATCTCTCTTTTGAAATAAGAGAGAGAGAGAGAGAGATTCTAGTGAGGAAGAGAGAGCTTAGGAATTGAGTTTAATGGCTCCTCTTTGATTCTCAAATATCTCAAATGATCAGCCTTTTAATACTAGGAAAGAACCCCTCCAAGTATATATAGGATAGAGGAAAGAGAGGAGAGAAATTCGTGCAATAAATGCTCCAACGGCTCTATTCTGAAGCAGACTAGTCGGTCTAAGAAGGATCACTGACCGACTAGTTCATGAACTAGTCGGTCGGTGATTCAACATGAACCGACTAACAGCTCGACAGCCAAAAGAGTGATTTCCAGGCAATATGAACTAGTCGGTCTAAGAAGACTTACCAACAGACTAGTTTCACAACTAGTCGGTCGGTGAGTGTTCTTTGACCGACTAACAGAAGAAATATGAAAGGCTGGATACAAGTTGATTTAGTCGGTTTAAGAACAAATGCTGACCGACTAGTTTATCAACTAGTCGGTCGACAAACGTTCTTTGACCGACTAACGATAAACAATAACTATGGCTGTATAGGGAAAGCTCAACCAGTCGGTCTAAGAAGGATTCCTAACCGACTAGATCGTCATCTAGTCGGTCGGTGACTCTTCTTTGACCGACTAATTGATCAACAAATCTGGGCTGAAATGAGCAAGGCATTCTAGTCGGTTCAAGAGGAATTGCTGACCGACTAGATCGTCATCTAGTCGGTTGGTGACTCTACTTGAACCAACTAACATGCACTAGAAGCCGAGGGAAGAAGCGATAGGCTTCGGAAAAGTTTCTAATGGCTTCTATGATAATCCTAGCTCTAAGATATGAGCGAAATGAAGATAATAATGTAAGTCCTACTCAAGGCTTAACATTCTAAACAATGAAGCTAGAAGACAATAAATAATACATGATGAACTGTCTTCGAAAGCTTCAATCTTCATTCTTGACTTCAATAAAACTCCTTGTGCTTCAACGAAGCTTTAGCCACACGATCACGCGTATTGAGAAGTCTTGAGACGTCGCTTTTGATGTACGTACTCTTTTGGCGACGATCTCCAAAACTGCGCTCACAAATAGTTAGTATACGATATTTATGTTTGCTCATCATCCAAAACCAAATCCGGGGAATCAATACTCAACATTCTCCCCCTTTTTGGTGATGACAAACCAACATAAATAATAATAAAAAATAATGATTCATAAGAAATTTACTTACTCCCCCTGCATTGATGACACGTTAGTCTCGTATTAATTCTTAATCATACGCATCATGCAGACGAGGAAGATATGAAATATGAACCAATTATTGACATATAGGATCTAAATCCATTTTTATATCTTCACTCCCCCTGAATCTAACATATCAAATTAGATTCATTGTAAATTGCTTTGAATTATTAATTAGCACATCGTCATTATTAATTCTCTCCCCCTTTGGCATTAGCAAAAAGTGCGGGAGGAGATCAACGACAAGATTACAATGGATAAGAAATAAAATGACAAGAATACGACCATGGTCCAACTGACACCAAAGTAAAATACCGAAGAAACTCAAGGCGTGCCAACGTGACTATAGTCGGAAAATGAAAAACGAAATCCTCAAGCCATAGGCGAAAATCGAAAAATGAAATCATCAAACCATAGGCGAAAATCGAAAAACGAAATCATCAAGCCATAGGCGAAAATCGAAAAACGAAATCATCAAACTATAGGCGAAAATCGAAAAACGAAATCATCAAGCCATAGGCGAAAATCGAAATCCGAAATCATCAAAAACTCAAATCAATTTCACTTATTGAGTTTTGGAACATACTCTCCAATATCAACATTCTTAGTTAAATAGAGTGCATGGGAAACAATTCTATGTATCCATAGAATAATTCTATTTAACCAAGATAATCGTCGAGCGACGAAATCAATATCAGAGACATAAATCCAATGAGAATACCAAATGTAGCGAATTGATACCAAATATAATATGCAAAAGATGTTATGCCAAAGAAAATAGATAGAACATCAATAAACTTATGGCATACACTAATCCAGCACACTAGGATTCAAATTGAAACAAAAATGATACCAATCGTAATATAATCTAACAATGCATGCAATCAACACACATGGATACCAATGTAAATCAAAAGTAAGAATATACTTACAATATTAAGCTCCCTCTACTTTGGTGCATCGCTTTAAGCACCATCAACTCCATTTGAATGAAGATCCTTTGCAAATCAAGGAGTTGGTAGGGTTGGTATCCCACGGTGGATTGAACCTAGAAAAACTTAATATGGAGCTAACATTTGATTTGATGCTCCTTCTCTTATCCTTGAGTACCTAAAGATAAAATATCATTCCATGGTACCCAAGGACATTGGGTCCTAAGAGATTAGACTTTTGGAAGCCAAGTCCAATTGGACTTAGACTTCCCTACATAATCATAATTGTTCACGACATGCATAAAGTAAGAATTCATGTACGCTTGTTTCTCATGCATATTTGTGTCCTTCGGGCTCCAAATAGTGAAGATTTTGGGAGCCCTATTCCTATTGGTAACATGCATACGTTGTTGATTTCTATGTGATGCATGTCATGGATAGGCATATGGCATATGATGCAATGATGCATGATGATAATTATCCATATGAGAATGAGAATGAACATATGCATGTGGTGGAACACGTGCATGAGTGTGTCTCACATGGTGTGCACGTGCTCGTGGATGCGGAGCATAAAAATCATCATTCGTGCTAACATGTGGAGTAGGATGTGTGTTCCTACGTGGCATGGTATACATGAAAGCATGACACTTGTTTGGAGGTCCACCCAAAGTGGGTTTCTTTCCAAATGGGGGTGTGTACCTAGCGGAAGCACCATTGGTAGAAGAACTACCCATGAAGTGTTTGCTTCCACTAGTAGAAGCATCTGACGTTGGCCTAACAAAGGTGGCGGACGATTTGTATGAATCTCCCATCTTATACCCCAAGCCAATGTGATGATTGGCCGGAAGTAAGTCATTTAGGATATTATCCAAATGGCCCTTACCTTTATTGAATTCATTGATTCGGCCCAATGTTCACTCATATTTCTCGGTGAGATAATGCATCGAAGCATCCAAGGTGGACACTTGCGATATGAGTGCGGAAACACGTGATTTGAGATTTTTATTCTCAATACTCAAAGTTGAGTTTTGAGACGTCACATCTGCTATCACATGTTCATCTGAATCCTCGATATGAACATGCTCAAGTTGAGATTTGAGATTTACAATCTCATTTCTCAACCCTTCAACAACGGTGTCGTTGTTGACGATGATAGGTTTAGGCGAGTTTTTAAGACTATCTAGCTCATTTTTAGTCTTAATAAATTTAGTAGCCAAATTAGAAAACTTATTCCAAAGTTGTTCGTTGGCTAATCTAAGTTCATCTATAGTTCCCTCTTTGTCTTCATCCTCGCTTCCATCCTCGCTTTCATCTACGCTTTCATCGGAGAAGGTCTCTTGAACACGTTTCTCTTTTCCCATGAAGCACGTGTGTGCTTTCTCCACTCGTTCATCGTCCGATTCTCCACTTGAGGAGTCGGAGTCGGTGAAAGTGCCTACAAGTCCTTTCTTGTGCCTTCTCGACTTGTCATGCTTGAATGCCTTCCACTTCTCCTTGTGTTTGTTTAGAGGACAATCCTGCTTGATATGTCCTGGCTTGTTGCATTTATAACACACGGGAGAGGAGACATTAGTTGAAATAAATTTAGATTTACTCTTCAACTTACCTTGTCGGAAGAATCGATCGAACTTCTTTGCCAAATCGGCCAAAGCTTCCATGTCCAACTCTTCTTCCGATTCTTCTTCCGATTCTTCATCATCGGTAGATGGAGCGGCCTTGTAAGCAATCGCCTTTTTCTTTGGCTCGTCTTGCTTCAAGTACGCCTTCATCTTCTCCTTCATCTTGATCTTACTTTCCTTGCGTACCTCGTAAGACAACAAGGTACCCATTAGTTGTACAACCGTGTACTTATTCATATCGTTACCTTCCTCGATGGCGAAGGTACGCTTTTCCCAACAAGAAGGAAGTCCGTCGATTATCTTCGCGACTTTCTCCTTTTGGGTGTAGATCTTTCCAAGTGCTTCCAATTCGTTAGATATGTCCACGAAGCGAGCATAGTAGTCCTTCATAGTTTCACCTGTTCCATGTGAAACAACTCAAATTCAAATTCTTTGTTAGCGACAACGAGTTTAGAATCTTTTACCGTGCTCGTCCCTTCGTGCAAGATGAGGAGTTGGTTCCATACTTGATATGCACTCTTACATGTGCATATCTTGTTGAAGTCTTCGGGCTCCAACGCACATTGCAAGGCATTAATCGCCTTGGCATTGCTTACCTCCGCGGCGACCTCCGCGGTAATCCACTTCGCGAAATCTTGTTCGGCGGGCTCGACATACTCCGTCATCGTGGCTCTCCAAAGTGAAGCGCTCCGGAGGAAGGTTTCCATCCGGCATTTCCAGTACCCACAGTTGGTACCGTTGAAGTGAGGAGGCCTGACTGAGGATAGCCCTTCCAAAACTGAAGAAGCTCCTTGACTATCCTTGAAGACATTGTAGTCGTTGTTTGTCATAGCTTTGAACTTGTAGCTTTAACCTTGGCTCTGATACCAATTGTAATGCCCTGCGAAGCTACTGCACATGTACTAGAGGGGGGGAATAGTACTTTAAAATAATTAAGATAGTTATTCCTAATTAGTGTGCAAGAAAAAAACGACAATGCGGAATAAACAACAATCGAAAAGAAATAAATAACGCAAACAAATGATGTAACGGGTTCGGATCCACCCAAGTCTCCCCGACTTGTTACCGCTGATCCTACGTCCCAACCACCCGGATCCCCTCCGGATACTTGAGTTAGAAACCCTAACTCAAGATTTAGCACTATGAAATTCTTGTGAAAAACCTTCACAAGACCAAATCATACACAAAGAACATGTGACTCCCACAACCCGGGATCACACACACTCTCACAACCGAGAGACAATCACTTGCAATATCAATTGAAATGAAATATGAAATGCTTACCACAAAATCCTATGCCTTGAGTATAACTTACCAAAATAGGGCAAGAAGGATTTTGAGGAAGAAGAAGGCACCAAACCCTAGCTCCAAGATGTTGACCAGCAATGGAAGCCTAGGGTGGAGTTGGTGACCTTGGATCAAGCTCCTTGGCTTGGAAGGCTCACAATCAATGAATCTCTCTTTTGAAATAAGAGAGAGAGAGAGAGAGATTCTAGTGAGGAAGAGAGAGCTTAGGAATTGAGTTTAATGGCTCCTCTTTGATTCTCAAATATCTCAAATGATCAGCCTTTTAATACTAGGAAAGAACCCCTCCAAGTATATATAGGATAGAGGAAAGAGAGGAGAGAAATTCGTGCAATAAATGCTCCAACGGCTCTATTCTGAAGCAGACTAGTCGGTCTAAGAAGGATCACTGACCGACTAGTTCATGAACTAGTCGGTCGGTGATTCAACATGAACCGACTAACAGCTCGACAGCCAAAAGAGTGATTTCCAGGAAATATGAACTAGTCGGTCTAAGAAGACTTACCAACAGACTAGTTTCACAACTAGTCGGTCGGTGAGTGTTCTTTGACCGACTAACAGAAGAAATATGAAAGGCTGGATACAAGTTGATTTAGTCGGTTTAAGAACAAATGCTGACCGACTAGTTTATCAACTAGTCGGTCGACAAACGTTCTTTGACCGACTAACGATAAACAATAACTATGGCTGTATAGGGAAAGCTCAACCAGTCGGTCTAAGAAGGATTCCTAACCGACTAGATCGTCATCTAGTCGGTCGGTGACTCTTCTTTGACCGACTAATTGATCAACAAATCTGGGCTGAAATGAGCAAGGCATTCTAGTCGGTTCAAGAGGAATTGCTGACCGACTAGATCGTCATCTAGTCGGTTGGTGACTCTACTTGAACCAACTAACATGCACTAGAAGCCGAGGGAAGAAGCGATAGGCTTCGGAAAAGTTTCTAATGGCTTCTATGATAATCCTAGCTCTAAGATATGAGCGAAATGAAGATAATAATGTAAGTCCTACTCAAGGCTTAACATTCTAAACAATGAAGCTAGAAGACAATAAATAATACATGATGAACTGTCTTCGAAAGCTTCAATCTTCATTCTTGACTTCAATAAAACTCCTTGTGCTTCAACGAAGCTTTAGCCACACGATCACGCGTATTGAGAAGTCTTGAGACGTCGCTTTTGATGTACGTACTCTTTTGGCGACGATCTCCAAAACTGCGCTCACAAATAGTTAGTATACGATATTTATGTTTGCTCATCATCCAAAACCAAATCCGGGGAATCAATACTCAACATTCTCCCCCTTTTTGGTGATGACAAACCAACATAAATAATAATAAAAAATAATGATTCATAAGAAATTTACTTACTCCCCCTGCATTGATGACACGTTAGTCTCGTATTAATTCTTAATCATACGCATCATGCAGACGAGGAAGATATGAAATATGAACCAATTATTGACATATAGGATCTAAATCCATTTTTATATCTTCACTCCCCCTGAATCTAACATATCAAATTAGATTCATTGTAAATTGCTTTGAATTATTAATTAGCACATCGTCATTATTAATTCTCTCCCCCTTTGGCATTAGCAAAAAGTGCGGGAGGAGATCAACGACAAGATTACAATGGATAAGAAATAAAATGACAAGAATACGACCATGGTCCAACTGACACCAAAGTAAAATACCGAAGAAACTCAAGGCGTGCCAACGTGACTATAGTCGGAAAATGAAAAACGAAATCCTCAAGCCATAGGCGAAAATCGAAAAATGAAATCATCAAACCATAGGCGAAAATCGAAAAACGAAATCATCAAGCCATAGGCGAAAATCGAAAAACGAAATCATCAAACTATAGGCGAAAATCGAAAAACGAAATCATCAAGCCATAGGCGAAAATCGAAATCCGAAATCATCAAAAACTCAAATCAATTTCACTTATTGAGTTTTGGAACATACTCTCCAATATCAACATTCTTAGTTAAATAGAGTGCATGGGAAACAATTCTATGTATCCATAGAATAATTCTATTTAACCAAGATAATCGTCGAGCGACGAAATCAATATCAGAGACATAAATCCAATGAGAATACCAAATGTAGCGAATTGATACCAAATATAATATGCAAAAGATGTTATGCCAAAGAAAATAGATAGAACATCAATAAACTTATGGCATACACTAATCCAGCACACTAGGATTCAAATTGAAACAAAAATGATACCAATCGTAATATAATCTAACAATGCATGCAATCAACACACATGGATACCAATGTAAATCAAAAGTAAGAATATACTTACAATATTAAGCTCCCTCTACTTTGGTGCATCGCTTTAAGCACCATCAACTCCATTTGAATGAAGATCCTTTGCAAATCAAGGAGTTGGTAGGGTTGGTATCCCACGGTGGATTGAACCTAGAAAAACTTAATATGGAGCTAACATTTGATTTGATGCTCCTTCTCTTATCCTTGAGTACCTAAAGATAAAATATCATTCCATGGTACCCAAGGACATTGGGTCCTAAGAGATTAGACTTTTGGAAGCCAAGTCCAATTGGACTTAGACTTCCCTACATAATCATAATTGTTCACGACATGCATAAAGTAAGAATTCATGTACGCTTGTTTCTCATGCATATTTGTGTCCTTCGGGCTCCAAATAGTGAAGATTTTGGGAGCCCTATTCCTATTGGTAACATGCATACGTTGTTGATTTCTATGTGATGCATGTCATGGATAGGCATATGGCATATGATGCAATGATGCATGATGATAATTATCCATATGAGAATGAGAATGAACATATGCATGTGGTGGAACACGTGCATGAGTGTGTCTCACATGGTGTGCACGTGCTCGTGGATGCGGAGCATAAAAATCATCATTCGTGCTAACATGTGGAGTAGGATGTGTGTTCCTACGTGGCATGGTATACATGAAAGCATGACACTTGTTTGGAGGTCCACCCAAAGTGGGTTTCTTTCCAAATGGGGGTGTGTACCTAGCGGAAGCACCATTGGTAGAAGAACTACCCATGAAGTGTTTGCTTCCACTAGTAGAATCATCGGACGTTGGCCTAACAAAGGTGGCAGACGATTTGTATGAATCTCCCATCTTATACCCCAAGCCAATGTGATGATTGGCCGGAAGTAAGTCATTTAGGATATTATCCAAATGGCCCTTACCTTTATTGAATTCATTGATTCGGCCCAATGTTCACTCATATTTCTCGGTGAGATAATGCATCGAAGCATCCAAGGTGGACACTTGCGATATGAGTGCACAACCACGTGATTTGAGATTTTTATTCTCAATACTCAAAGTTGAGTTTTGAGACGTCAAATCCGCTATCACATGTTCATCCGAATCCTCGATATGAACATGCTCAAGTTGAGATTTGAGATTTACAATCTCATTTCTCAACCCTTCAACAACGGTGTCGTTGTTGACGATGATAGGTTTAGGCGAGTTTTTAAGACTATCTAACTCATTTTTAGTCTTAATAAATTTAGTAGCCAAATTAGAAAACTTATTCCAAAGTTGTTCGTTGGCTAATCTAAGTTCATCTATAGTTCCCTCTTTGTCTTCATCCTCGCTTCCATCCTCGCTTTCATCTACGCTTTCATCGGAGAAGGTCTCTTGAACACGTTTCTCTTTTCCCATGAAGCACGTGTGTGCTTTCTCCACTCGTTCATCGTCCGATTCTCCACTTGAGGAGTCGGAGTCGGTGAAAGTGCCTACAAGTCCTTTCTTGTGCCTTCTCGACTTGTCGTGCTTGAATGCCTTCCACTTCTCCTTGTGTTTGTTTAGAGGACAATCCTGCTTGATATGTCCTGGCTTGTTGCATTTATAACACACGGGAGAGGAGACATTAGTTGAAATAAATTTAGATTTACTCTTCAACTTACCTTGTCGGAAGAATCGATCGAACTTCTTTGCCAAATCGGCTAAAGCTTCCATGTCCAACTCTACTTCCGATTCTTCTTCCGATTCTTCATCATCGGTAGATGGAGCGGCCTTGTAAGCAATCGCCTTTTTCTTTGGCTCGTCTTGCTTCAAGTACGCCTTCATCTTCTCCTTCATCTTGATCTTACTTTCCTTGCGTACCTCGTAAGACAACAAGGTACCCATTAGTTGTACAACCGTGTACTTATTCATATCGTTACCTTCCTCGATGGCGAAGGTACGCTTTTCCCAACAAGAAGGAAGTCCGTCGATTATCTTCGCGACTTTCTCCTTTTGGGTGTAGATCTTCCCAAGTGCTTCCAATTCGTTAGATATGTCCACGAAGCGAGCATAGTAGTCCTTCATAGTTTCACCTGTTCCATGTGAAACAACTCAAATTCAAATTCTTTGTTAGCGACAACGAGTTTAGAATCTTTTACCGTGCTCGTCCCTTCGTGCAAGATGAGGAGTTGGTTCCATACTTGATATGCACTCTTACATGTGCATATCTTGTTGAAGTCTTCGGGCTCCAACGCACATTGCAAGGCATTAATCGCCTTGGCATTGCTTACCTCCGTGGCGACCTCCGCGGTAATCCACTTCGTGAAATCTTGTTCGGCGGGCTCGACATACTCCGTCATCGTGGCTCTCCAAAGTGAAGCGCTCCGGAGGAAGGTTTCCATCCGGCATTTCCAGTACCCACAGTTGGTACCGTTGAAGTGAGGAGGCCTGACTGAGGATAGCCCTTCCAAAACTGAAGAAGCTCCTTGACTATCCTTGAAGACATTGTAGTCGTTGTTTGTCATAGCTTTGAACTTGTAGCTTTAACCTTGGCTCTGATACCAATTGTAATGCCCTGCGAAGCTACTGCACATGTACTAGAGGGGGGGGGAATAGTACTTTAAAATAATTAAGATAGTTATTCCTAATTAGTGTGCAAGAAACAAACGACAATGCGGAATAAACAACAATCGACAAGAAATAAACAACGCAAACAAATGATGTAACGGGTTCGGATCCACCCAAGTCTCCCCGACTTGTTACCGCTGATCCTACGTCCCAACCACCCGGATCCCCTCCGGATACTTGAGTTAGAAACCCTAACTCAAGATTTAGCACTATGAAATTCTTGTGAAAAACCTTCACAAGACCAAATCATACACAAAGAACATGTGACTCCCACAACCCGGGATCACACACACTCTCACAACCGAGAGACAATCACTTGCAATATCAATTGAAATGAAATATGAAATGCTTACCACAAAATCCTATGCCTTGAGTATAACTTACCAAAATAGGGCAAGAAGGATTTTGAGGAAGAAGAAGGCACCAAACCCTAGCTCCAAGATGTTGACCAGCAATGGAAGCCTAGGGTGGAGTTGGTGACCTTGGATCAAGCTCCTTGGCTTGGAAGGCTCACAATCAATGAATCTCTCTTTTGAAATAAGAGAGAGAGAGAGATTCTAGTGAGGAAGAGAGAGCTTAGGAATTGAGTTTAATGGCTCCTCTTTGATTCTCAAATATCTCAAATGATCAGCCTTTTAATACTAGGAAAGAACCCTTCCAAGTATATATAGGATAGAGGAAAGAGAGGAGAGAAATTCGTGCAATAAATGCTCCAACGGCTCTATTCTGAAGCAGACTAGTCGGTCTAAGAAGGACCACTGACCGACTAGTTCATGAACTAGTCGTTCGGTGATTCAACATGAACCGACTAACAGCTCGATAGCCAAAAGAGTGATTTCCAAGCAATATGAACTAGTCGGTCTAAGAATACTTGCCAACAGACTAGTTTCACAACTAGTCGGTCGGTGAGTGTTCTTTGATCGACTAACAGAAGAAATAGGAAAGGCTGGATACAAGTTGATTTAGTCGGTTTAAGAACAAATGCTGACCGACTAGTTTATCAACTAGTCGGTCGACAAACGTTCTTTGACCGACTAACGATAAACAATAACTATGGCTGTACAGGGAAAGCTCAACCAGTCGGTCTAAGAAGGATTCCTAACCGACTAGATCGTCATCTAGTCGGTCGGTGACTCTTCTTTGACCGACTAATTGATCAACAAATCTGGGCTGAAATGAGCAAGGCATTCTAGTCGGTTCAAGAGGAATTGCTGACCGACTAGATCGTCATCTAGTCGGTTGGTGACTCTACTTGAACCAACTAACATGCACTAGAAGCCGAGGAAAGAAGCGATAGGCTTTGGGAAAGTTTCTAATGGCTTCTATGATAATCCTAGCTCTAAGATATGAGCGAAATGAAGATAATAATGTAAGTCCTACTCAAGGCTTAACATTCTAAACAATGAAGCTAGAAGACAATAAATAATACATGACGAACCGTCTTCGAAAGCTTCAATCTTCATTCTTGACTTCAATAAAACTCATTGGGCTTCAACGAAGCTTTAGACACACGATCACGCGTATTGAGAAGTCTTGAGACGTCGCTTTTGATGTATGTACTCTTTTGGCGATGATCTCCAAAACTGCGCTCACAAATAGTTAGTATACGATATTTATGTTTGCTCATCATCCAAAACCAAATCCGGGGAATCAATACTCAACAAAGTCTTCATAGATATGTGTAGTGAATTCAACCACATTATAAGCTTTGAGAAAGTTATGTTGCGAGTGAATATAAAGGCACACATAAGGCCATCTAGTAGATGCATCAGTCAATACAATGAAGTACCGAAAATGGGCTACTTGCGGGGTGAATAGGCTCGCAAAGGTCACCATGTATTCTCTCAATGAAGCCAGGAGACTCTCATCCCACTTTCAGGAGGGAAGGTCTCTCTAAAAGTATGCCCTTACGACAAAGGGGGACAAGGAAACTCAATCTTTTGAAGAATCTTCAGGTTCTCCAATGGATTCATTTGATGATGTGTCCATCATCGCTGATCCAGGATGACCAAGTCCATTTTGCCAGAGTTAAAAACTATGGCAATGAAAGGCACTTCTGGTGATCAGTCAAGTTGGCTTTCTATAGGATGAATATCTGTAATTATAGGGGCCCGACGGGGGTCCAATGAAATCGTAAGTAGATGGGCTTCTGGCTATCCTCTTGACGAGTTACATATTGATATTCAATATTTATTATCCACAGTTTTCAAGTTATGTTCGTTTAAACGTAATATCCTTGAAACTTGGAAAATTCCTATATGTTTAAGGGGAGAAGTTTGCATCTTATAGTCTCGTTGTATGTGGGAGCAATATTAATGCTACACCAGTGCAACGAGGCACTGTTCACAATATTACATACTTCATCTATAAGCAAAACGAAATTTTATTTAAGTAAATATAAAATGACATTCAAATAAAAGTTCGTACAAAAGCAAACTAAAGATGAAGTTACATGTAATTTTAAATGCATAAATAAAGATAAGGCTCAATCGAGCAAGTCGTCATTCTCGAAGTCTTTTGTAGTGAAAATCGTTGGCGGCTGAACAGCCGCCAAGTTTGTTTCAGGCGGAGACTTCTGGCTCGCCTGATACAGTTCCTGGAGGTGGCAAGGAGTGCGGCAGTTTCTGGACCAATGTCCAGTCATGCCACATCGATGGCATTTATCCTCCCAGTTCTTCTTAGGAATTGACACTTGGTCAGTGTTCTTACGATTCCATGTGAGGTTTCTCATTTCTCTGTTGTTATTGGTCTAGGTTGCTTCTCCTCGTGCTGGCTGCATTACAGCCTTCCCTTTGTTCTTTCTAGCCTTATTATTGTTTTTTCACTTCTGGGGAGAAACATGGTGGGCTTCAGGGATAGTGGCAGTACCAGCTGGACGCAAATTATGAGTGGCAAGCAGTAATTCTCTACTCTGATCTGCCCTAAGGAGGCAAGAGATCAAATCAGAGAACTTCGTGAAGTTGCGTTCACGATACTGCTGCATGAGGATTGCATCTTTCTCATGAAACGAGGTAAATGTCTTTTCCAACATGCGTTGCTCAGTCACTTCTTCACCGCACAACTTCAGGCGGGAGGTGATGTTATGAAGTGTAGAGTTATACTCAGCAATGGACTTATAGTCCTGAAATCTGAGGTTTTCCCACTTATAACTGGCACGTGGTAATATTACATCAATTTGATGTTTATACCGTGCCTCCAGCGCTGTCCACAATTCAATTGGGTCCTCTACCGTTAGGTATTCAGCTTTTAAGGTCTGATCTATATGTCTCCTAATATAGATAATGGCTTTCGCCTTATCCACATCAGAGACAGTAGTAGGAGTGCTGCTAGATGATTGTGCCACTTCTGGGGCCTTACTAGTAGAAGCATCGGCCGCTGCTGAGGCCGATGTAGGAGCCAAAATTGAGCCAAGGAGGGCCATCGAATGCACGTGGAACTTCAGGTCCACTCGCCAACTCAGGTAATTCTTGCCTGCAGCATCAAGAACTTCGAAATCGATGCTTGCCAATTTTGTCATTTATCTATGCAATTTAAAATAAGCATGAATTAATTAAGATGTAAATTCATGCATAAAGAATAAAATAAGTAAAATGTGGGAATCGACCAGATACCCAAAAACGTACAAAGTCCAAGGTCCGATATACATTTCATAAAGAAAAGAAAAATACAAGTTGGAAACCCACAATGGGTCCCTATATTTTGCAAATTTCACATCCGTCTTCATTTGTTGGTACACCGGTTTTTGGCATTAATACATTTAATCCTCACTTACAAATTCTCTCAAAAGAAAATAAAAGTGCAAGGAATATAAAAGGTATGAAACTGGCCGATCCCAAGAACACATTTTAACTTATATAAACATCCACACAGTTTATAATATGCTACAGGCACAAAAGAAACAACCACGCATATAACTCAGGCATATATAGCATGGAAAAGAGACTATAAAATATAATAATCTCTCGGACCACGGGGAGACGTCATACACCTTTAGGTTAGTTGATTAACGTCAGAGCGATCGCAGGTTCCTTAAGATAATTATATTCTGAAAAATCCTAATATTCCATAAATAATCAATAATGCAAGAGTGATGTTTAACATAATTTTAGCAATATGACAAACTGGGCGTCAGGCCCAAAACAAGAAATTAAAATAAATTAATATTTTGATTGGGGCTGCTGGCCCATTAGTAAAATATTAATCATTTTAATAAGCAATTTTATTAACTTTGATTCTAGCCTAATAAGCCAAATTAATTTATTAATAATATTTGGGCTTCAGGCCCAGTTGCAAAATTTTAATTGACACATAAAATTTGCAATTGGATTAACTGGGCTTCTGGTCCAATTTTGGTAGTCAAAGTTAATTGTTAATCTAAATAGGGCTGCTGGCCCATAGACCATATTTTCATTGTTACAAATGGGCTTCAGGCCCAAATAAACAGGCTATCTAATTTATTTAAGATAATTGAACACAAGCTCTTAAACAAATTTTTAAGGGAATTTGAATAGTTTCCCTAACCAAGAATTATACAGATCCTGTTCTCCCCATCCTCAAGCGGCAATACACAAAAATCCCTGTCATGGTGCGCGGATAGCAGAACCCCCCTTCTGCCCCCGGGGGGGGGGGGTGAAATCGCAGACCCCCCTTGTCGGGTGGGGGGTGAAATCGCAGACCCCCCTTGTCGGGTGGGGGGTGGCCGGTCGGCAAAGAGCACCCCCCGACGGGGGGGTGGGGGGGGGGGTTGAAATCGCAGACCCCCCCTCGGGGGGGGGGGGGGGGGGGTGGGGTGGCCGACGCTGGGAACCCCCTTCGGGGGGGAGAGCGCTGCGAAAGCCCCATCGGTAGGGGGCGGCACGGGACAGACGAACATCGGGAAAGACGAACGGCTGAGGCCCCCCCGCCGTCGGGAGGGGGCGACACGGGACAGGTCCCCCCGCCTGGGGCCCTGTCCCGTGCCGTCCCTCCAGGGGGGGTTGTACCGCCCTGCCCCCCCTGCGGGGAGGGGAGGCGGCGCGTTAACAGGCCCCCCCCCGAGGGGGGGGGGGGTACAGGCCCCCCCGCCTGTTGGGGGGCGGCGCGGGACATGCCCACCCGCCGGGGGGTACAGGCGCGGAGGGGGGGAGGGGGTACAGGCCCCCCCGTCGGGGGGTACAGCCTCCCCGGGGGGGACAGGGGGGACAGGCCCCCCCCGGGGGGGACAGGGGGGACAGGCCCCCCCCGGGGGGGGCGCAGGATGAAGACCCCCCTTCGTGGGGGGGGGGGGGCGAAGGGTTCGGTGGGTTTGTGTTTTTATTTATTTATTTTTTTATTTATGATATTATACAGACATATGGCAGATTCAAACAAGCCCAAAATAGGCTATGTATAATCATAGCTAATATCTGTAACTATCTACGTGATCGAAAAGTATTACCTCTAGATTAAAAAATCTAGGGACGATCGTAAAAACAGAAGATACGTAGAAAGGGAAATCCACGCTCCTAATACGCCGCAACGGATCACCGCAACAGTACGCCGCAACAATAGATTCCTTCGCGCGTTTAGGGGTTTGATTTTTGAGAGGAGACGGGATGAAAAGCTCAAAAAAAATAAGAGCGTAGGTGCTGATAACGTGTTAAGAGAGATTGGAAGAAGAGTAAACAATCTCCAATTACGAGTAGCCATGGCATAAGCCATGGCTCTCTATATATTCATTGTAAATAGGATTTAGGAGTCCAAGGGACTCCCCACTAACTTAGTGGGGAGTAATGATGAGATAATGAGGGAAGGGAGGCCAAAAGCCTCACTCAACTCACAACATCACTATAATTTTGCGTAAATTATCAATTTTTGTGTGGATTTATAACAGAGCCAGCACCAAACACAGAGACAAACATCGGTTTCAACAAACGCACTTGAAAACTAAGCCCAAGTTATTGACACAAACGTCGTACATTCTTTCACCACACCAATCCCAATAACATCAAGCATAACAATGCAGCAATCAATCCCATCCCCCCTCAAATCATTCTTAAATTTAGAAAGAAGGGAACTGCACTTGAGAGGAGCATTTTCCCCGAGGCAACACAGGGCACTCAACAAGACCATCCCCTGAAGTGTCTGCACACAGATAGATCTGATACAGCTGCTTGTTCCCCGACCCATCGGTGTTGCACTCGATCCCCAGTGTGTATCCAACCGCATCGCTGATGGCCTGGCTGATGCTGTCCAAGCTGTACGTCTGGTCGTTGGGCTCGATCCCTGGTGCACCACCGGACAACCGTTATGGATCCAAGGCGAAATTTTTAGTTTGCACTGTACCTGCATTGTGAAGGGCTTGAAGGAGGTTCACTTGGTTCTTCAGGCTGAGTGTGAAGAAATTTAGAGTAAATGGATAAACGACTGGAGAAATGTAGAAGAGAAACCAGCGGAGTTTTACATTCCTCTTCATGTGTTTAAATACAATGTATCAAGGGTATAATAGTACTTTACAAGAGGATATGAATCTAGCTTTATTGGTAGGTGCTGAATGCATATCTCTACGAGATGCGGTGCATTGTATCGGGACGCCTTCTGATATGAATGACATTGATTGGTTGGAGGTCTCCGAGGGATATGGTTGACCTTGCATATCTCTACGAGATGCGGTGCATTGTATCGGGACGCCTTCTGATATGAATGACATTGATTGGTTGGAGATCTCCGAGGGATATGGTTGACCTTGCATATCTCTACGAGATGCGGTGCATTGTATCGGAACACCTTCAGATAGGAATGTCATTGATTGCTTGGAGATCTTCAAGGGATATGGTTGACTAGGTCTCATTTCATTATACGCCCCTGCAAACTGAGCGGCCGAAATGACGAACAGTTTGTCTCGCAATAGCTCGAAGCGATCCGCAGTGAGACTCTTAGTGAAGATGTCAGCCGGGTTGTCCTCGGTAGAGATGTGTTGAACACGAATGTTGTCTGACGTGACCTGTTCACGGATGAAGTGGTAGTCGACTGTGAAGTGTTTTGTTCGGGAATGAAAGACCGGATTGGAAGAGAGTGAGATAGCCGACTTGTTGTCACACCAAATTAGCGGCTTGTCTTGGAGAGGAATCTGAAGGTCAGAAAGGAGAAGTTGTAGCCAGATGATCTCTTTAGCCGTGAGAGAGAGAGAACGGTACTCCGATTCTGTCAAGCTGTGCGCAATCGAAGGTTGTTTTTTTGCACTCCAAGTCAAAGGGTTCTTTGCGAGGAAGACACAGAATCCATTGATGGAGCGACGATCTACGGGATCTCCTGCCCAATTAGCGTCGGAGAAGGCGATGAGTGACAGAGGACTCAGACGAAGAAGAATGCCGTGGGTTGGAGTGTGTTGAAGATACCGAAGAATCCGCTTAGCAGCTGTGAGATGTGAGTTACGTGGAGCATGGAGAAACTGACATACTTGATTGACAGCGAATGCAATATCAGGTCGGGTCAGTGTGAGGTATTGAAGAGCACCGACCAGACTGCGGTAGTACGATCCATCGATCAGTAAAGGATTTGAGGTGTTTGGATTCCGTTTTGAGGAGACTAGAGTTCTGCTCGGCTTACAACCGGAGAGACCGGCTTTCTGAAGGAGCTCTTTTGTATATTTGGTCTGATGGATGAAGCAGCCTTGGGAGCTTCGTTGAATTTCCAGTCCCAGGAAGTATGATAGATCGCCGAGATCTTTGAGTGAGAACTCACTGGAAAGCTCGCCAATGAATTGATGTACGAAGTTTGCCGAAGAGCCCGTGATTAGGATGTCGTCGACATACAACAGGATCACAGTTGTTTGGTCGCCAGAGTGTTTGACAAAGAGAGATGAGTCGGTAATGCTCGGGTGGAATCTGTGAAGGCGGAGAAACTGGGAGAAGCGAGCATACAACCGTCGAGGCGCCTGTTTGAGGCCATATAATGCTTTCCGTAGCTTGCAGACATGTTGTGGGAAAGAGGGATCTATGAATCCCATAGGTTGCGCCATATAAAGATTTTCATCGATGTTTCCATGTAAAAAAGCATTGAAGACATCGAGTTGTCTGATGGGCCAGTCGAAGTGTAGAGCCATGGTGATCAGGAGGCGGATAGAACCGTGCTTGGCGACTGGGCTGAAGGTCTCGGCGTAGTCAACCCCTTCCTTCTGATGAAAGCCTTTGGCCACGAGCCGAGCTTTATAGCGGGCAATAGAGCCATCCGTGTAACGCTTAATCTTGTAGACCCACTTGCATCCGATGATGTTTACTGAGGGAGGAGGAGAGACAAGTTCCCAAGTCTCTTGACGGGTTAAAGCGGCATACTCGTCCTGCATGGCTGCGACCCATTGGGGATGTTTGGACGCCTCCTTGTAGGATATCGGTTCTTCTGAGGTGATTTGGGCATGTAGGTTTAATGGTTGACAAGGTTTGAAGGTGCCGACCATGGAACGGGTGGTCATGGGATGAGTCGACAGTGGTGAAGTATCCGATGTGGGTTGAGTAGGTGGAGAAGTGGAGGTTGGAGGTAACGTGAAAGTTAAGTGGGGATGGTAAGAGGTCGGGTGAGTGACCGGATTATGGTGTGCCGAGATATGATGTAGAATGCTTGTAGGCAATGATGGGTCAGGCAAGGTTTGTGTTGGTGAATCAGCTGGATCGGTCATACTTTGGGTTGAGCGAGCTGTGGCGCGGCTTGGAGAGGTCGGTAGGTCGTGTTGATGGGTCGGATGGTCGGTAGGTTGGTAGATCAGGGGATCGGTGGGTGTTGGTTGGAGGGGTGCAGGTGGATGGGTAGGAATAATGGTCGGTGGGATAGAGTTGATCAGTGTAGGATGTGGCGTTGGACGAGTCTGAGTAGAGAAAGGGAAGATGTTCTCCTCAAACCTGACATGTGGAGTCAGGTACAGCCTTTTGGTAGACAGCTCCATGCATTTATACGCCTTCATGTGGTCAGCATAACCAAGAAAGACGCATGGTTACGACCTTGGTTCAAGCTTGTGTTGTAAATAAGGGCGGAGGCAGGGATAGCACAGGCAACCAAAGGTGCGCATCCACTTGTAGTCTGGAACCTGATGATAGAGAATCTCGTGAGGAGATTTGTTTCGTTGCGTTGCAGATGGTAGTCTGTTGATCAGATATATAGCCGTCTTCGCTGCATCTGGCCAATATTGCCGAGGCATACAATCTGTTAGTAGCAAAGCAAGTGTAGTTTCAATTACATGTCGGTGTTTTCTTTCAGCCACACCATTTTGCTCGGGTGTGTAGGGTGCTGAGGTCTGATGTATGATCCCAAGTTGGTGAAATAGGGAAATAAATTGATTGTTACAAAATTCCCCCCACCATCAGATCGAAAAATTTTAATTTTCGTGTTAAACTGCCTTTCAACCACTGTTTGAAAGGTTTGAAAGTCAGCAAACACGTCAGATTTATGATATAGAGGGTAGAGCCAAATATAGCGAGATTAGTCATCAATAAAACTGACGTAATACCTATAGCCTTTATTAGATTGAACTGGGACATGGCCACATACATCAGAATGACTAAAGCTAAGGGCGAATCTGCTCTCGATTTTGACAAAGGAAAAGGCAATTTATGACTCTTACTCATTGAGCATTGAGGACATGGTGGCTGAGGAGACAGCTTGAGGGATAACTTGGAAGCAATTTTGGAGACAACAGGAGGAGCAGGATGACCAAGACGGGTGTGCCAAAGAGTGCCCGAGGTGCTTGATGCAGAAAGAGAGATGGGATTGTGGTGGATCGGGTAGAGTCCATTCCTACTCGGGCCTTTAAGAAGAGTTTTTCCTGTGGTGGCATCCTGTACAACAAAACCAGAGGATGAGAATTGGATAACGCAGTTATTATCTCGAGTGAATTTATAGACTGAGAGCAGATTTTTAGAGAATTGTGGAGCATGTAAAATGTCAGGAAGACGTATAGTGGAGTTTAGAGAAGGGATAGAAGAATAGCCAATGTTGACCACTGTGACGGTATCACCTATGCCAACAGTAATGTGTTTGTTACCCGAGTATGGTGTCATTTTCTCAAGTTGTGAAGTGGTAGACGCGATGTGATCCGTGGCGCCTGTGTCGAGGATCCATTCACCATCCGTAGAGAGACCTTGATGGACTGCATAAGCCTCAGGTTTATGAACATGCTCACCGATCCAAAAGCAATCGAGGGTGTGATGATTCGGCTTCCAGCACACTTGGCAAGGGATAGGTCGGCCAGTCGAGTGGTCGATAGGCACACGTCGTCTCTGCCGTCCGACCTGAGTAGTCAGTGTAGGAGGTTCGGGTCGTTGTGGACTACCTCGGGGCTGTATGTTGCTGGTGCGGCCACCGTGAGAGAAAGGGAAAGAGCCGCGGCCTCCGTTGAATCGCCCATATGTGGTGCGGCCACGGTTGTCCCGTCGTCCGTAGTTAGAGATGAGTGCAGCGGAGTCGGTTGAGGGAGAAGGAACAGAGGACATGGTGGTAGTTGGTGTGCTAGAGGTCGAGAGACGTGTTGGATATTGGACTCCCCGGATTTGGTTTTGGATGATGAACAAACATAAATATATCGTGAACTAACAATTTGTAAGCGCAGTTATGGAGATCGTCGCCAAATTCATATGAACATCCAAAGCGACATCTCGAGACTTCTCAAAGCACGTGATCGTATGCCTAAAGCTTCGTTGAAGCTTATAGACCATTTTAGAAGTCATGAAGATTCGATTGAAGCTATTGAAGACGGTATCGTCAAGTTTTATTTATAGTCTTTAAGCTTCTTTCGTAGAATGGTAAGCCTTGAGTAGGACTTACGGTTTAAATCTTCATAACGCTCATATCTTAGCTCTAGGATTTTAGTTGAAGTCCATACAATCTTTCCCGAAGCATCACGCTTCGTTTCGGGACTTCTTGTGCATGTTAGTTGGTTCAAGAAGAAGAACTGACCGACTAGATGGTGATCTAGTCAGTCGGTAAAGCTTCTTGGACCGACTAGTTTTTGTCAGTCAATTCTAAGCTCTTTACTGTTTACAGTTAGTCGGTCTAAGTTGACTCACCGACCGACTAGTTTATGAACTAGTCGGTCAGTGATGCTTCTGTGACCGACTAGTTGAGCTTTCCCTGTACATGCACATTTGAGCCTGAGCTACTGTTTATCATTAGTCGATCTGTGTTCATTGATCGACCGACTAGTTGATGAACTAGTCGGTCAACTTTCCTTCTTGGACCGACTAGTTTAGCTTTACTGTACATGCCAATTTTCACCTAACTTACTGTTTATCGTTAGTCGGTCTATGCTCATTTGGCGATCGACTAGTTGGTGAATTAGTCGGTCAACATTTGTTCTTGGACTGACTAAGTCAATTTGTGCTCAGACTTCAGTTTTATCTGTTAGTCGGTCTCAGTTGAGTAACCGACCGATTAGTTGTGAAACTAGTTGGTCAGCTACTCTTCTTGGACCGACTAGTTCCTTTTGTCTGTGCTTCAACCTTTTGGCTGTTCCTCCATTAGTCGGTATACGTTAATTGTCCGACCGACTAGTTGATGAACTAGTCGGTCGGTGGTTATTCTTTGACCGACTAGTTGAGTTCAGAAAAGAGCCGTTGGATCATTTAATGACTCGAATTTCTTTCTCTCTCTCCTCTATCCTATAAATACTTGTTAGGCTGCATTCATTACAGTCAAGGCTGATATTATTGCAAGTTTAGAGATCAAGAGAAATCATTCCAAGCTCATTCAAAGCTCTTTCATTCCATTCAATAATCTCTCCTCACTCTTACTTCCAAAGAGAGATTCATTGAGTGTGAAGCCTTCCAAGCCAAGTGATTGATTCTAGGTCACCAACATCCCCATAGCTCTCCATCGCTGATCTACATCTTGGAGCTAGGGTTTGGTGCCACTTCTTCTTCCTCAAAATCATCTTTGCCCTAATTCGTAAGCATTACTCAAGGCATATGTATTTTGTCGGCAAGAAGTTTCTTATTTCATTTCAATTTCATATTGTAAATTTCACTCTCGGTTGTGAGAGTGTGGTTGTGATCCCGGGTTGTGGGAGTCACAAATTACTTTGTGTATGATTTGACTTGTGAAGGTTTTTCACAAGTATTTCATAGTGGAAATCTTGAGTTAGGGTTTCTAACTCAAGTATCCGGAGGGGATCCGGGTGGTTGGGACGTAGGATCACCGAGAACAAGTCGGGGAGACTTGGGTGGATCCGAACCAAGTAATATCGTTGTTTGCGATTGTTTCTTTGTTGTCTAACATTTACATTTCCGCATTTTTCGCATTGTTTGGTAGAGTTTGCAAGTAATTAGGAATTAGCCTCTTAATTATTTTCAAGTACTATTCACCCCCCCTCTAGTACTTGTGCAGTAGCTTAGCAGGGCATTGCATTTGGTATCGGAGCAAAGTCTATAGCTATGTCTGCCAACGACAACAAGACCGTTCGTCCACCTTCCGACTATAGCACCCTCAAGAACCGTGAAGGAGCGTCTTCGGTAATGGAAGGACATTCCTCAACGAGGCCTCCATTCTTCAACGGTACCAACTACGGGTACTGGAAATGCCGGATGGAAACCTTCCTCCGGAGTGCTTCACTATGGAGGACCACGATGAAGGAATATGTCGAGCCAACCGAAGAAGATTTCGAGAAATGGACTCCCGCGGAGGTCGCCGCGGAGGTAAGCAATGCCAAGGCAATGAATGCCTTGCAATGTGCTTTGGAGCCAGAGGATTTCAACAAGATATGCACCTGTAAGAGTGCATATCAAATATGGAACTCCCTCCTCATATTACATGAAGGGACGAGTAGGGTAAGAGACTCTAAACTCGTTGTAGTTAATAAAGATTACGA
Organism: Scilla litardierei; assembly: GCA_030789695.1. Taxonomy (NCBI): domain Eukaryota; kingdom Viridiplantae; phylum Streptophyta; class Magnoliopsida; order Asparagales; family Asparagaceae; genus Scilla; species Scilla litardierei. Next base: position 290,391,584 of record CM061141.1, read on the forward strand.
GATGTTTCATATGCTACAGGGTGAGAAGATGAAGGAGTATTATGCTCGCTTCGTCGACATCATAAACGAGTTAGAGGCTCTCGGCAAATCCTACACCCAAAAGGAGAAATGTTCGAAGCTTATAGAAGGACTCCCTTCTAGTTGGGAAAAGCGCACCTTCGCCATCGAGGAAGGTAATGATATGAACAAGTATACCATTGTTCAACTAATGGGTACCTTGATGTCTTATGAGGTACGCAAGGATAGCAAGTTGAAGTTGCAGGAAAAGATGAAGTCTTACCTGCAACAAGAAGAGCCAAAGAAGAAAGCTATTGCTTTCAAGGCCGCTCCATCTACTTCCACATCAACCGATGATGAGAACTCGGAAAACGAGTTGGACTTGGAGTCCATGGCACTCATGGCCAAGAAGTTCAACCGGTTCTTCCGGAAAGGTAACTTCAAAAACAAATCGAAGTTCAATTCATCTAACTCCTCTTCTTCTTTGTGCTTTAAATGCAACAAGCCAGGACACATGAAAGCGGAGTGTCCTCTAAACAAGCAAAAGGAGAAGTGGAAGGCGCCAAAGTACGACAAGTCCAAGAAGTACAAGAAAGGGAACAAAAAGGGGCTTGTCGGGGCAACATTCACCGACTCCGAGGATTCCTCAAGCGGAGAGTCGGACGATGAGCAAGTGGAGCAAGCACACATGTGCTTCATGGCAAGAGAGGAGCATGATCAAGGATCTTCCTCTTCCGATGATAGCGACAACGAAGGCGATGAGGTAACTATGGATGACCTTAGGAATGCTAATTCTCAATTATGGTCTAAGTATACTAAATTAGTAAATATGTATACTAAAGTAAAAGATGATTTAGCTAGCATCCAAACCGCGCCTAAAACTATCATCACCAACAACGATACCGTTGTTGAAGAGTTGAAGAATGAGATTGTTAATCTCAAGACTCAACTTGAACATGTTAGCATCGAGGATCCGAAAGAACATAAGATAGGGGATTTGACTTCTCAAAACTCGACTTTGAGTATTGAGAATGAAAATCTCAAATCTCGTGTTTATGTGCTCACATCGCAAGTATCCACTTTGGATGGTTCTTTGCGTTCTTTCACCGAGAAATATAAGAACACATTAGGCCGAATCAATGAATTCAATAAGGGTAATGGCCATTTGGATAATATCCTAAATGTCTTACTTCCGGCCAAACACCACATTGGCTTGGGGTATACGATGGGAAATTCATCCAAATCGGCCACTACCTTTGTTAGGCCAACTTCCGATGCCTCAACGAGTGGTAGCAAACACTCTATTGGTAGTTCATCTATCAAGGGTGCTTCCACCTCGTCCACACCCTCTTTCGGAAAGAAACCCACTTTGGGTGGACCTCCAAAGAAGGGCCATGCCTACATGTACACCAATACTATGCCACGTAGGAACACACGTCCTACTCCACCGGCTCACACATATGATGATTTCTACGCTACACGTTCACGGGCACGTGCACACCATGTGAGACACCCTCACGCACGTGTTCCTCCACATGCATATGTTCACCCACATCATCGTATGCATAATTATCCACATGCACCATTCCATCATGTTTCTTATGCCTATCCACAACATGCATCACGTAGAAATCAACGTCGCATGCATGCACCCAATAGGATGAGAGCTCCCAAAATATTCACAATTTGGAGCCCAAAGGACACAAGCATGGATGAAAAACAAGTTTACATGAATGCTTATTTTTCGGATGTTGTGCATAGTCGACACGTGCAGTGCTGTAGCTAACGCGTTAAGTATCCCGCTTGGGGAGTACGGTCGCAAGAATGAAACTCAAAGGAATTGACGGGGGCTTGCACAAGCAGTGGAGCATGTGGTTTAATTCGATGCAAAGCGAAGAACCTTACCAGGGCTTGACATGCCGTGAATCCTCTTGAAAGAGAAGGGTGCCTTCGGGAACGCGGACAGCAGGAAAGTCGTTTCGATCCAATTCATTCTTGGGGTCCGAAAAAGACACAGGATATGTCAGTGACTTTGCACGACAAAGCGAGTCTAAGTCAAATTGGACTTGGCTTCCAAAGTTCTAATCTTTTGGACCCAATGACCTTGGGTATCATGATATGAAATTTTCTATCTTTAGGTACTCAAGGAAAAGAAAAAGAAAAGGAGCAACAAATTTAAATTTAGCTCCAAGGGGAATTGGATACTCGATAGCGGGTGTTCAAAACACATGACAGGTGACGCTCAATTGCTCTCCGGAGTGGTTCCCATTGCAAATGGAAACCGTGTCGTATTTGGAGGCAACGAGAGCGGAATCATCATAGGTGTTGGTAAAGTGGGTAATCCTTCTAAACCCATTATATGTGATGTTTACATTGTTAAAGGATTAAACCACAATCTCATTTCAATAAGTCAACTTTGTGACAAAGGTTACAAAGTTAACTTTGCGAAAGGAATGTGCCATATTTTAAGAAAAGATAATAATGAATTATTGTTTTCCGGCACACGCCATAAGGATATATATATCCTAGATCTTCCAAGATCACATGAACAATGTTTTATTGCCAACACAAGTGAATAACACTTATGGCATCGACGTTTTGGTCATGTGAACTTTGGAACACTTTTTAAGCTTTCCAAGTTAAATTCTATTAGAGGCTTCCCTAAGCTTGTCTGTCAAAAGAAAAGCTTTTGTGACTCGTGTCAACGAGGCAAGCTTCCAAAATCTTCATTTAAACCTAAGAAAAGCATTTCTTCTAAGCGGCCTCTAGAGCTATTACATCTAGATTTATTTGGGCCAACTAGAGTTGCTTCATTAGGTAATGCTAGATATGGACTTGTCATCGTTGATGACTTTTCTAGGTTTACTTGGGTATTTTCATTGTGTAATAAAAATGAAGCTTTTGAAAACTTCACAATTTTTGTTAAGAAAGTACAAAATCTCTTACGAATCACCATTGTCACTATTCGTAGTGATCATGGAGGTGAATTTGAGAATGAGTCTTTTGAGACATTTTGTGATGAAGTTGGTATTACACACACCTTTTCATTCCCTCGCGCACCTTCTCAAAATGGTGTTGTTGAGAGAAAGAATAGGACGCTAGTGGAATGTGCTCGCACTATGCTTGATGATAGCCAACTTGGCCATCAATTTTGGGCAGAAGCGGTACATACCGCTTGCTATGTGTTTAATAGAATACTTTTGAGGCCCGGCACTAAACAAACTTGTTATGAATTGTTGTTTGGTAGGTTGCCTCAAGTTAAACATTTTCGTGTTTTTGGTTCGAAATGTTTTATTAAGAACACGTATGGTAGTTTGGACAAATTCGATCCAAGATCCGATGAGGGGATCTTTGTTGGATATTCTTCGCGTAGCAAAGCCTACCGGATATTCAACAAACGAACCTCAACGATCGAGGAATCGCTTCATGTGTCATTTAATGAAGGATTTGTTCCAACTAGAATTACTAATGATGACGACTCTATAGATGTCTTATGTGATTCAATTGGTAATTCTAACTCTAATGATTCTATTGATTCTATTAAGACTAACCCGTCTAATGAAGTTTTTGAGAATGTTCCTAGTGATCAAGGTATTCCCAAACGGCTTCATACCGTTCGTGACCATCCTCATGAGCAAGTCATTAGTAATATCCATGATAGTGTCAAGACGAGATCGCAAGTGAACTACTTCGCTCATTGTGCCTTTGCCTCCTCGATAGAGCCAAAGAATGTTAATGAAGCATTGGTCGCTCCAGGATGTGACCCAAAGAACGGTTGTAGTTTTACCGCAAGCGCACAGTATAGCGGCAAGCGGGATATCGAACACAGGGAGGACGAATGACCGTGCTTGTTCAAATCAACCTGGCTATTTAAGAGAGAGATTTGCCTTCGGCGATCCTGTCACAATCGTCAGACAAAAATGCGGAAATATCAAATCAAATAAAGAACGTCTAGGGAATGGGGAATCCCCGCTACTCACCGTATTTCATAAATGCGGTTTATTGGTATCAAAATTGCTTGAATGAGAATTTGGATGAACTAGTTGCAACTGAATGTAGAACCAAGCTCACGCTCTCGCGCTGTTGCCGGTCTATAGTTATCCTAGGTTTGGGTCCAATCTCTTGCAAACCCTAGCCTAGGGAAACTAGCATTAGGATCAACATCATCGTCCAATCGCGCACCGAGCCCAATCTCTTGCAAACTCGGTCCACGACCTAGATTGGGATAGTTCCTACCCGTCCAATCTCTTGCAAACGAGTATCGGCATGGAATTGCAACCGAAAATCCTAGTATCGGTCCAATCTCTTGCAAACCGATGCTTCGAAAATTCGATTTCAACCCAATTCGGATTTCTAGGGGTTCCTATCAAATTGGGATCCAATCTCTTGCAAATCCCAATTGATATGAATACCTAGCCATCCGTAGTAAATTGATCCCAATCTAATCCCTAATAACAATTCTAGCACAATTTCTACCAATTCATCACAAATATGAAAATAGGCTTATAGGGTTCATCCCCACGCCCCAAGACGTGGAGACTACTCACAATTCATAGCAAGAACACAAAATAATCGTTGAAATAAGCAATGAAATTCATCACAATATTGAAATAAGCAATAAAAATAGAATTTTTAAGGAAAAGAGATGCAAACCAATGGAGTTCTTCAATTAATCCAACAAAATTCCAATCTTTGTCTCCTCTCCAATCACAAGAATAAAGCTAAAAACTAATCTAAAAAGCTGCAAAAAATCTAAGAGAGAGGCTCCCAAAACTAGGGTAAAAACAGGGTTTAAATAGCCCTCAAAATCGTCCAAAAATCGTGACCAAAATACCCCTGCACAGCCTGTTTTCCGCAGTTTTCGCTACAGGCAGCGCATCGCACTCGGCCGAGTGACAAAAGTCGCTCGGCCGAGTGAAAACCCTGCAATTTTCCAGTAAGTCGGGGCTTTCAGGGGTCTTCACTTCGGAGGCGGCTCGGCCGAGTGAGTTGTCGTCACTCGGCCGATGACTTCATTGTACTCGGGCGGACGGGATTCTCCACTCGGCCGAGTGGGTCTTCTGAAGTTCAGGCAGCCGAAAAACAGTAACTTCGATGTTTTGGAAGGGCTTCGTCTGGGCGCCACTCGGGCGGACGAGATATCGTCACTCGGCCGATGTGGTCTTCGGTGCTCGGCCGAGTGCACATGTAAATCGTGTCTGATCTGGTCGGCCGAGCGGTGTCTCGCTGGTCGGCCGAGTGGCTCCTCCACTCGGCCGAGTGAGACACAAAAAATGCCCAATCTGCTTATTTTGGCCTCCTCGTCGCTCCTGCGACGTCCATTCTTCTTCCGCTCCTCTCCAACAACAAAATACCCCTCGGGGAGGTCGTTGGTGACCGTCTAGAGTAAGCGCATCTCGGGATCACTCCAAATCACGCCAAATCACCTGAAATGCGACAAAAACAACAAATCGTGAAAAGCATCGCAATATCGTCGATATATCGTGAAAAATATGATTTGGGCGATCTAAATGGCATGCAAACATGCGGAAAAAAGGTGTAAAATAAGGAGTGATCAAGCATGCGAAGGTAGCGCTTGGATCTTAGCCATGGAGGAGGAACTCATTCAATTCGAGAGGAATGAAGTTTGTGAGCTTGTTCCATTGCCATCGAAGAACCACACCGTCATAGGGACAAAATGGATCTTCAAGAACAAAACTGACGAAAACCAAGTCGTCGTCCGGAACAAATCTCGGTTAGTTGCTCAAGGCTACCGTCAAGAGGAAGGTATTGATTTCGAAGAATCCTTCGCTCCGGTAGCTAGATTAGAATCAATTAGATTATTATTGACTTTTGCATGCCATAAGGAATTTAAATTATTTCAAATGGATGTTAAAAGTGCATTTTTAAATGGAGATGTTGTTGAGGAAGTTTACGTTTCTCAACCTCCGGGTTTTATTAATGAAAAATTTCCAAATCATGTTTTTAAACTTAAGAAAGCACTTTACGTGTTGAGACAAGCTCCTCGAGCTTGGTATGATCGTTTAAAGAATTTTCTTTTGGATTTGGGTTTTAAAATGGGAGAAGTTGATTCCACATTATTTGTTAAGTATTTGAATAATGATATAATTTTAGTTCAAATATATGTTGCTGATATCATTTTCGGTGCTACTAACTTTGCTCTTTGCGAAGAGTTTTCTAATTTGATGAAGGATCAATTTGAGATGAGCCACATGGGTGAGCTCAAATATTTCTTAGGTCTCCAAATTCGCCAAATGTACGATGCAATCTTCATCCACCAAACGAAGTATACGGTGGAGTTGCTTAAGCGATTTGGAATGGAGAATGCCTCCGGGAAAAAGACTCCAATGAGCACGACTACGCATCTTGATAAGGATACAGGCGGTAAGGATGTAGACATTCGTCTATATCAAGGTATGATAGGTAGTTTACTTTATCTTACCGCAAGTAGGCCCGATATTATGTTTGATGTATGCGTATGTGCTTGTTATCAGTCTCAATCCAAGGAGTCTCACTTAGTAGCGGTAAAACGTATTTTCTGTTATCTAAGTTATACACTTGATTTTGGATTACTTTATCCAAAATCTAGCACGTATGAGTTAATCTCATATAGTGATGCCGATTATGCGGGATGCAAATCCGACAGGAAAAGTACTAGTGGCACTTGCCATTTTATAAGAAATTCCCTTGTCTCTTGGGTTTCCAAGAAGCAAAATTCCGTATCACTTTCAACAACCGAGGCGGAATACATTGCCGCCGGTGCCGCGTGTGCTCAAGTTCTTTGGATGAGACACACACTTAAAGACTTTGGTATAAACTGTGATACTTGCCCTATCATGGTGGACAACCAAAGTGCAATATGTCTTTCCAAGAACCCGGTACACCATTCCCGTTCGAAACACATAGATGTCCGACACCATTTCTTAGATGATCATTTTGCTAAAAAGGACATCATATTAGTGTACGTTGAAACCCAGAAGCAAATCGCCGATATTTTCACGAAACCACTAAAGGAGGACTCCTTTGTGCGGTTACGTCGAGAATTGGGGATTATGGGTGAATCCGAGATATAGGATTCATTTTTATTCAATATTCTTGCATGCTATTCTATTCGTTATATTTGCTCATGCTTGAAGTATTGAAATTTTCTGGATTTTTGTTGAATTTTCGGAATTTTCGCTCGATTTGTGTGTAATCGTCAAATTTCAGATTTTCGATGTTTAATGGGGTAGTATAATGATTAATGAGAGTATTTTGATGTTTCATCCAAGTGTGATTAGGAGAGAAATCAAATTTCAAACATTTTCAATTTTTGAACTCTCTTAGTCGGTCCAAGTTCATTGGCCGACCGACTAGATTCAGTTCTAGTCGGTCAGTGCATGAACTTAGACCGACTAAATCTTGTCAGGGATTTTGCCTTCAGTTACTGTTTACAACTAGTCGGTTCAAGCTCATTGACCGACCGACTAGATCGTGATCTAGTCGGTCAGTGCTTGAACTGTGACCAACTAGTTGTGCCAGGGACTGATTTGTCTTTTGAGCTCCCGACCGACTTAAACTCGATTTAGTCGACTAATTCTCATTTCAGTCGATCGAAAACCTCTCTCTCCAGCCAAACCCCCCTGACCCTTCGAGTTCCCTCCTCCCTCTTCGTCGTGTCCGGCCTGTTTCTGACCAATCCCGCCGTCGTCGACCGTCGCCCTCTCCTCCTAGGTGACTCTCCTCCATCTCCTAGCTTCCTAGGGTTCGGATTTGCTCTCTATGGTTAGATTTTCAACGGCTAGGGTTTCATTTCTTGCTTAGGGTTTCGATTAAGGTTTCTTCATTCCGATCTCTTGTGTCGTGCCGCGCTTATGGCTTGTACAAGTATCCCGATCACTCCCTCTGGCCCTTCACCCATGACCGTTGATTCGCCACCCTCGGACCTCCCGCATCCTACACAAACCCCTCCGAAACACCGTTCGAAATCCACCTTACCCTCTTCGTCTTCGCCCCCTCTTAAGCGTAAGAGGACGGCGACTGCGAAACCCCGTGCCCGATCTCAGCCCAAGCCCAAGCCAGTGATTTTTCGTGCTCCCACTCCACCCGGTGCTTCGGATTCCGACACCGAGTATTTTCTCGAGCCTGAGACTCATAGGGAACCCACTCCTCCTACCCATCCTGAGTCTAGCTCCCGACCACGTACATCTACCCGTAAGCCTAAGGGAAAGGCTCCGATGCCGGTTGGCGGTGTCGATATCTCGTTGTGTCGCGACAACCCTATGTGTCTCGCGGCTTACAACCGTATCGAACACTGCCCACTGCTTCTGGAGCATTTCGTCCAATTTAGTGACTTCCTAGGCCTCACCGATCTTCTTTCGTCCTCCGGTCTACTCGATTACCTTCGATATGACCCGAAGGCGAACCCTCACCCATACCCTCGCCTAGTAAAACTTTTCTACGCCAATAGGATCCGGGGTCGGTACGATGCGACCCACTCTATTGAGACGACTGTTTTGGGGACTCCTATAGTCCTCACAGCAGAAATCTTAGGAGAGATTTTGGGTATCTCCTCGTCTGGCCTCCTCCCCTCAAACATTTCTGTTGATGATATCACCTCTCTTGATCAGGTCGTCCTCTCTCAGATTTTCCACCAGATTCCTCCCGCCATGATTGGCGTGCCCTCCAAATCCTTCAAGCCTAACGCCTGGGTCCTCAATTTGATTCTGAAGTCGTGCTTGCTTCACAAAGTACGTCTCCTCATCTCTACCGTCCCATCCCTTCTTGAAGCTGATTTATGCCATTTTCATGGGGAGCTCGATTAACTGGGCTCGCATTATACTCGATAAGATGGACTCTTTCGAGTGTATTCGCAAGTCCACGAAGTCGGCTCATATTCCTTTCCCGTGCCTCCTGACCCTCGTTTTTCGCCACTTTCGTGTCACATTGCCACGTGACGACGAGCGTCCTCTCGGTCCCCCCTGAACGCGACGGCCGTCAAGAAATCTCTTGCAGCACTTCGTCACGTTCAGAGGTCGACCCCCTCTGCTTCAGCGTCTGCCACTGCTGCTCCCTCTACTACTCTTGCCGATGTCGTTCGTTCGATCCGTCGTTTGGAGTCTCGTCAGGCTCATTCTGAGGAGATTCTCTGCCGTATCGCTCGACACCATGGTATTGAGATCCCTCCGTCTTTCTCTGACGAGGATGAGTTAGATGAGGAGGATCTTGAGGAGCTTGCTCGTGTTGCTGCTGCTGGTGCCCCTGAGGGTACGACGTCTGGTGCTGCTGTTGCCTCTTCTGCTGGTGACCCCGTGAGCACGCCTGTTGCCACCGATTCTGCGGTGGATGCTCCGACTGGTGCTCCCGAGGCCACTACCGTTGCTGATCCAGAGTTCGTCTCTTCTGCCGTGCCTGAGACTTCTGCCGTCGCTCCCGTTGACATTCCAGCTGATCCTGTTACCACCTCCGAGCCTGCAGTTGCTTCTGATCCTCCCGCTGCCTCTTGAGCTTCTTTGAGGCCTCTCCTGATACACTTTGGATGACATATCTAGTTGTGAGAGAGATTGGTTAGGATAGTGAGGGTGGTTATTTTTTTGGGATCATTTTGATGATGTATCTTGATGTATTTTGATGATGTTGTATGTTTTGTGTCACTCCGATATCTGTGTGATATACTGCTGTATTTTGTGTGCCCCGATCGTTGGATTGATGTTTTGTATGTCAGTGATGTATACTTTTGATGTACTCTGGTTCATATTATATATATATATATACATCGCAGTTGACATTTCATTCTATTGTGCACAATTTATAATTTCTTTTATGTCTCTGATGTTTGATTTCGTCGCTCGACGATATTAACTTGGTTTAATAGAAATTTCTTCTATGGAAACATTGAATTGTTTTCCATGCACTAAATTAACCAAGAATGTTGATATTGGAGAGTATTTTCCATAACTCAATCCGTAAAATTGATTTGAGTTTTGATGATTTTATTTACTGATTTTCGACTATGGTATCATTGACACGCCTTGATTTTCTTCATATTTTTCCTTGGTGTCACTTGAACCGTCGTCGTATTCTACGACTCCCGTGCTTTGATTTGAAGCCATTGTTGTTGTCGTTGATCTCCTCCCGCTCTTTTTGCTAATGCCAAAGGGAGAGAGATATAATAATAACGATGTGCTAAATGAAAATTTAGAGCATTTTTCCAAGAATCTAATTTGATATGTTAGATTCAGGGGGAGTTAAAATATATAAATGGATTTTCAAATCCGATATTTCAATAACCAACTTTTGGTATTCGATATTTCAATAATCGATTCTCATTGATATACTTTACTCGTCTGCTTGATGCGTATTATTATTGTTTAAATTGGAATTAACGTGTCATCAATGCAGGGGGAGTAAGTAAATTTCATTTGAATTATTATTGTTGATTATTATTTATGTTGGATATTGGACTCCCCGGATTTGGTTTTGGATGATGAACAAACATAAATATATCGTGAACTAACAATTTGTGAGCGCAGTTATGGAGATCGTCGCCAAATTCATATGAACATCCAATGCGACATCTCGAGACTGCTCAAAGCACTTGATCGTATGCCCAAAGCTTCGTTGAAGCTTATGGACCATTTTAGAAGTCATGAAGATTCGATTGAAGCTATTGAAGATGGTATCGTCAAGTTTTATTTATAGTCTTTAAGCTTCTTTCGTAGAATGGTAAGCCTTGAGTAGGACTTACGGTTTAAATCTTCATAACGCTCATATCTTAGCTCTAGGATCTTAGTTGAAGTCCATACAATCTTTCCCGAAGCATCGCGCTTCGTTTCGGGACTTCTTGTGCATGTTAGTTGGTTCAAGAAGAAGAACTGACCGACTAGATGGTGATCTAGTCGGTCGGCAAAGCTTCTTAGACCGACTAGTTTTTGTCAGTCAATTCTAAGCTGTTTACTGTTTACAGTTAGTCGGTCTAAGTTGACTCACCGACCGACTAGTTTGTGAACTAGTCGGTCAGTGATGCTTCTGTGACCGACTAGTTGAGCTTTCCCTGTACATGCACATTTGAGCCTGAGCTACTGTTTATCATTAGTCGGTCTGTGTTCATTGATCGACCGACTAGTTGATGAACTAGTCGGTCAACTTTCCTTCTTGGACCGACTAGTTTAGCTTTACTGTACATGCCAATTTTCACCTAACTTACTGTTTATCGTTAGTCGGTCTATGCTCATTTGGCGACCGACTAGTTGGTGAATTAATCGGTCAACATTTGTTCTTGGACCGACTAAGTCAATTTGTGCTCAGACTTCAGTTTTATCTGTTAGTCGGTCTCAGTTGAGTAACCGACCGACTAGTTGTGAAACTAGTCGGTCAGCTACTCTTCTTGGACCGACTAGTTCCTTTTGTCTGTGCTTCAACCTTTTGGCTGTTCCTCCATTAGTCGGTATACGTTAATTGTCCGACCGACTAGTTGATGAACTAGTCGGTCGGTGGTTGTTCTTTGACCGACTAGTTGAATTCAGAAAAGAGCCGTTGGAGCATTTAATGACTCGAATTTCTTTCTCTCTCCTCTATCCTATAAATACTTGTTGGGCTGCATTCATTGCAGTCAAGGCTGATATTATTGCACGTTTAGAGATCAAGAGAAATCATTCCAAGCTCATTCAAAGCTCTTTCATTCCATTCAATAATCTCTCCTCACTCTTGCTTCCAAAGAGAGATTCATTGAGTGTGAAGCCTTCCAAGCCAAGTGATTAATTCTAGGTCACCAACATCCCCATAGCTCTCCATCGCTGATCTACATCTTGGAGCTAGGGTTTGGTGCCACTTCTTCTTCCTCAAAATCATCTTCGCCCTAATTCGTAAGCATTACTCAAGGAATAGGTATTTTTTCGGTAAGAAGTTTCTTATTTCATTTCAATTTCATATTGTAAATTTCACTCTCGGTTGTGAGAGTGTGGTTGTGATCCTGGGTTGTGGGAGTCACAAATTACTTTGTGTATGATTTGACTTGTGAAGGTTTTTCACAAGTATTTCATAGTGGAAATCTTGAGTTAGGGTTTCTAACTCAAGTATCCGGAGGGGATCCGGGTGGTTGGGACGTAGGATCACCGGGAACAAGTCGGGGAGACTTGGGTGGATCCGAACCCAGTAATATCGTTGTTTGCGATTGTTTCTTTGTTGTCTAACATTTACATTTCCGCATTTTCCGCATTGTTTGGTAGAGTTTGCAAGTAATTAGGAATTAGCCTCTTAATTATTTTCAAGTACTATTCACCCCCCTCTATACTTGTGCAGTAGCTTAGCAGGGCATTACAAGACGTCGTAGCTGCATGCTGGCCTCCTCGGCAAGGAGACTGCTCCATATCTCCTCAACTGTGTAAGGCTTTCCACGATATCGGGCCATTACACAGAAGGAGTCGTAAGTAAGAGGAAGACCATGGAGGATCTGGCGGACCATTTGTTGTGTGGTGACAGTATCAGGACCAGCGATTTGTAGCTGGTCGTAAATCGCTTTTGCCCGATCTAAGTAAGCGGCCATAGGCTCCTCGGACATGATGGGGTTGGTGAGTTTGTCTTGAAGTAGCTCGATATGCCCTTCAGAAAGAAAGGCATATCGGGTTTCCAACTTTGTCCACAGTAGATGTGAAGAGGTGACACCAAGGGCGACGCCAAGAGCAAAAGGAGATAAAGTCGCCTGAATGCTCATGCAGAGGTGTTGATCGGTGATCAACCATTTGTGAAAGTCGGGATTGGGAATTGGCGGCAGAGGAGTGGTGGTGGTGGATTTTGGATCGGAAATTTTGGGAGATGGAGATGATATAGATCCATCGACGTACCCGAGAAAGCCGTGCGTGTTGAGAACGCCGACGACCTGAGAATGCCAAAGTATGTAGTTTGTGGAGTCTAGTCGGGTGGTGATTAGGGCGGGGAATTTTGAGATGAGAAATTTGAGTTTAGGTGAAATCGGCTCCATGGAGAGGATGTTGTGTATACATACAAGATCTAATTGCCGTTAGGCGAGAGGCTCTGATACCATGAAGAAATTTAGAGTAAAGGGATAAACGACTGGAGAAATGTAGAAGAGAAACCAGCGGAGTTTTACATTCCACTTCATGTGTTTAAATACAATTTATCAAGGGTATAATAGTACTTTACAAGAGGATATGAATCTAGCTTTATTGGTAGGTGCTGAATGCATATCTCTACAAGATGCGGTGCATTGTATCGGGACGCCTTCTGATATGAATGACATTGATTGGTTGGAGGTCTCCGAGGGATATGGTTGACCTTGCATATCTCTACGAGATGCAGTGCATTGTATCGGGACGCCTTCTGATATGAATGACATTGATTGGTTGGAGATCTCCGAGGGATATGGTTGACCTTGCATATCTCTACGAGATGCGGTGCATTGTATCGGAACACCTTCAGATAGGAATGTCATTGATTGCTTGGAGATCTTCAAGGGATCTTCAGATAGGAATGTCCACGCTCCTAATACGCCGCAACGGATCACCGCAACAGTACGCCGCAACAATAGATTCCTTCGCGCGTTTATGGGTTTGATTTTTGAGAGGAGACGGGATGAAAAGCTCAAAAAAATAAGAGCGTAGGTGCTGATAACGTGTTAAGAGAGATTGGAAGAAGAGTAAACAATCTCCGATTAGGAGTAGCCATGGCATAAGCCATGGCTCTCTATATATTCATTGTAAATAGGATTTAGGAGTCCAAGGGACTCCCCACTAACTTAGTGGGGAGTAATGATGAGATAATGAGGGAAGGGAGGCCAAAAGCCTCACTCAACTCACAACATCACTATAATTTTGCGTAAATTATCAATTTTTGTGTGGATTTATAACAGAGCCAGCACCGAACACATAGACAAACATCGGTTTCAACAAACGCACTTGAAAACTAAGCCCAAGTTATTGACACAAACGTCGTACATTCTTTCACCACACCAATCCCAATAACATCAAGCATAACAATGCAGCAATCAATCCCATCCCCCCTCAAATCATTCTTAAATTTAGAAAGAAGGGAACTGCACTTGAGAGGAGCATTTTCCCCGGGGCAACACAGGGCACTCAACAAGACCATCCCCTGAAGTGTCTGCACACAGATAGATCTGATACAGCTGCTTGTTCCCCGACCCATCGGTGTTGCACTCGATCCCCAGCGTGTATGCAACCGCATCGCTGATGGCCTGACTGATGCTGTCCAAGCTGTACGTCTGGTCGTTGGGCTCGATCCCTGGTGCACCACCGGACAACCGTTATGGATCCAAGGCGAAATTTTTAGTTTGCACTGTACCTGCATTGTGAAGGGCTTGAAGGAGGTTCACTTGGTTCTTCAGGCTGAGTGTGAAGAAATTTAGAGTAAAGGGATAAACGACTGGAGAAATGTAGAAGAGAAACCAGCAGAGTTTTACATTCCTCTTCATGTGTTTAAATACAATGTATCAAGGGTATAATAGTACTTTACAAGAGGATATGAATCTAGCTTTATTGGTAGGTGCTGAATGCATATCTCTACGAGATGCGATGCATTGTATCGGGACGCCTTCTGATATGAATGACATTGATTGGTTGGAGGTCTCCGAGGGATATGGTTGACCTTGCATATCTCTACGAGATGCGGTGCATTGTATCGGGACGCCTTCTGATATGAATGACATTGATTGGTTGGAGATCTCCGAGGGATATGGTTGACCTTGCATATCTCTACGAGATGCGGTGCATTGTATCAGAACGCCTTCAGGTAGGAATGTCATTGATTGCTTGGAGATCTTCAAGGGATATGGTTGACTTGGTCTCATTTCCTTATAGAGTGCAGCCTGGAAGTAGCCATGCTCGTCGAGGACTGATTCGAAGCAGGTTCCATGTTTAGTCCATTCGTGCGACCAGAACGTATTGCCATCGTTGCTCGGGCAAGCAAGGGTCGTCCAACTCGTCCGCATTCTGCCCATTATAAGGGTCGGCCAACAGTAAGAAGAAAGTCCAGGTGGAATGTATTCGATTTCACACACACATTATAAGGTTTCCATGTGCATAGTTCAAGGTGATTTTCACCCGATTCATATAGGAATATTTTGGTTGCTTTTGGCAGAATGCTTACAACTAGGTTGGATTGGATGTCGACCTGTTGAGGCACCATTTGTGATTATTGGACCGGATTTTTGGTATATTTGGGTTAAAATGATAATGCATTTAAATTGTTTTGCTTCAACGACAAGCCAGGTTGCAGCCAAATATATCAATCAAGAAGATAAGAAGCGCCTAGTGGTGTAGTTTAAATGCCTCTTACAACTAACTAATGAAGATGAGATTATAGTTTTTCATATAATGTGATGCAGCTCCAACTACGAAGGTAATAGCTACAACCAATGGCTGATTCTAGCTCCACTTCTGACCCATCCCTAGGGTGGCAAATGGGTCGGGTCGGGTCGGGTTCGGGTCGGGTCAGGTTTGACCCGACCCGAATAAGGGTAAACCCGAACCCGACCCGAATTAAATTCGAGTCAGGGTTCGGATACCCGTACCCGACCCGGCCGTAACCCGGGTGACACGTACCCGACTCGGTTTGTCTTACGGGTCGGGTTCGGGTCGGGTTTAGTGTAAAAGAGCGATTATTTTGCAAAAAGGTCGGGTTTGGGTCCGGTTTGGGGTGAAAAGAGTAAAAATACGGGTCAACCGGGTCGAGGGGTCAAACCCGTACCCGACCCGGATTTTTATCCGGGTCAGTCGGATTGACCCGAATTCGACCTGACCCGGATTGGCCCCTACCCATACCCGACCCAAGAGGCCGGGTTCGGGTCGGGTCGGGTCGGGTCTATTTTGCCACCCCTACCCATCCTTAGTAGATGCATCGTGGTCTAAGAGGAGGGGATAACGGTTGATTTTAGCGTTTATGTGCTTCAGTTGGAACGTACTTACCTAAAAATGGAAGAGATCTGTCACACTGTGGATGATATGTGAAACGGAATTGCTATGTGAACAGACATCTTTGCTTGGTTCCCAGATCGCTTAATTTTTAGAAAAATACCAAAAATACCCCTTTTAACCCCTTAGGATTGCTCAGATCACAAACCCTTTTGCTCATCGCACACAGACCAGCCCCCCCAAGAATTGCTCAGTTCTCGGACCTTTTTGCTCAATGCGCATAGACCTCCAGTTTTGGTGAAATTTGCTCAACATGCACGGACATCCGCGCCCCCCGACAATTCGATTTCCGTCATAATCAAATCCCCCTTAATTATACACATACCGTCATTAACCAACATGCACAGAACTCAGCCCCCCGCCCCAGCCCCCTTCCTAATCCCCCAACATTAATCTTGTAATTTTTTGCTAATCTTTTTTTGTCATGCTGTCAAAGTTCGTGGTATGTTTTGAAATATAATTAGTGTATAATTAATGTATGACTACTCAGCAAAAATTAAATGGTATGTGAAATGAGGGATGTGAACTCAGGTATGAAGACGAAGAGCTAGTATTTTAGACTGTGAACTTCATGTCATTTTGGACTTAAGGGTATTTTTGCAAAATCAAGTCTGTGAACTGAGCAAAAAAGTTAGGTCTGTGCACAGAGCAAAAAGTTAAGCTGCCTATGAACTGACCAAAAAGGTCTGTTCGCATAGCAATTCCATATGTGCAACTTCCTTGCAAACAATATTTTTCCAACTGTTCCTCTCACCCAAACCGTCCATGCCAGAGTAGTTGCCCACACATCGAAAAACCAGCCATTGCATGAATAAAGTTTTTGGCAGGATTTCAAACTTTTAAGATGGGTTTCATCATTTTGCAAGATTTTTATAAGATTTTTATTGTCTTTCCCTGAAACCAAGTTTTGGCACTGTTTCAAATCATTTCCCTCATAAATCCAAAACTTCCGATATTCAAATGTTTCAGCCGAATTACTGAGTGAGCCCAGTTATGTCTCTCAGTTTTCAGGCTTAGAACTGAAAACTAAGAGAGCATATTCTTCATCGTCAAGCTGTAACTCCATCGTAGATAGCTGATTGAACAAACTTTGAAACTTACTCATGTATTTGGTAACAGAAGTTCTATTCTGTACCTTCAAATTTACTAATCGTATCATGAACAATGTTTTATTCCGAACAGTTTTAATCAGATACATGTTCTCCACCTTCTGCTACCGGCTATATGCATGTCTCCTGCATATTGTTTGTGGAAGACACTATGATCAATTCATTGTTGAGTTTAACTGATTATTTTTCTATTCAACTTTTTCCAATCTGCTTCTTTTATGAATTCTGGCCTTACTCCTTTGACACTTGATGTGTCAAATAAATATTTATAATTAATAATATCTTCCACCCGAGATCTTCACACTGTGTAATTTTTTATCGTTAACTTGATCATAGCTCTCCCATGGATAATTCTTTCATTAACAATTTTGAAATTTACAATTGCTTGATTAAAAGCTCTCTGTTTTTTATTTTCTTTCAAATAAAAAATTTCTTTTTTCTCTCTCATCCTCTTTTTTCATAGCTAATCTTGGTTTTAATACCACTTGTTGTGATCCACTGATCACGTAGAAAGAAATTTGGATAGAAAAATCAATACTTTATTTCTCACCAAGAAATATATACACAGAGATAAAAACTATATAACAATAAAAAAACTCTTTCCACAGCTCTTTCTCTCTCTCTATGGATAAGCTTTTTCTCGCTGAAAAATTTACAATTCTCTCCCAGAAGAAACTCTTGCTCTCTCTTCTTCACTTTGGTCTATGTCTTCTCCATTGCATGCAACCCTTTTATAGGCAAATAATTGATTTCAAATTCTACCACTCAATTGCTAAATGAGTTTGTTTCTTCATTTGTTCAACGGAATGTGTCTTAAACCGTATGCTTCTTGTTAGGATTTGATTCTGGAAAATGAACTAACTGGTGGTTGAAGTGTAAATGAACTAACTGGTGGTTGAAGTGTAAATGAACTAACGCATTGGCTTAGCACATGAACTGCTTCTTCGTTCAATACACAGCCGGATTTTTGTTAGAACCCAACTCATTAAGCTCGCCAGAGATCACCTGGATGGCAGAGATGACCAGGAAGGAACGGTCGAGTCGAAGAAGATCTAATTCAGGCTGTCGGATGAGGAGCATCAACACATCGAGCAGCTTGTGGGAACTTTGAATATGGAGCGTTTGATTGAGGCCAAGGAATTAATGGCAACCGTTGATCCTCGCTAATTGGTGGGACCTCGTCGTTATAGCCGTTGAAGTCCAAACCAACTGGAGCGCACTGTAGATCTTCCCCCTCCGTTCGACGAAATGCCAAGAGAGTTCATTGCCAGCTATCTGCCGTTGACCACCGGCCGTTGGTACAGTGTTGGAACTTGGTATTTCCATCCTCTCTTCCATAAGGTTTTGATGTGACAAATCATTATATTTCATGTTACTAACTCTATCTATGCAGATGTACAGCTACAACGCAAATTCATTTACATCACACATATGATCAAAGTACAAGGAGACTCTGCAAAAACTACCTTGCTACTCAAATTACGTGTGAAACACGTATCTACGGAATGATGTAATTTTTACTTTTTAGATAGCTTCAGGGTCTTGGTTATATCTTATCATATATCCCTAAAGCTCAAATCTACATCATCTCCTAACTCATTTTGATCCTAAGTCAAAATTCGTATTTTTAAGTATTAGCCTACTAGGATTTTTCCTAGCATACTAAAACAGTTATATTTTGACTTGATACTTTCAGACAAGGATCTATCTGTTATATATTCCACGTCACCAAAATTTTGTGACCGTTTGTTACTGTTTCAAAATTGGCAGGCTACGAATTTTCGTAGCATGCCAAAATGCTTTTGGGACTGAAATTTTCCAGAACAGTTTCTGACCGTTCTCCAACGTTCCTCTCAGTTTCTGAACGTTGTGCAACGTCTCTTTTAGAGCCTTTCACAACCGTTTCTAAAACCTATAAAAGGAGGGGTACCCCCTCTCATTTTCCACACACTTTCCTCTTCTTTATTCTGATTTTGTTGAAAGCAAGCCATTGATTTTCTTAAGTAATTCAGCCATTAGTTGTTCTTTTCTTATTTGTAAGAAGAAATCATTAGATTTCTCTCTTCATTTAAGAACGGAAGAACTTGGATTTTCAACATCACTTTTGGAAAGTTGTTTGTGTTCATAATTGCAAGAAGATATCAATAGATCTCTCTCTTCTTTTATGAACCAGAGAACTTCAAGTGTTGCGCTTCATTACATATCTTTTACATCTTGAAGTTCATCTTCTAAACACCATCCTTGAATTCATTCTCTGAAATTTATAACAAGGCTATAGGTGTTTTTCTATTTCTTATTTAACAGGTTTGAATCTCTGTTTAGAGATTGTACAAAGTTTGGGACACGGGGAGTGTCGCCATTTTTGTAAGTTCATGCTTGTGGGGCAAGTGATTATAGTGGATTGAAAATCTCTACGGGGTAGAGGACTGGAGTAGGATCACAAGGATCCGAACCAGGATAAATCTCTGTGTTTGCGATTTGTTTAATTTTTAGCACTTGTCATTTTATTTCTGTGCCATCTTTGCAAATGTTACTAACATTTTATTTGCGACAATTTTTTAATATACACTATTCACCCCCCCTCTAGTGTATTGATCCTTACAGGCTAAAATTACATTTGGTATCAAATCAAGGTTAAGATGGCAGCAAGTTCCTCAAACATGAACGCAGTTCCACACAACTATAATCAGCATCCTGAAGGGCACTCTCAAACTCGTCCTCCTCTATTTGATGGTTCAAATTACTCATATTGGAAAATACGAATGGAGATTCATCTCCAAAGTATGACTTATGAGATTTGGGACATCGTAGAGTCAGGATACGAAAAGCCAACAACTCCTGTTGCTGATTGGACCACCAACGACAAAACTGCAAAAACCAACAACTCAAAGGCCATGAATGCTTTATTTTGTGCTATGGATAAACATGAGTTTAATCGAGTATCTCATGCCAAAAGTGCTAAGGAGATTTGGCATATACTTGAGGTAACTCATGAAGGAACCAGTAAAGTGAAGGAAACTAAGATTTCCGTTTTGGTTCACAAATTCGAATTATTCAAGATGAAGGACCAAGAGACAATTGGAGAAATGAACACCAGGTTTACCAATATTATAAATTCTTTGAATGCTCTTGGAAAAACTTACACTTCTCTTGAACAGGTTCGCAAAATTCTTAAAGCTTTAACTCCAGTATGGCGTCCAAAAATCACCGCTATTGAGGAAGCCAATGATCTTTCCACATTAACTATGGAAGATCTTATTGGTAACTTAATGGCCCATGAAGTTACACTACAAGATGAGAAAGAAGAATCGGATCAGAAGAAGAAAGTACTTGCCTTCAACGCAACATCAGATAATGAAGATTCAGATGATGATATGGCATTTTTTGCCAAAAACTTCAGAAAATTCTTTCAGAAAGGTAAGTATAATAATTTTAAATCTAAGAATACTGATTCCTCTCTTTGCTTTAATTGCAATAAGCCAGGACATATGAAGAAAGACTGTCCACTTCTCAAAGCAAAGTTCAAAACTTCGAACAATGATCAATCCAGAAGAGAAAGGAGGTTTGACAAAATGAAAAAGGCATTTGCGGCAACATGGGATGATTCTTCAGATGATGAAGATGATGATCTAAATGAAAATGCCAACATGTGCTTTATGGCACAAGATGATGAAGATGAGGTAAGTTCTTTTAATAACGAAGAATTACTTGATGCATTAAAAGATCTCTATTCTCGTTTCAAAAAATTGAATAATCAACATAAATCATTGAAACAGAATAATGATGATCTCCTTTCTAAATATCAAGAATTATCATCTTCTAAAAAACATTGAAAATACTTCTTCTCAAGTTTTTGATCTTAGTAAAGAGAATGATATTCTCAAAACTAAGAATTTAGAATTACATACACAAATATCCGAAATGGATAAAAATATTTCATCACTAAAGATGAAATACGACGAGATGTCATCCAATGTTAATAAATTTAACAAAGGAAAGACTAATCTCGATGATTTGCTTAAAATTCAATATCCAACAAATCATAGACAAGGACTGGGATATTCCAAAAAGGATATACCCAAGACTTATAACACTTCTTCCTCGTGTGGTAAAACAACCTTTGTTAAACCACAAAAGAAGAATTATGCATTTATTTACACGAAGAAAGTAAACATTCCTACTTCTTCTTCACAAAGAAATGTTACTAACATTTCAAAAACATTTCCTAGGAAACCTACTACAATTAGTTTATGGGTTCCTAAGAATTCATGTTTAAAAGTTAGAAATAGTTATATTTCTCATTATATGCATTCTATTGTTTATTCTAGTAATTATCTTAGAAAGCCAAATTCCACTTGGGTTTGGCTTCCAAAAATCTAATCCCAAGGACCCTCAAAAAGGGGTACCAATGCTTAATGTTTTATCTTTCATGTACCTAAAAAGGAAAGATGGATTTTGGATAGTGGATGTTCAAAACATATGACAGGAAATGTCAAACTACTTTCAAACGTCAAGTACAAACAAGGAGGCACAGTTACCTTTGGTGACAACAACAAAGGCAAAATCATAGGCACTGGAATAGTTGGTAATACAAATCAGCCTATCATCGAAAATGTTCTCCTGGTTGATGGTTTGAAACACAACTTACTTTCCATTAGTCAGTTATGCGATAAAAATTATAAAATTGTTTTTGAACAAAATGATTGCATCATTTATGATTCTGATATGTCATCTATTTTATTTCGTGGTAAGCGTAAGAATAATATTTATATCTTATGCATGTCTATTTCCGCTAATAATCATTGTTTAAGTATTACATTAGATGATACACTTTTATGTCATAAACGTTTTGGACACACAAATTTCAAAAATCTAGCACGTATTTCAAAACATAAGTTAGTTAATGGAATGCCAAATATTTCTTTCAAACACAAACATTTTTGTGATGCTTGTCAACAAGGAAAAATGCACAAATCTTCTTTTAAATCAAAGGATGTTATCTCAACAAAGAGACCATTAGAACTCCTACACTTAGATTTATTTGGTCCTTCAAGAGTAGCCTCTTTGAATAGAAGTAGATATGCATTTGTCATTGTTGATGATTATTCTAGATACACTTGGGTTATATTTTTGCAAAACAAGAATGATGCTTTTGAAGAATTTTCCATATTTTGTAAAAAGATACAAAAGATCAAATCCTCTAACATTATCACTATTCGTAGTGATCATGGTGGAGAATTTGAAAATGAATCTTTTACCAAGTTTTGTAATGAAAATGGAATTACACATAATTTTTCTTTTCCTCGTGCTCCTCCTCAGAATGGAGTAGTAGAAAGGAAAAATAGAACTTTACAAGAATGTGCTAGAACAATGCTTTGTGATAGTAATTTACCAAAATATTTTTGGGCAGAAGCTGTCGCAACGGCTTGCTACATTATGAATAAAGTTCTTATTAGGCCATTGCTCAATAAAACATGTTTTGAATTATTCTTTAATCGCATTCCACGTGTATCATATTTTAAAGTGTTTGGATGTAAATGTTTCATTCTAAATACTAAAGATGCACTTGATAAATTTGATTCTAAATCTGATGAAGGTATTTTTGTTGGATACTCAACTCGTAGCAAAGCCTACAGAGTATACAACAAAAGAACTTCAACAGTTGAAGAATCACTTCATGTCACATTTGATGAGAATCCTTCATCTAATTCTCCCATCATTGATGATGAAGAAAATATATTACCTCTTTCTAATTCTCTAGATAATATTAAACTTGATGAAATTGATGCTACTAAACATTCTGTTGAGTCTATTTCAGATAATGCAAATCTTCCTAAGGCATATGCACAAGTTCCAAATCATCCATCAGAGTTAATCAGTGGAGATATTACAGATGGAGTAAGAACTCGTCGCCAAATAGAGGAAATGGCACATTGTGCATTTCTCTCAACCATTGAACCAAAGAACATCAAAGATGCATGTGAAGACAGTTCATGGATTATGGCTATGCAGGAAGAACTTAACCAATTTCAACGAAATGATGTTTGGGAATTAGTTCCCAGACCATCAGATCATTCAATTATTGGTACCAAGTGGGTATTCAAAAATAAATTGGATGAATCTGGTCAGGTAATTAGAAACAAGGCACGATTGGTTGCACAAGGTTATAATCAAGAAGAAGGTATTGATTATGATGAAACCTATGCACCAGTTGCTCGTCGTGAATCTATTAGAATGTTATTATCATTCGCTTGTTTTAAAGATTTTAAACTTTTTCAAATGGATGTGAAAAGTGATTTTCTAAATGGTTTTCTTAAAGAAGAAGTCTATGTAGAACAACCTCCAGGTTTTATTCATGAAAATTTTGAAAATCATGTTTTTAAATTGAAAAAGGCTTTATATGGTCTCAAACAAGCACCTCGTGCTTGGTATGAAAGACTTAAAAGTTATCTTTTAAATTCAGGATATTCTATTGGTAAAATAGATTCTACTTTATTTATTAAAAACATAAATTCTGACATTATCATTATTCAAATATATGTTGATGATATTATTTTTGGTTCTACTAACGAATCTCTTTGTCAAGATTTCTCTAAAGTTATGCAGAAAGAATTTGAGATGACATGGGTGAACTAAACTACTTCCTCGGTCTTCAAATCAAACAAATGAAGGAAGGAATATTCATCCACCAAAGCAAGTACTCTAAAGAACTCATCAAACGCTTTGGTTTAGAAAGTTCTGCAGAAAAACATACTCCGATGAGTACATCTACTTCCCTCGACAAAGATTTAAATGGTAAGAGTGTTGATCAACGTCTATACAGAGGTATGATTGGCTCCTTACTTTATCTAACTGCAAGTAGACCAGACATTATGTTTTCAGTTTGTTTATGTGCACGATATCAGGCAGATCCTAAAGTTTCACATGTAACTGCCGTAAAACGGATTATTAGATATGTTAAGTATACTTCTGATTTTGGTTTATTTTATCCTAAAACAAACACATTTGATTTATTATCATATAGTGATGCAGATTTTGCTGGTTGTAAATCAGACCGTAAAAGTACTAGTGGTACATGTCACTTTTTAGGACATGCCTTAGTTTCTTGGTTTAGCAAAAAACAAAACTCTGTTTCATTATCTACAACCGAGGCAGAATATATTGCCGCCGGTTTAGCATGTGCTCAAATTTTATGGATGAAACAAACTATTTCAGACTATGGTATTAATTGTTCCACATGTCCTATAATGTGTGATAATACTAGTGCTATTAATTTATCTAAAAATCATATGCATCATTCACGTACAAAACATATTGATGTACGTCATCATTTTTTAGATGATCATGTTCAGAAAGGTGATATTATTTTAAAATTTATTTCTACTGAACATCAAGTTGCCGATATTTTGACTAAGCCTTTGAAGGAAGAAACTTTTCTCAAGCTTAGAAGAAATCTGGGCATTATTAGTGCATCAGAATTTGATTTATGAGTATATTTATTTATTTTTGATTTTTGTGAATTTTTCTATAATTTTTTGGTTACTATTTATTTTTGGCAGGCTACCAAATTTTATAGCATGCCAATTTTAAACAATTTTTTTCTGTTCTCCGTTTTTACCTACTTTGATCCCTGGAATTTGGATTTTTTAAATACTTCTTCTATATTTTATTTTTCAAAATCAAATTTCATATCAAAATTCTTACCCGTTCTCTTCCACTTTGTCTCTATCTTTTTGATTCATGTTGCTTTCTGTGTTCTCTTTACTGCCACATGAATACTTCTCCTTTGTCTTTCCCAATATCCCCTGCTTTTCACGTTGGACAAGGCACTGACATTCATTCTCAGTCTTCGAACTTTCCATTTGCACTCTGTACTTTCGTTTCTCTATTGATTTGGACTTCACAAGAAAACAAAAATTTAATTCTTCTGACTCTTTTCAATGCCAAAACCGCAACCCAATGGTATTTCCTCCCGTTGGAAATTGTTTTCTAATTTAAAATATTCAATTCGGCCACCTAACCTATGGTCAAAAACGCAACCCAATAATATTTTTAATTTCCCACATACCCCATTCAATTCGGTCTACCCTTTCTTATCCTCCACATGGATGATTCTTATTGGTCCATGCCACCAAACCGCCTTATCTCTATGTACGGCATCCCATGGGAACTTTAACCATATTTTATTATTATTATTTTTTATTATTTTATTCTTATTATTTAATATATTTGTTTTTTTTCAAGAGAGCTCTTCCTGACATTTGCCTCGGCACTCTCATTTGACTTCGGCCAGCACATCTCTTGTGGCCTTCAATTTTTTTTTCAACTTTCAATATTTTCACCTACCCTCTTAATTTCGACCTGACATTCATTAACTTTTTTATCTTCCACATGTACCTCGGGTCTAACATCCATTACTATCTCTATGTTTTGGGTCTCTACATTTTCAAAAGTACCTCGGGTCTCTTCACTGCCTATTTTTTTATTATATATATATATAATTCTCTTTCCCACCGGTTCTTCTATTTTTGCAACCAACGGGTACACGTTTTATCCAACCGCCGCCTCTTCTTCTTCCCATCTATTCGGTTTTCTGTCTTTTGCATTTTTCCGTTGTTCAAACTTCCTTCAGTTTTAGCAACTGCTTCCACTTCTTATCATGGCAACTGAATGGGTTTCTTTTTTTCTCTATTTATTTCGTACTCTTTTCATTTCTTTTCCCATCTCTGTTTTTCTCTTCTTCCTATCTTTGTTTTCATTTCCTATCCTTCGATCTCCATGGCCGACCCAACATTCCCTTCACCCTCCGACCGTTTCCGTTCGGCCGCCGCCCAAGCTCGTTATCTTCGCTCCGAGGCCACTCGCTTTCATCCGGAACGCTTCCTCGACTACGGCACGCCGATGATGATGCATGTCAAGCAACTTCTTGCGGTTGTTGGGCTCCATCAACTTTGGTCGATCGCCAACAAAACCCCCTATTACCCTAGTGCGGGAATTCTATGCAAATCTAGAGACTACGGTCCACCGTGGTCAGAAATACTTCTCCACCCAGGTTCGGGGCATTTGCTTCACGGTAGACAGCACCAAGCTTGCCACCATCATCAATCAGCCGCCCAATAATCTCGGCCTCCTCTCTTTTCCGATGGACGACGCTGTTATCCTTTCTCGTCTCGCCCCAAAAATGACCCCCACATGTCTGCTGCCAAACTCCGACCTGAGGCCCGCATCCTCCACAAAATCGTCATTCAAAATTTGATGCCGAAAGCTGGGTCTATGAATTATTTGAGCAATGCCTATCTTCATTGTCTCTATGCGATCATGGCCGGTTATCCTATTCACTGGGGCCATCTGCTTCTTCGCTATATGATGCGACCGGTTACCACCCATTTCTATTTCCCATGTCTCATCACACTCATCCTTCGTGCATTTGGTGTTCCCACCGACGGCGAACTGCTGCTTCAGAATGATGTTCACATCGATGAGAACATCCTCCAAAGCATGGGACTACCCGGTGATGCTTCTACTTCTCCCGACGATGATGCCGATGACAACGATGCTTCCGACGATGACTCTTCGCATCCTCCTGCTCCGCCTGCTTCCTCTCGTGGCAAGGCCCCGTTTCCAGGCTCTTCCCTCTCTCGCTGCGGCAGGAAGATTCATACGTCTAAGGATGGTGTTAGCCCCTCTCGAGAGACAAATGCAGTTCTCTTCAATCGTCTTTCTACTCAGGTTGTTGACGGGTTTGCTGGTATTCAAATTCAGATGAGTAAGTATGACGATGTTCTTCGTCACCACTCCACCGTCCTTGAGCAGATTCAAGTGGAACAATCCTCACTTCGCTCTTCGCTGGAATCCGTCGACATCCTTCCTACCCGTCGCACCCGCACCCGTCGCTCCTCCCCGGGTTCCTCGTCCTATCATCCTCATTAAGCTTGCTCTGTTGGTTGCTATGATTTTCGGCTATCCTTGCCTCACCATCTGCCGTTTGGTTGCTTTTCTTGATTGCCGGTTGTTCTGTCATAGGGTCTGAATTCTCTTGGTTGCATCAGTATGTTGGTCGTATGTGGCGTTAGTATGTTGGTCGCTGGTTCTGTATTTTGCAGTTTCTGTATGTTGTTTTAGTGGGTGTTTGTTATATGTCGTATGTTGGTCTTTCGAATGCATGCTATATACTGGGCTTGGCCTTTACTTAAGTTGTTTTATCATGGTTGTTATGCTAATATATTATAGTTATTTTGTGTACTTCGTCTCTCTGATCGCTGTTTACTTCAGTGTTAGTTCCTTTTGTTCCTTATATGCTCTTTACATAATCTGCCTCTGTTCATTTTTTAATTTCCTCCATTTTCTAATTTGGCCTGCTACGAAAAATCGTAGCTTGCCAATTTATCTTTTCCACTTTTTGTGGATGACAAAGGGGGAGAAATATGCATATATTCAGGGGGAGTCTATATGACTATACTCAGGGGGAGTAACATCAGTAACATCGCATTACATATCAACATCATGTTAATACACTCCTTAAAACTTTTTACTCACATGATTATTTCACCTTTTATACTTCATTATTTGTCATCATCAAAAAGGGGGAGAATGTTGGAACTTGGTATTTCCATCCTCTCTTCCATAAGGTTTTGATGTGACAAATCATTATATTTCATGTTACTAACTCTATCTATGCAGATGTACAGCTACAACGCAAATTCATTTACATCACGCATATGATCAAAGTACAAGGAGACTCTGCAAAAACTACCTTGCTACTCAAATTACGTGTGAAACACGTATCTACGGAATGATGTAATTTTTACTTTTTAGATAGCTTCAGGGTCTTGGTTATATCTTATCATATATCCCTAAAGCTCAAATCTACATCATCTCCTAACTCATTTTGATCCTAAGTCAAAATTCGTATTTTTAAGTATTAGCATACTAGGATTTTTCCTAGCATACCAAAACAGTTATATTTTGACTTGATACTTTCAGACAAGGATCTATCTGTTGTCTATTCCACGTCACCAAAATTTTGTGACCGTTTGTTACTGTTTCAAAATTGGCAGGCTACGAATTTTCGTAGCATGCCAAAATGCTTTTGGGACTGAAATTTTCCAGAACAGTTTCTGACCGTTCTCCAACGTTCCTCTCAGTTTTTGAACGTTGTGCAACATCTCTTTTAGAGCCGTTCACAACCGTTTCTAAAACCTATAAAAGGAGGGGTACCCCCTCTCATTTTCCACACACTTTCCTCTTCTTTATTCTGATTTTGTTGAAAGCAAGCCATTGATTTTCTTAAGTAATTCAGCCATTAGTTGTTCTTTTCTTATTTGTAAGAAGAAATCATTAGATTTCTCTCTTCATTTAAGAACGGAAGAACTTGGATTTTCAACATCACTTTTGAAAAGTTGTTTGTGTTCATAATTGCAAGAAGATATCAATAGATCTCTCTCTTCTTTTATGAACCAGAGAACTTCAAGTGTTGCGCTTCATTACATATCTTTTACATCTTGAAGTTCATCTTCTAAACACCATCCTTGAATTCATTCTCTGAAATTTATAACAAGGCTATAGGTGGTTTTCTATTTCTTATTTAACATGTTTGAATCTCTGTTTAGAGATTGTACAAAGTTTGGGACACGGGGAGTGTCGCCATTTTTGTAAGTTCATGCTTGCGGGGCAAGTGATTATAGTGGATTGAAAATCTCTACGGGGTAGAGGACTGGAGTAGGATCACAAGGATCCGAACCAGGATAAATCTCTGTGTTTGCGATTGGTTTAATTTTCAGCACTTGTCATTTTATTTCTGTGCCATCTTTGCAAATATTACTAACATTTTATTTGCGACAATTTTTTAATATACACTATTCACCCCCCTCTAGTGTATTGATCCTTACAGGCTAAAATTACATACAGTTGCAACTGTTTTCCGTTGTCGGCGACGAGCTGAGTTCGTTGAGGATGTTAGAAGTCTGTTACATGGAGATGTATAAAAGGCTAAACTTTGTAATAGAAATCTATCGATGATCATAGATGATCATATGAGAACATTTTCCTCTCTTTTCTTTCTCTGTAATTTTTCTCTTCCATTAATAAAAATTCTTTTAGATTTCGTCATTGTTGGCGAAATCTTGAGCTTCAACACTTGTTGAAGTACATGTCTTTCATCATTTGGTATCAGAGCCAACTACGTTGCCATGGGTGGAAAAAGAAAGCCGGAGGCTGAAACAGGCCCTAGAGCCGCTGAAGGAGATCAAGGTCAGAGTTCAACCATGAACTGCATCACCAAGGCAAGCGCGAAGAGGATTCAATGGCCTGGAGACTACAGTAGGAAGATAAACTCAGGGTCTTGGAATCTCAAGGTCAGATCATGGAGGGAAGACTGGGATCTCAAATCCAAGAATTGACGTCTCAAATTCAGGCTCTGGTGGAGTCCCAAAGGAGATCCAATGATCAAATAAATACTCAATTTTCGTCTCAAATTCAGGCCCTGGTGGAGTCCCAAAGGAGATCCAACGATCAAATGAATGCTCAATTTCAGGTGTTGTTGAATAGCCAGAACAATTCAGACGAGAGGTTCAACAATCATGAAATACAGCTCCAGTTGATGCGAGCCGCTCAGAACATATTGGAAGCACGCGTAAGCAACCAAGAATCTAGTTCTCGCAATCAGAGGGATGAAAGAAGCGATGACCCTAACTCTAATGGAGATAATAGTGCAGATAGGGGAAGCGCATATGGTGAAGGCCAATCCTACACGCAACGTAGGGTGCTCAAACCCGAGTTCCATATTTACAAGGGAGATGAAGATGGTTAAACCATGCACAACAAATTTTTGCCTATTACTCTACTCCATATGCTAATTGGGTCACTACATGTTCATTCTATTTGAGGGGCAACACATTACATTGGTTTGAGTGGGGAAAAGTTAATGTGGAGAATTTCCTTAATTGGGAAAATTTTAAAGAGGAAATTGTGGTGAGGTTTGGTCCTACAGACTTGGACAAACCCTTTGCTGTATTTTCTAATCTCAAACAAACGGGGTTGGTGAAGGAGCATCTTGGGAGGTATGATCAAATTGTGGGGTTGTTGCGGAAGATGCCGGATGATTATGTGATGGATAAATTCATCAATGGGCTGAAGGATGAAATTTGCCTTGCTGTAATGGCCTTGAATCCTGTAACATATAGGGGGGCAGTGCAGTTGGCTAGGACTTCTATAGAAAAATTAGTCTTAGCTAAAAAGAATAAATCTCACTTGTTGTCAAATTCATTCCATAAATATCACCAATCCCAACCACCTGGGACAACCAAAGAGGGATCCAAAGACGTAGTTCCTTTTGTTCCTAAGGGAAGGGTACTAACTCAGGAAGAGATACAGGCTAAAAGAAAGAAAAATTTGTTCTTTACTTGCAATGAGAAGTGGTAGAGAGGCCATAAATGTAAAAAACAGTTGTATATTCTGGATATAGAGGAAGAACCTGCGTGTGTTGAAGATGAATCTGTGAATGTTGCAGAGGAGAGAATTCCAGAGCTGTAAGAACTTGTTGTAGAGGATTCTCCTTCCATTTCTATCCATGCTTTGACAGGGATACCGGCTGTCTAGACCCTTAGACTAAAAGGAAGCATTACGTGTCAAACAGTTAATATCTTACTTGACACAGGTTCTACACACAATTTCATTCACCCTATATTGGTAAAATCACTGGGAATGGATGTTGAACAATCTGAATCTTTTGATGTGGTGGCGGCTAGTGGAGAAAAGATTTCAAGTATCTGGCATTTGTAATGAGGTTCAAATACATTGTCAGTGAGTGGTAATTTCAACTAAACTACCAATATTACCATTAGGAGGGCAGCAGGTGGTGTTGGACACACAATGGTTGAGACAGTTAGATGATATTATATTCAATTTCAAAAGAATGCAGATGAAGTTTAATTGGGAAGGCCAAGACTGCTTGTGGCAGGGAATAGTTCCTGCAAGCTCTCAATTAGTAGAAGGGAAGAAGATTGAAAAGGCCTTCAGACAGAAGGGGAGGGATATTGGATCCACATTGGAGTTAGAAGAGCCTCAGACCTTTAAGCAGTTAGTTGATAGAAATCGAAGTAGAAAACCTCCCTAGTGATGTTAAAAAAATTCTGACTCAGTTTCCTGAAGTGTATAAGGAGCCAAATGGGTTACCACCCAAAAGGGCTTGTGATCACAAAATTCCAACTGAGATGGATGCCAAACCTATTTGTATCAGGCCATATAAGCATGCATACTTCCTCAAGGTTGAAATAGAAAAACAAGTATCAGAAATGCTGAAAACTGGAGTTATTAGACCAAGCTTTAGTCCATATGCCACTCCAGTAGTAATGGTTAAGAAGGCTGACTCTAGTTGGCGCATGTGTGTAGACTATCGTGCTCTCAACCAGCAAACTATCAAGGATAAATTTCCAATACCAATTATAGATGATTTATTGGATGAATTATATTGGGCTCAGTATTTTTCTAAATTGGATTTGAGGGATGGGTATCTCAGATACGCATGTATGAAAATGACATTTATAAGACTGCATTCCGTACCCATGATGGGCATTATGAATTCCTTGTTATGTCATTTAGATTAACAAATGAATCCTCCACATTCCAATCCCTAATGAATTCCATTTTCCGGGTACATCTTAGAAAATTTGTCCTTGTTTTCTTTGATGATATTTTGATATATAGTAAAGATTGGCCGACCCACCTTGAACATCTTTACAAAGTACTGCAAACACTGAAAGATCAACAACTGGTAGTCAAGCTGTCCAGGTGTTCTTTTGGTCAGAAATCAGTTGAATATTTGGGCAATGTAATCTTAAATTTGGGAGTCGCTATGGATCCTAAGAAAATTGAAGCAATTCAGAATTGGCCAATACCCAAGAATGCCCAGGCCGTAAGGGGGTTCTTAGGGCTTACTGGGTATTATAGAAAAATTATAAAAGGGTTTGGGGGATTGGCAGCTCCTCTCACAGACTTGTTAAAGAAGGAACGATTCACTTGGAATGAGACAGCTTCAGAATCCTTCGAGGCATTGAAGAGAGCCTTGACAACAGCCCCAGTGCTTGTTATGCCCAATTTTAATGGGGATTTTTTGTTGGAATGTGATGCCTCTGGGAGGGGAATATGTGTTGTGTTGATGCAAAGGGGCCAGCCTATTGCCTACTTAAGTACAAAACTGACAGGGAGGAATCAAGTGTTGTCTACCTATAAGAAAGAGCTCCTCGCAATTTTCTTGGCAGTTACAAAATGCGGTCAATATCTTATGGCAATGAGGTTCATTATCCGTACAGATCACCAAAGTATGAGACTTCTACTCAGAAGTTGCAGCACGGAATCAGAGCAAGTGGTTGATGACGTTGCAATCTTATAACTGTAGGGTGGAGTACAAGCCAGGCAAAACTAATAGGGCTACTGACAGTCTATCCAGGGAAATTGACAATAGCATGGGAATGGAAGAAGATTATACCTTAATCTTTCACATCTCATCTCCACTCTGTGATTGGATACATGACATTAAAGAGATGGCCAGTAATGATCCTTATTTTCAGCAAATTGAAGACAAGATGCAGGAGGGTAATTCAGAATCCTTGAGATATACAAAGTTGGATGGAGTCTACTACAACAAAGGAAGAATCCTTGTTAGCCCCAGTTCCAATGAAATCCAAAGTAAACTTCTAATGGAATTCTATAGTTCTGCAGTTGGAGGGCATTCTGATGCAGTGAGGACCATTCACATGATTAAGAAATTCTTTTATTGGGTTGGAAAGAAGTCAGATGTTAGGCAGTTTGTTCGAGAATGTGAAGTGTGTCAAAAAAAAACAAATCTGAGAATGTTGCCTACCCAGGGCTCCTTCAACCCTTGCCCATTCCTACTAGGGTCTGGGACAGCATCTCCATGTATTTTATATTGTTGCCACTATGCAATGGGTTTAGTGTGATCTATGTGGTAGTGGATCGACTAACGAAGTATTCCCATTTCTTTCCCCTCGAACATCCTTTCTCAGCAAAAGGAGTGGCTCATGTTTTTTTGAAGGGATCTTCAAACTTCATGGAATTCCTACAACTATACATAGTCATTGACAGAGATATGGTGTTTACTAGTCAGTTTTGGACTGAAATATTTCGTCTTCAAGGCACCACGTTAGCCCATAGATCAGCTTATCATCCTCAAAGTGATGGACATACTGAAGTTACAAATATGATTCTAGAGTGCTATATTCGCTGCTTTTATTGTCATAAACCAAAGGAATGGGTAAGGTGTTTACCTCTGGCTGAGTTCTGGTTCAATACTACTTGGAAAAGTTCAACCCAGATGACTCCTTTTGAAGCGCTGTATGGAATGGCTGCTCCAACTTTAATTTCCCACCTACCGAATACTTCGAAATTGGCCGATGTAGATGATGAATTATTTACTAGGGAGGTGACCTTGGAGCTATTGAAGGATAATTTGGAGAAGACAAGGGAGCGAATGCGCCATTATGCAAACAAGCACCGATCTGAGAGGAGCTTCCAGGTTGGGGACTGGGTGTACTTGAAGTTGCAACTGTATCGATAGATTAGCCTTGCTATGAGGAAGACCCACAAGCTGTCTCCAAAATACTACAGGCCTTATCGAGTTTTGGAGCGGATCGGGGAAGTAGCTTATAGATTGGAGTTGCCTTCAACAGCTCAAATCCATCCAGTGTTCCATGTTTCTCAGCTAGAAGAGAAGATTGGGTCCAAGACGGTCCTACAGGTCACTCAGCCGAGACAGGGGAGATCATTGATGATCCGGAGACAATTGTTGATCGCATGGTGATTAAAGAAATGGGGGCGTTGGTATCTCAAGTTATAATCAAATGGAAGCAGAGATCCTTGGAGGACGCAACGTGGAAATATTATTGGGACTTGGTGCGTCGATTTCCTTCGTTCGACCTTGAGGCAAGGTCTCAAAATGGAGGAGGGAATGTTAGAACCCAACTCGTTGAGCTCGCCGGAGATCACCTAGATGGCGGAGATGACCAGTAAGCAATGATCGAGTCGAAGAAGATTGAATTCAGGCCGTCGGATGAGGAGCAGCAACACATCGAGCCGCTCATGGAAACTTTGAATATGGAGCATTCGATTGAGGCCAATGAATTAATGACAACCGTTGATCCTCACTAAGTGGTGGGACCCCGTGGTTATAGCCGTTAAAGTCCTAACCAGCTGTAGCGCACTGTAGATCTTCCCTCTCCGTTCGACGAAATGCCAAGAGAGTTCATCACCAACTGGCTGCCGTTGAACACCGGCCGTTGGTTCAGTTGCAACCGTTTTCTGTTGCCGACGACGAGCTGAGTTCGTTGAGGATATTAGAAGTCTGTTACATGGAGATGTATAAAAGGCTGAAATTTGTAATAGAAATCTATCGATGATTCATATGAGAAAATTTTCTTCTCTTTTCATTTTGGTTCCTTTCTCTGTAATTTTACTCTTCTATTATTAAATATTCTTTTAGATTTCGCCATTGTTGGTGAAATCTTGAGCTTGAACACTTGTTGAAGTACTAGTCGTCATCAATTTTTCAATCACTTGTTCCTAGCAGGTATGCATGTTGTTGAATTAGGGTTTCTTCAGCCATACTTAATACAGAGATCAGCCAACATTTACATATAACTGCATTCTGCAAACCACATGATCACTAAATGGCAGCTCAAATGGATAAATTTGGCACACGTCTGACCCAAATCAGAGACAACTGAAGAAAAATCTGAAGAAAAATCTGAAGGAAGAATACCTTGTTTCCACATGTATGCTCAATAGTGAATATGAACCAGACAAGCTCAAATGCACCAGCGTGGTCTCTACACCCTTTGTGAGATCGCAGTTCCATTTTTTGGGTCTGTTGATTGGGTTCCTGTAGCCTTGTTCAATAAGAGCAGCTCATTCTGATATCCTTGTGATCTTTGATGAGGACTCCATCGAAAATGACCACCCTTTCCAAGTGTCTCACACAATTCTTGCATAAAACCAGTGTTTTAAACCCCACCTCAAATTTCCAGTTCAACATACCCGCATCAAAATAACACTCTAGGCGTTTCAAGACGAGAGCAAAAGACACAAACAATTGCGACATCTCAATTCTGAAGAATGTACTGGAATCATCACATCCAATTCTGGAGAGACTCCTGCTAACACACAACTTCAGCTTAGAAGAAACTTTCAATTTCAAGCCGAGAAATGTCTCCTGCACTTTCTCCGCTACAACCAACATCCCAGTCTTCCAGTGTCAAGATGTATCCAAAGACAACCTCTACAAATATTTTTCAACTAGAGAGAACACTAACCAAAGGCCTCCTTCCTATGTCAATCTCTCCAGAAGAAAGCTGCTGCAATCATGCAGTGCGGGCCTACTAGCAGCAGGGTTGTCTTCGGTTCAGCCGGTAAGAGCTGAACCGGAGAGCCGAGTCTACATCAAGCCGCAGATTGTATTCCAGATTCTTAGAGTACATGAATTAAGGAGCTCGTGAGAAAGGTGGGCCTTTTTAAGAATGGAACCGTCGCCATTGCTGAGATCACCAACCCAGCCCTCAACAAAATCCAGAGAGTTCGCGTGCAGTTGCCTGGGCTCCCGCGGGAGCTGCTGAGGAAGCTGAAAGAGAAGGAGGTGGACTTCACAGCTCATCCCGTGGAACCGAATTATGGGCTTATTATTCATGATTTCCTGGTGAACTTTGGATTTCCTTTGCTACTACTCGGCTCTTTGTTCTTGAGAGGTTCTTCAAATACTCCAGGTGGCCCCAACCTGCCGTTTGGCCTGGGAAGGTAATGGATAAAACCATGGAAACATTTAATGTTGGAATTAATCTTGTTTGCATTATGTAAATTAATTAGGAGGTTACCTATTATTTAGGAATACCAATAGTTTCCTTTATAACATGTGGATGTTACCTATTAGCGGGGGATATGAAGAGATACTTTGTAATTAGCCTTTATAACGTGTGGAGGTTACCTATTAGTGGGGATATGAAGAGATACTTTGTAATTAGGTTTCGGCTATAAATATAGCTTATTATGGTAATGAAATTATCTGAGAAAAACCTTTACCAATTATCCTCATCTCATCTTGATTGTTCTATCTTTCACATTTGGTATCAGAGCCACACCTAAATTCCTCAGCCAAAAGAAATGTCTTCTACATCCTCAGCAATGTCTGACACGGCGACATCGAAATTCTCGATGAAGGATGGGTCGATGACCATCCATTATCCTTTGCGGATGAAGGATAACTACTCGTCGTGGGCATTGAAGATGCAGGTTTTCATGGGCGTGAATGGAGTTTGGGATGCGATCGAACCAACAAGTCAAAATGAGGCGGTGGATAGCAAGAAGGATTCGATGGCGTTAGCCGCCATCTATCAAAGTATCAGCGAGGAGACGCTAATGATGATCTTGGAGAAGAAAACGGCCAAAGAAGCATGGGAGATGCTAAAGACAATGCACGGCGTGGAGTGCGTCCGAGAAGCAAAAATTCAAACCCTACGATGGGAGTTTGAACGTCTTCGCATGGAAGATGCGGAGACGGTCGATGACTTTGCTACGAAGTTGACAACCAACGTCAACAGGATCCGTGCATTGGGAGACAAGGTCGAAGAGACCTATGTCGTCCGGAAGCTTCTCCGTGCGGTTCCCGAAAAATTCCTGCAAATCGTTTCTACGATGGAACAATTCGGGAACTTGAAGACCATGACCTTGGAGGAGGTCATTGGGTCTCTGAAGGCCCACGAAGAACGGCTCTCTAGCCGTCAAAGACCCACCAATGAGAAGGTGGAGGAGCGGGTTCTACTGATGGAATCCGAATGGAGGGCAAAATATGATGCCGCATCAAGCTCGTCAAGGGGACAAGGTGGTGGGCATTATTTTCGTGGGCGAGGCAGTGGCCGTGGCTGTGGCCATGGACGCAATGATGGGTGTGGTGATGGACCAACTCATCAAGAGAAGACTCGGGACAAAAGCAAACTCCAATGTTACAAGTGCAACAAGTTCGGGAACTTTGCAAACGAGTGCCGTTCCGAGAAGACCGGAGACAAAGCCCACTTTGCAAAGTGGGATGATGATGTGCCAGCTCTTCTCAAAGCCGAGTTGTGTGAACTCGGACATTCGGAGGAGCGTGAGAATGTATTGATGCTCAACGAGGAGAAGGTGATGCCAAATCTTCATGCAGTTGAGGCGTGGTACCTCGATACCGGGGCTAGCAATCATATGACAGGTTGCAAGGAGAAGTTCTCTGACCTAGATGAAAGCATCAAGGGGAACGTAAAGTTTGGTGATGAATCCGTCGTCAATATTTGTGGGCGTGGAACTATCTTGTTCCAATGTCAAAATGGGCAACATCTTACGTTGTGTGATGTTTATTATATCCCGAAGCTCCGAAGAAACATCGTGTCCATTGGACAACTTGATGAACACGGATGTGCAAGCACAATAAAGGATGGCTCTCTCAAGATCTTCGACAACACAGGGAGGCTATTGGCTAATGTGAAGCGGAGTCGAAACAGGTTGTACGCTCTTGATCTTCGCCTTGCCGAACCCATGTGCTTGATGGTGAACCTCAAGGAGAAGTCGTGGCTATGGCATGCACACTACGGTCACTTGAACTTTCCAGCGCTAAGGAGCTTAGCGCATAAGAAGATGGTTGAAGGCATGCCGGTCTTGGGGCAACAAGATCAACTGTGTGATGGGTGCTTGGTCGGAAAGCAACATCGCACACCATTTCCATCCTCCTCGACGTATCGTGCGGAGAAGCCCCTTCAACTTATTCACGCCGATCTCTGTGGACCGATCACACCGGTGACACCGGGAGGTAACCAATATTTTCTGCTATGCGTAGATGATTTCAGTCGTTACATGTGGATCGGTCTTATCAAAAGCAGGGATGATGCTTTTAATGCATTTAAGAAAATCAAATCGCTAGCGGAGATGGAGGCCGACCTACGGTTGAAAATGTTGCGGACGGATCGAGGAGGGGAGTTCACCTCAAAGGACTTCTCCAGTTATTGTGAAAAACTGGACATCAAAAGGCAACTCACAGCACCATATTCGTCGCAACAAAACGGTGTTGTAGAGCGGAGGAATCAGATTATCATTGAGATGGCAAGGAGCTTGTTGAAGATCAAGAACATGCCCTCGTTCTTTTGGGGAGAAGCGGTGAATACGGCTGTCCATATCCTCAACCGTGCACCGACGAAGAGTCTCGAAGGGATGACACCATATGAAGCTTGGTGTGGGCGGAAGCCGAAGGTCCACTACCTTCGTGTCTTTGGATGCGTTGCGCATATGAAAATTGTGCAACCTCATCTGAAGAAGCTGGAAGATCGCAGCAATCTTATGGTGTTTCTCGGCTACGAAGATGGGTCCAAAGCCTACCGGTTGTATGATCAGGTACACAAGAAGTTGCATGTTAGTCGGGACGTGCGATTCGAGGAGGACAAAGCATGGTGTTGGGAGCAAACACCACGCAAGCACAACGAGGAGGAGAGTGATTCACGGCCCGGAAGTGATTCACGGCCAGTGGGATCATTCATTGTGTTTGGTTACGATGAAGACGAAGCACCCGAAGGAGCCCCAGAAAATCCCGAAGATCCACGCGAAACTACGGCATCTACTGACTCCAGCCAGTCACCCACCCGGGCGATCTCAACTGCCTCTGAGCCGCTGTCGATCTCCCCAACTACACTCACCGGTGGTTTTTCTCCGGAAACTCCTACCTCCTCATCCATGGTGCCGCGGAAGTATCGCTCTCTCGAAGATATCTACCAACAAGAAGAGGGAGATGAAGAGATACTCTTAATGACTGCAGAGGAGCCTGCAAGTCATATTGAAGCCAAACAACATGAGTGTTGGAGGCTTGCGATGAGGGAAGAGCTTGAGTCTATTGTTCGCAACAACACCTGGGAGTTAGTACACCTACCAGCTGGACACAAACCTATCGGACTTAGATGGGTTTACAAGGTGAAGAAGGACTCAACAGGAGCAGTAGTTAAACACAAGGCCCGGCTCGTTGCGAAGGGATATGTTCAACGCCAAGGGGTGGATTTTAATGAAGTCTTTGCACCGGTGGCGAGGCTTGAAACCGTGAAGTTAATCTTGGCTTTGGCGGCGCAAATAGGATGGGAGGTACATCATATGGACGTCAAATCAGCCTTACTCAACGTCGACCTTATCGAGGAGGTGTACGTCTCTCAACCCCGGGCTTTGTTGAAGAAAGAAATGAGCAAAAGGTACTCAAGTTGAGGAAAGCTCTCTATGGACTGCGCCAAGCTCCACGAGCTTGGAACTTGAAGTTGGACAAGAGCCTCACCACTCTTGACTTCGAAAGATGCCCACAAGAACATGCGGTCTACACGAAGAGCGTGGGAAGCTCCAACTTGCTAGTTGGGGTGTATGTCGATGACCTTATCATAACGGGGTCAAATATCGCCGATGTAGCAGAGTTCAAAACCCAAATGAAGCAGCTCTTTTCTATGAGTGATCTTGGGCTTCTAAGCTACTACCTTGGGATTGAAGTGGAGCAATCATCACAAGGGACCTCGCTGTGTCAATCGACATATGCGGCTAGTATCCTTGACAAGAATGGGATGGTGGAATGCAACTCTTGTCAGACCCCTATGGAAGGAAGGCTCAAACTCAGCAAGGTGAGTCCTAATCCTCCAGTTGACGCCACCAACTATCGGAGCATAGTTGGGATGTTGAGATACCTCGTGCACACAAGGCCGGATATTTCGTATGCGGTTGGGATAGTGAGCCGCTACATGGAAGCACCAACCACACAGCACATGGCAGCTGTGAAGAAAATTCTTCGATACTTACGGGGCACTTTGCGCCTCGGTTGCTTCTATGCAAAGGAGGAGGAAGATCCACATCTCATTGGTTTTAGTGATGCTGATCTTGCTGGGGATGTGGATGATCGAAAGAGTACCACGGGGTGGGTTTACTTCCTCGGATCTAGCATGATTAGTGGGGCCACACAGAAGCAAAAGATTGTGGCGTTGTCTTCATGCGAGGCCGAGTATATCGCAGCCGCAACCGCAGCCCAACAAGGAGTTTGGCTTGGGCGGTTACTAGCAGACTTGGTGAAGATGGATTCAGTCAAATTCACTCTCAAGGTGGACAACAAGTCCGCAATCTCGCTTTGTAAGGATCCAGTCTACCATGACAGAAGCAAGCACATTGACATGAGATATCACTATATTCGTGAATGTGTTAAACAAGGAAATGTTGTAGTAGAGCACATGAGCGCGGAAAATCAGCTCGCCGATATT
Source organism: Scilla litardierei (assembly GCA_030789695.1). NCBI lineage: Eukaryota > Viridiplantae > Streptophyta > Magnoliopsida > Asparagales > Asparagaceae > Scilla > Scilla litardierei. Next base: position 290,431,913 of record CM061141.1, read on the forward strand.
TTGACCAAGCCACTTGGACGAGTCAAGTTCTTGGAGATGCGTCAAAAAATCGGACTGCAGGAAACAAAAACGGCAACAAGATTAAAGGGGTGAATGTTGGAATTAATCTTGTTTGCATTATGTAAATTAATTAGGAGGTTACCTATTATTTAGGAATACCAATAGTTTCCTTTATAACATGTGGAGGTTACCTATTAGTGGGGGATATGAAGAGATACTTTGTAATTAGCCTTTATAACGTGTGGAGGTTACCTATTAGTGGGGGATATGAAGAGATACTTTGTAATTAGGTTTCGGCTATAAATATAGCCTATTATGGTAATGAAATTATCTGAGAAAAACCTTTATCAATTATCCTCATCTCATCTTGATTGTTCTATCTTTCACATTTAAGACCATTTCTAACTATACTAGTTCTCTTAATACGAATAAATTGTTTCAGATGATTCTTTCGCTGATAAAAGTGTGGAGAAGTTGGCTCGATTAGGCGTAGAAGAAGCAGTTGTATGGCAGACGAGTTATCTTGTGCAGAGGTAACTCGACTGCGCCTGAATTTGACCTATCTGACTCTACACAAGTCAGACACAAAGATACCGTGCATGTTTCTTCATCAGCGTAGTTGGTCGTTCGGTCATCAGTTTGAGTCTGAGGGTCGAATGCTCGGCATTGGGTCCATAGGTCGTAACGCGGTTAGAGTCCGTGTTCGGTCGATCGGTCGTTTGGAGGCTCGAAGGATGAAGGCTCATACACAAGGCTCGGTACTTGGGTCGTTTGACACAGAAGGAAGGTCGACTGGTCGAAGGGAGCCCATTGGGATGTGGCCCACTAGGAAGCAGCGATTGGTCCACTATATTGCGGTGGCATTAATTGCATAGAGTGGTGATTGGATCGGATGTCGTAATTGTCAGGATCCGTATCCGATAGGAGACCTTAGCCAATGATGACACATATTGTAACCTAGGGTTATAAATATGGGGTTTTTGGTTAGGGTTTCGGGAAGAACACATTTGTATCCTTTGAGAGAGTCTCCATCTGCGAGAGCCAACTTTGAAAGATTGTGTTGTGAGCTTTTGAAGAGATCTTGTGTGCTTCTTCTTCGTTGGATGAAGGGAAGATTTGTATTATTCTCTCCTTTCGTAATAAAGCTCACCGGTGTTCCCCCTTGGCCGTCCACGGCCTAAAAGCAATCTTGTTTGTGCTCTATTTGTTCGCTGCTTATCCTTCGTTCTCCATCTCCATGATCTTGAGTTATTCTGTTGTGTCTGTGTCGGCAATTGCTGGGACTTTGTCACACAACAAATTGGAATCAGAACTGTACGGTGTTGGCAATCAACGTAGAAGACGAAGATGAGTAGTGGTGAGAATGACGATTCTCCAAAGGCGTCGACTTCTAGGTATTCTTCCACCTCTCGGACTATTGTGTCTAACACAAAGTTCGAAATTGAGAAGTTTAATGGAAAGATCAACTCAGTATGTCGAGATACAAAGTCATGGATATCTTGAACCAACTAAGTCAAGATATACATTGGACGAGAAGCCGACTGGCATGTCCGATCAGGAGTGGAGAACTCTGAATCGGAGTGCATGTGGTACCATCCGCCTGTATTTGTCAAAGGAGAAGAAATACCCATATATGGAGGAGACAGGTGCAAACAAGTTCTGGAAGGAGCTCGACGACAAGTACATGAAGAAGAATATCTAGAACCAGGTACACTTGAAAAAGAAGCTTTTCTGTTTGACGTTAGCCGAATGGGTTTCTATGGAGGAACACCTCGACTAGCTACTACAACAAGCTTCTTACTGACCTGAGGAACGTCGACGTGAAAGTTGACGATGAAGGAAAGGCGATGATTATCTTCAACTCTCTACCCATCGAGTATGAGTACTTGGTATCGGTTCTTACCTATGGTAAGGAATCGATCACATTTGAAGAGGTGTCCAACGCTCTGACGAGCAACGAATTCAGTAAGAATGATGGACACCTACAGCCGAGCTTCGAGCGACGCTCTTACAGTCATAAGGGGTCGTAGTGGTGAGAAGGGTGGAGATAGAAGGGGGTATTTCAGATCCAAGTTCAAAGACAAGACAAGAGGCCCCCAACGCAAGGTGGTGAATGACCAATGTGCTTTCTGCAAAGAAAGAGGACATTGGGTCAAAACTTCCCAAAGGCAAAGAGGAAGCACGACGCAACTGCCAACATCGTGAAGGCCATTGAGGTCAAGGAGTATGTATTGGTCGGTGCTTCGGAGGGCATGACGTTAGATGGGTGGGTGCTCGACTCTGGGTGCTCGTTCCATATAATGCCACATCGAGGTACTTTACGACCGTCAGGGAAGGTGGTAAATGTACAGTCTTGCTGGGCAATGACCGAGCTTGCAATATGGCAGGCGTCGGGACGGTGCGGATGAGGATGGATGACGGTGTTACACGAGACATCGAGGATGTGCGCTTTGTTCCTGACCTAAGGCGCAATCTCATATCGCTCGGATCACTCGAATCCAAGAGATGTCGAGTGACTATGGAGAATGGATCTCTGAGGGTGACCCGAGGAGCAATGATCGTGATGAAGGGAAATCACCAAGGCAACCTCTATTACTTGGATGGTTCAGTCGTAGCTGGCACATCAGCTCTGAATCGTGATGCTGAGGAGGATGACTCACTGTTATGGCACATGCGACTAGGTCATGTAGGTGAGAAAACATTGCAGAAGCTTATCGTTGGGGGTCGTCTAAAGGGAGCCAAGACTGGGAAGATCGAGTTCTGCAAGAACTGTGCGTTTGGAAAACAGACACGTGCTTCATTTGGGATGGCCATCCACAGTATAAAGGCAACGCTTGACTATGTACACTTCGACGTATGGGGTCCATTTAGGACGGCCTCATGGGGAGGAAAACACTACTTTGTGTCGTTCATCGATGATTTCTCATGCATGGTGTGGGTTTTTCTGCTGAAGTCAAAGGACCAAGTTCTTAGTACTTTCATCGAGTGGAAGAAGCTGGTCGAGACTCAGACTGGTTAGCGAATCAAGCGTCTGTGAAGTGACAACGGTGGTGAGTATAGGTCAGATGTCTTTGAGAAATTCTGCAGATCGGACGGGATACAAAGACACTACACCATTGCTGGTACGCCGCAACAGAATGGGGTAACAAAGAGAATGATTCGAACCTTGCTTGAGAAAGTTTGATGCATGCTGTCAACTGCTGACCTATCGAAGGAGTTTTGGGTAAAGGCCATGGTGTATGCGACTTATTTGGTCAATCGACTACCGTCTGCTGCATTGGAAGGAAGACATCCTTTAAAGGTATGATCGAAAAAGCCAGTTTTCGACTATGGATCACTTCAAGTTTGGGGATATCCAAGTTACTATGCCGTGAAGGAAGACAAACTTGATGCTTGGGCCAAGAAAGCCATCTTATTAGGCTTCATCAGTGGTGTCAAGGGATATCGACTGTGGTGGCCGACACAGATGAAGGTGATCTTGAGCAGAGACGTAACGTTTGACGAGTTGGCATTGCTGAAGAAGGAGAATGACACAAAGGTGGAGGTCGAACAGATACAGTTGAAGCAGGCTTTCGACAACGTGTCTGATACTCCATAACGGTCGATCGACGACTCAGATCGACGACTCAGATCGACCCACACTAGATGTAGCAGAAGGCGGGCTCTAGGCCGTCGATGGTGTAGTTGGTGGCTCAAGCTCGGTTGGTAGAGATAGCTCGTCTCCAAGGGTCGTTCAGTCAAAGGATTCTATCACAGTATCAAGATCGAAGCGTGAGATTAGAAAACCTGCGAGGTACTCGGAGTTGGTCTCATTTGCCTTTCCGGCAGTATGTATGATGTTCCCAACTTGTTCGACAAGGTGGAGCAATCCAAAGACCCGAAGCGATGGAGAAATACGATGGACGAAGAGATGGAATCATTGGCGAAGAACGACACATGGGATCTTGTGGAGCTTCCGAAGGGTAAGAATCCAATTGGGTGTAAATGGGTCTATACCAAGAAGCCAGGAGTCGAATCGGGAGATGTTCGCTACAAAGCTCGCCTCGTAGCGAAGGGCTTTGTACAGAGAGAAGGTATCGATTACAATTTATTCTCTCCTATGGTAAAGCATTGCTCGATTTGGATCCTGTTGGCATTGGTTGCATAGTTCGACCTTGAACTGGTGTAGCTGGATGTCAAAACGGTATTCTTGAATGGATAGCTTGAAGATGAGATCTATATGGCTCAGCCTGATGGCTGTGGGAGTGATGACGGTCGTGCACGTCGACTGAAGAAGTCACTCTACAGGTTGAAGCAATCACCACGGCAGTGGTATAAGCATTTTGAACGCTTTATGATGGATGATCAAGGGTATGTCCACAGACCCTATGATCACTGCATGTTCTATTGGAAGTTGGTTGATGGGTCCTTTATTTACCTTCTGCTTTATGTTGATGATATATGCATTGCTTCATCGAATAAGAGGAGATTCGGAGATTGAAGTCTCAATTGAGTTCTGCATTTGAGATGAAGGATCTAGGCGAGGCACATAGGATTCTTGGGATGGAGATCATAAGAAATCGAAGTAGAGGGACAGTTCATCTTTCACAGAGTCGCTATTTGAAGTCTGTTATACAGAAGTTTGGCTGTGAGAAGATGAAGACCATAGTTACTTCGCTTGCACCTCACTTCAAGCTCAGTGTCGAGCAGTGTCCGAAGAACGAAGAGGAGAAGAAGCTCATGACAAGCGTACCATATGCCAATGCGGTATGGGCCTTGACGTATGCAATAGTAAGTACTCGACCCGATCTATCACATGCAGTTAGCATGGTGAGTAGATACATGCACAACCTAGGAAGAGAGCACTGGCGAGCAGTGCAGTGGATCCTGCATTACATCAATGGTATAGTCGACGTGGGACTGACATGCAGACGAAGTGTTTATGGTCCGCACACTGTCGGGTATGTCGACTCCGACTATACATGCAACTTGGATGGGAGGTGATCGATGACATGCTATATCTTCACCCTGTCAGATGCTCTAATATGTTGGCAGAGTATCCTTCAGTCTACGGTGGTCTTGTCTACTACGGAGGCAGAATATATGGCATTGACTGAAACGGTGAAGGAAACGATATGGCTGATGGGTCTGATGGATGATCTGGGAGTCTACCAAGAGAGGTACGATGTCCATTGTGATAGCCAGAGTGCAGTGCACTTGGCTAAGAATCAGGTCTTCTATGCTCGTACGAAGCATATCGACGTTCGATTCCACTTTGTCAGAGACTACGTGGGAGAAGACGACAATGACATCAACTTGTTGAAGATTGGAACAAATGACAACCCGGCGGACTTGTTGACGAAGGTTGTATCGGGAGTCAAGTTCAAGCATTGTTTGGACTTGCTCAATGTGGTTCCTCAAAGAAGTTGAATTCGGCCCCTATGAAGGGGCATTGAGGCTTGATGGAGCCATTTGAGACTCGAGAGAGTCAGCCAGTCTCCGGAGGAGACAGTCGTAGCTCTGGCAAAGCATTTGATTCTTCGAAACAAAATGGAGAAACAACATTCGATGCTTAACCAACGACAGTGAGGGTCGTCTGTTGGACAAAGGCTCAAATCTCTCCAAGGTGGAGATTTGTGGATAAGTTGGCTTGATTTGGCACAGGAGAAGCAGTTGTATGGCAGACGAGTTATCTTGTGCATAGGTAACTCGACTGTGCCTAAATTCGACTTATCTGACTCTGCACAAGTCAGATACGAAGATACTAGGCATGTGGCTTTATCAGCACAGTTGCTCGTTCGGTCATCAGTTCGAGTCTGAGGGTCGAACGCTCGGCATTGGGTCGATAGGTTGTAATGTGGTTAGAGTCTGTGTTCGATCAATAAGTCGTTTAGAGGCTCAAAGGATGAAGGCTCATACGCGAGGCTCGTCACTTGGGTCGTTCGACACAAAAGGAAGGTCGACCGGTCGAAGGGAGCCCATTGGAATGTGACCCACTAGGAAGCGGCGATTGACCCACTAGGTTGCGGCGACATTAATTGCATAGAGCGGCGATTGGATCGGATGCCGTAATTGTTGGGATCCGTATCCGATAGGAGACCGTAGCCAATGATGAAACCTATTGTAACCTAGGGTTATAAATAGGGGGGTTTAGATTAGGGTTTCGTGCGGAACACATTTGTATCCTTTGAGAGAGCCGCCAACTGTGAGAGCCAACTCTGAGAGATTGTGTTGTGAGCTTTTGGAGAGATCTTGTGTGCTTCTTCTTTGTTGGACGAAGGAAATATTTGTATTGTTCTCTCCTTTTGTAATAAAGCTCACCGGTATTCCCTCTTGGCCGTCCACGGCTTAAAAGCAATCTTGTTTATGCTCTATTTGTTCGATGCTTATCCTTCGTCCTCGATCTCCACAATCTTGAGTTATTCCACTGCATCTGTGTCAGCGATTGCTGGGCCTTCACCGCACAAAAAAGCACATCTATTTTTATACCAAAAGTCGTAGGATCGTTACTGACGCTAGGGCTGTTTGCATTTGGATATGAATACTTATCACATTGCAAACATTAGTACAGGTCCAAAGACAAATTCCAGATGGAGCCCAATACAGGAATCACATTTGACAACGTAGCCGGGTTTGATGAAGCCAAGCAAGATTTCAAGGAAATCGTTGAGTTCCTAAAGTCGCCTGAGAAGTTCGCTGCTGTAGGAGCAAGAATTCCTAAATGAGTCCTTCTAGTTTGACCACCTGGAACAGATAAAACGCTGCTGGCTAAAGCCATAGCTGGTGAGGCAGGAGTTCCCTTCTTCTCATTGTCAGGATCAGAGTGAAAGAACTAGAGATCTAGATATGTATACAACCATAATAATACAGATCTAGATGTAGGCATGCCGAATCTTAAAACTTTACCTTCTCTGATATGAATCATACATGAATCCATGAAGATGATGATCCGGATGACGCAGCGGATGATCTTCCAGATCAACACGAATCAACCGTTGGAGAATTCCGTTCCCCTTCTTACGGTTTCTCTTCTAGCGACGGGACGTTGACGCGTCCAGAACTTACACCTAAAAGTCTCCTGGCGGTGTCACGGTCGTCAGGCGCTGTATGGTTCATAAGTGTCGATCCTGGTTCTATTCACAAGCGGACGGTGTCAAATTATAGTATAAACGATTTTCGAATCCCACAAAGACAGTGACGGTGTATTGGGTCTCAAAATATTTCTAAATCTCAGAAAGAATTAGCAGTCGGTTGGAAGATTGTTGGTTGATGTTGTTGGTTCAATATAAGGAATCTAGAGCCTTAGGGATCACAGCTAGGATCGTCAGAGGTCGATGTTAGGCTAGGGTTTCTACGTTGCAATGGTTTTATGGGATGGGTCTCTCAGCTCGTACCACTCTCATGGATTAGAGCTTCGAGGTACTTTGGTGGCTCTCATTGATGCAATGGCGGTAGTCGTCAACTTAGTGATATAGTTCGTCAGTGGATCCCCTCAAGGCACGAGCCGGGTATGATCACGAGCTTTGGTTGGATCAACTAACTCCCAAATTAAATCCTTAGGATAATCCTTAAGCTAATCAATTCCACAGACCGTAGGCATGATCTCAGTATGAGTTCTCTTAGGGATTTGGCTGGATCAACCAAAGTACTCCCTTTTTATTCCCAACTCAACCTAAAAACCCAGCTTTACATCTTTTTCCTAAGATCCTAGGGCTAACACATTAGCCCTAGATATGACTACTCAGACATAACAAATAGAACAGAGAATGATGCGATTTTTAGATAGGAATTCATAATAGCAAATATAGAAAGGAAGAAAGTTGAGATTTTTACGTACCGAAATCAACTAGCGTAATAGACAATAATAAGAAAGTTAAGATCCAAAGATTCCACGCAATAACAAGCAATAAAAATGTGGTCTTTAATTCGTCTGCACAATATCTCCAAAAGCAACATCTAAAACTCTCAATTAAACTAAAACTAAAACTAAAACTTAACCTAAAACTCGACGTCTGGAAAAGTTCTGGAAAAACGTCTTAAATAAATAGGGGATGGACCCCAAAATAAAAAATCAAGATCTGGAAGTTTGGGGCCCACTTGTCGCTGGCAGCGTCGGCTGCTCGACCGAGTAGGCGGTTGCTCGGTCGAGCAGACACCTTGGTATAGACTCTGTTGCTACGCTGCTTGGAACGGATACGTGCTACTCGGTTGAGTAGCCTGCCTGCTCGATCGAGTCGTCAGTGGATCTGAGCTTTTCCTCAAATTTTCGTTGTCTGCTTGGGTCGAGTAGGTCCTGCTCGGTTGAGTCGTCAGGAGGCCTGGATTCTTCGTCCAAAACCTCACTCTACCTGCTTGGGTCGAGTAGGTACTGCTCGGTCAAGTCGGATGTCTGATGGTGGAAGCTCGAAGTTGGGTTGACTCGGGTCGAGTCACCTCTCTGCTCGATCGAGTGGCTCGTGCACATCTCCTGGATGAATCCACGTGTCAGCTCGACCGAGCAGCAGAATGCTGCTCGAGTCGAGTCGCCTGGGAAAGTGGCTTGGGCCTCGGCTATTGCTCCTTTCTCTCGCTCTATCCTCCTCTCCTCATACCTGCTTCCAAACCTCGGTGAACTTCTGTGGAGCCTTGCCTATGACATCTTGGACGTGCTGGATTTGTCAGCATCCCAAATCAGCTCCAAATCGCTCCAAAATCATTGCAAGTACAAAAGGCTATACGCGACTCGAATATAGCGTTAGAAGCGCGTATATGTATGAAAATAAGGGATTTGGATGCGAATATAACATGGAATGAGATGAAATGATGCTATAAAAAGATGGAAACTATGGAGACATCAAAACCCCCAAGCGTACCTCTTACTCGTCTTCGAGGAAGACGAATAGTAGGCTCGCCGGGCGATAAAAATAATAAAGAAAAATGGAAGAGATAGGAGATGGAGGGGAGCACTAGAATATTGAGTCAGATCTCAAGCCCAAGCAACATATTATGACACTTGGAATAATAAACCACATGCTCAAAGGAATTTCAAGTCTTAGCTAATCATATGGTTTGCAGGCATTAAAGACAGAGATATGGATCTCCTAAAATCATGCCGTCAACTCATATCTACATCGTGCAATTCATGGAGTCTAGTATAAAAAGAATTAGCAACACACTTTTCAATCAAGAGATATAAATGAAGCATATAGAGATCACACCAAGCATGCAAATAGAGAATAGAAAGCGTATCATGGAATTCAAATATTCATTTCGAGTCTTGAAAAATCTCCAAAGCTAAAATATTTTGTAAAGTTTAAGCATTATCAAATCTCCCCACTTGTGCACAGTCTCCACTGTAATGTCATACTCACTCGTATAATCAAATGGGTTCACCCCCAAGCTTAGCTTGAGGCATCGCATCTAAGAATGGGATATGGAAATTTTGCTTTTCCCAAGTAATTTTGTAGCTTCTAATATTAAGATACAGAGAGATATTCTCTTCTTTTCTTTTTCTTTCTTCTTTTTTTTCCTTTTTTTGAATGGGAGCAAAGATTATACAACTGATTTTTGGCTTTTTGGTATTCTTGGATTTTTGGAAGCTGACTTTTTCTTTTGGGATTTTTGGGAGATAGATGCGGTATAAGTAGCTGTGGGGTGAAACCAAATGACATGTAGAGAATTTAAAAGATATGTGGAAAAGGAATATAATATCGCTCGATTCACTCATAAGACGTGCACAATGGTTCAATAGGATAATACTCTAACTAAACTCATAGGTAGCATGGATAGTTTCATTCATCTCAATAAATACTGAATTCATGCGGTAAAAAGTACAATCATATTAGACATGCAATCAGAAGTGGATAAGATAAAAAGCAGGTGCTTCAAATATTCTAATGATGCGTGATTCTTGGTGCATTACCCAACAAAGAACATACTAGATACTACTGCATACATTCAATTTTAATTTATATCAGGCATTCATTTAGAAAGATCATCAACAGAATATGCAAGCATATAATAGCAAGACTGAAATACTCTATAAAGCACGTCAAAAGGGATAAGCATCGTAATAGGCTACTAAAAGCTATGAGAAGTACCATCATGCGGAATAATTCTAGCAAAAGGGAAAATAAGGCGGAGAAAATAAGAAAAATAAAATCAAGCATGCATGTATGTCAAAAAGTGGAAAACGTGATGCTGTATGTGGGAAAAACCTGGGGGGGTAATTAAAAAATAAAAAGGTGTAAAATGAAAGAAGAATATAAAAAGTGAAAATAAAAGCAATAGCGCTCATCCCCCAAACTAAACACAACGGTGTCCTTACTGCTGAGAACACGCTGGCATGTGGGAAATGAGGCTAGTGTGGGTGGGCCGATAGAAGAAACAGAAAATAAAAAGTGAAAAAGATGAAAATTTGCATATGAAAATGTAAGAGAAAAAGATGTAGATGCATGGCCTAATGCAAAAGATGCAAATATATATGTGCAAGCGGATGATGATATGGTGCAGTATGCAGATGAAGAAATATACAGGTGCACAAAAGATGCGGAAATATATACAAGCGTGCAAAATACGATATGAAGCAGATACTATATGGACCTATGCAAAAATAGTATATACAGGCGTATGATGATGTAGATATGCAAAATGCTATATATATGGATGATAAGCAAAATGAGTCATAACCCCAAACTGTGCAAGACCAGGGCCCCGTACTGACAGATGGGCACGTAATAAATATGGGGGATAGACTGGGGCAAAAATGGTGATACGATCAGGGGGGCTGCAAAAATAGGGGTATAGAGTGATAGGCAGAGGGATATAGAGAGATGAAGAGAGGGCGGACCCGTGGGGTGGAGCTCGGGTGGCGGTGGGCGTCGATGAAGTCGTCGGAGCAGGCGAATTGGGGAATGGTGAAGGAATTTTGGGGGAGTCGATGGATCAAGCTAGGTGGGTAAAGATTGTGTTTTGGGGGGGCTCTGCCAGTAGGTGGCTTTTAAATCAGCTTCTACTCAGTTTTTGCGCCTCTACTCGGGCCGAGCGGCTTTAGCGCTCGGTCGAGTCAAAAAAATTAAAAATATATATGAAAATATGGGTTCAAAATACTCCCTCAGCAGATTCGACCGAGTAGGGTGCTACTCGGTTCGTGTAGACAGAACACCGATTTTCTCTATTTTACTGCGCTTTCCTTAGCTTGATCGAGCAGGTGGCTGCTTGTTCGAGTAGATGGCTACTCGATCGAGTAAGGGCTACTCGGACCGCGTAGACAGAATGCTATTTTTGACACTGCTTCCTGGCCTCTCTGCTACTCGACCGAGTAAGGGTCTACTCGGTCGAGTCATCTGTAGCTTTTCTCTCCAAGCTTGTTCTTCTCTTGGCTGCTCTTCCCTTTGCTTCCTTGCCTTCAATTCATTGTTTAGCGTGCTTCCCTCAACGTTCGACCTGTAGGAAGGAAGAACTTGTCAGCTTTTTATAATTTTTGTATTTTTATGGAAGTCAAGACATTTTTATTTATTTTTATTTGTTTTTTCTATTTTTTGAATAGATAAAGCAAAACAAAAAAGGAGAATCTAAGAGATAGAAAGTCGGGTTGCCTCCCGATAAGCGCTCGTTTTGAGTCATGAGCTTGACTCCCTCCAGATCTTCAACGAATAGTGGGGCATTCCTCGAGGAAGTATGTCTCCTCTCGCAAAATTGGCTCTCCCGCTATGTACGACTTTATCATCTGGCCGTTCACCTTCAACCTGTTGTTCTTCCCTTCAAGTTCTATGGCACCTCCCAGAGGTAAACTCATTATCTTGTGGGGCTGGACCACCTCGATTTTAGTTTTTCGGGGAAGAGGCGTAGTCTTGAATTATAGAGGATCACCTGGTCGTGACATCATGGTGAACCACCGTGATGTTCTTGTCATGATAGACTTTGGTCCTCTCTTTATATGTCTTTGCGTTCTCATAGGCGTGTCACCGGATTTCGTCAAGCTCGTTGTTGTGTAAGGCTTGTCTCGTGGCGGCGCTCTTGTAGTCAAAGTTCATCATCTTTACCGCCCAATATGCTCTGTGCTCCAATTCTACCGGTAGGTGGCAAGCTTTCACATACACTAGCCTGTATGGGGTTGTTCCGATGGGGTCTTGAACGCGGTGCGGTATGCCCAAAGAGCGTCGCTCAACTTTTTGGGACCAATCTTTCCTTGAAGCGCTCACTGCCTTCTCTAGGATGCTCTTGATTTCTCTGTTGGACACTTCCACTTGGCCACTTGTTTGAGGGTGATAACCAAGGCCGACCTTGTGATGAACTCCGTATTTCTTGAGCATCGACTCGAACTTCTTCTCGATAAAATGGTTCCCTCCATCACTTATAACTATCCTTGGGACTCCAAAACGGGGAAAGATTGTATTCTTGAAGAATTTGGCTACTACCCTTGCGTCGTTTGTCGGGGTGGCTATGGCTTCCACCAACTTCGAGACGTAATCAACGGCAACCAAGATGTACTTGTTGTTGAATATTGGACTCCCCGGATTTGGTTTTGATGATGAGCAAACATAAATAATTCATGAACTAACATTTTGTGAGCGCAGTATTGGAGATCGTCGCCAATTTCACGAGAATATTCAAAGCGACATCTCAACACTTCCAAAAGCTCGTATTCAAGCCTAAAGCTTCGTTGAAGCTCCTGCAGCGCTTTGGAAGTTATGAAGATTCAATCGAAGCTCTCAAAGACCGTTTATTAAGGTTTTATTTATAGTCTTTTAGTTTCGATTGATAGAATGTTAAGCCTTGAGTATATCTTACGTTTCTATCTTCATTACGCTCATTTCGTAGCTCTAGGATTCTTGCACAAGTTCATTCTAACTTCCTCGAAGCGTCGCGCTTCGATTCGGACTTTGTTGTGCATGTTAGTTGGTACAAGAACAAGTACTGACCGACTAGATGGTGATCTAGTCGGTCGGCAACTGTTCTTGGACCGACTAGTTTGATTCCTTAATTTCTTGGACTTTACTGTTTACAGTTAGTCGGTCTACGTTGACTCACCGACCGACTAGTTTGTGAACTAGTCGGTCAGTGATGCTTCTTTGACCGACTAGTTGTGATTTACTGTACATGCCAAATTTCTCCTAAGCTACTGTTTACCGTTAGTCGGTCTAAGAACGTTTGGTGACCGACTAGTTGACAATCTAGTCGGTCAACTTTTGTTCTTGGACCGACTAAGTCAACTTGCCTTCAGACTATGTTGTTTTGCCTCTTAGTCGGTCTACGTTCATTGGATGACCGACTAGTTGTGAAACTAGTCGGTCAGACAGTGTTCTTGGACCGACTAGTTTTCTAGGTCTGAAATTCTATCTCTTCTCAGATCTGCTCTTAGTCGGTCCATGCTTTGTGTCTGACCGACTAGTTGATGAACTAGTCGGTCAGTGAGTGTTCTTTGACCGACTAATTCTCACAGATTTCTTTCCGTTGGAGATTGACCTATCTTGTTTTTATGGGACCCTATAAATACGAACCTAGGTCATTTCTATCTTCAATAGAGCTGCCATTAAGAGATTCATTGAGTTCTAAAGAGATAGCTATTCTCCCTCAAATCTAAAGCTCTCTTCCTCACAAGAAACCCATTCTCTCTCATTTCTAGATCTAGAGAGAAGCTTGTTCTTGGTGAGCTCTTCAAGCTATTGCTTGATTCAAGTTTCCAAATCATCCCTAGGCACCCATTGCTGCTCATTTCCTTGGTGCTAGGGTTTGGTAACTTCATCTTCCTCAAATCCTTCATTCCACCTATTGGGTAAGAAAAACTCAAGGTATAGGATTTTGTGGTAAGCTTGTTTATTTCATATAAACTCTTTTATATTGCTTGTTGGTTCTCTCGGTTGTGAGAGAAGGTTGTGATCCCGGGTTGTGGGATTCACTTTTCCATTGCATGTATGATTTGATCTTGTGAAGGTTTTTCACAAGATATTCATAGTGGAAATCTTGAGTTAGGGTTTCTAACTCAAGTATCCGGAGGGGATCCGGGTGGTTGGGACGTAGGATCACCGGGAACAAGTCGGGGAGACTTGGGTGGATCCGAACCCATTAACATCGTTTGTTAGCATTGTCAATTTCGTTGTCGTCGTTCAATTTAAGCTTCCGCAAATTGATTTGGTAGTTGATTGCAATTTAATTTGGAATTATACTCCTTATTATTTTAAAGTACTATTCACCCCCCCTCTAGTACTTGTGCAGTAGCTGGTAGGGCATTACACTTGTTGCCGTTACTCTACGGAAAGGGTCCCATGAAGTCAACGCCCCAACAGTCGAATAGTTCTATCTCCAAGATGCCCTGAAAGGGCATTTCATTCTTTTTCATGATGTTTTCCGTCCTTTGGCACCTGTCGTATTTTCTGATGTACTCATTCGCATCTCTAAAGATGATGGGCTAATAGAAGCCACTTTGGAGGATTTTTGCTGTGGTTTTGGTGACTGCTGCATGTCCCCCGCATGGTTGATCGTGGCAATGTGACATGATGGAGGTCGTCTCTTCTTTTGGAATACATCTTCTGATGATCCCATCGGCGCATGTTCTGAACAAGTACGGATCATCCCAAAAGTAGCTCTTGGTGTCATGTAAGAATTTCCTCCTCGAATAGGTTGCCAACCCATGCGGGACTATGCCGCTTACCAAGTAGTTCCCAATATCTGTGTACCAAGGGGCTTCAGAGGAGGTCGTTGCAAATAGCTGCTCGCCAATGAAGGAGTCATCGATCGGTAAACTGTCATCCCCATGCCTTTGAATCAACCGCGAAAGGTGATCCGCCACTACCTTCTCAGCTCCTTTCTTGTCCTTAATATCTATATCAAATTCTTGTAGGAGGAGGATCCATCGTATCAAGTGCGGCTTTGCATCCTTCTTGCTCAATAGGTATTTCAGTGCTGTGTGGTCCGTGTGAATAATTACATTGGACCCCAAGAGATACGATCTAAACTTCTTGACAGAGTATACCACGGCCAGTAGCTCCTTCTCCGTAGTAGTGTAATTCTTTTGAGCATCATTCGAAGTCTTGCTAGCGTAGTATATCGCATGAAGGTTTCCTTCTTTTCTTTGGCCAAGAACGACTCCCATCGCTTGGTCATTAGCATCGCACATCAGCTCAAATGGTAGATCCAATCTGGCAGTTGTATAATTGGTGCTGAGATGAGGGCTTCCTTTAACCTGTTAAAAGCTAGCAAGCAGGCGTCAGAAAACACAAAAGGAGCATCTTTAGCAAGGAGCTCCGTGAGAGTGCGAGCAATGCTAGAGAAATCCTTTATGAAGCGACGGTAAAAACCCGCATGCCCTAGAAAATCACGGATACCCTTAAGGTTAGTGGGAGGAGGTAGGTCCTTGATGAGTTCGACTTTGGCTTTATCAACCTCGATTGCCTTAGAGGTGATGACATGGCCAATCACAACTCCTTCCGTCACCATGAAATGACACTTTTTCCAATTTAAGGTCAAGTTATTATCATGGCACCATTCTAAAACTTTAGACAAATTGGCTAGACAAGCATTAAATTCGTTGCCATAGACAGAAAAGTCGTCCATGAAAACTTCCAATATATTTTCGATGAAATCCGAGAAAATAGATGTCATGCACCTTTGAAATGTCGCAGGCGCATTACATAATCCAAATGGCATTCTTCGGTAAGCGAATGTGCCATATGTACATGTAAACGTTGTCTTTTCTTGGTCCTCTCGATGCTATGGGATTTGGAAGAATCCAGAGTACCCATCGAGGTAACAAAAGTATTTGTGCTTGGCTAGTCGCTCAAGCATCTGATCAATAAAGGGTAGTGGATAATGGTCTTTTTTGATGGCTTTATTGAGTTTCCTATAGTCAATACACATGCGCCAACCAGTGACAGTTCTAGTGGATATTAATTCATTCTTATCGTTCCTTATAACGGTCATGCCCCCTTTCTTGGGGACAACTTGAACTGGGCTAACCCATTTACTGTCGGAAATGAGATAGATAATGTCGGCCTCTAGTAGTTTCAATACCTCCTTTTTCACTACCTCCTTCATGTTGGGATTTAATCGCCTTTGAGCTCAATAGCGGTAGCTTCCTTATCCTCAAGATGGATTCTATTGGTGCAGATGGTTTCGCTAATGCCTATTAGGTTGGCAATGCTATACCATATCACCTTCCTATGGACTCTAAGGATTTTGAGGAGGCTTTCTAGTTGTGGCTCGGTAAGGGCCGCGTTAACGATGACGGGGTAAGTGGATTTCTCCCCTAGAATGCATATTTTAAATTGGCAGGAAGAGGTTTTAGTTCTAGCTGAGGGGGCACTGCACCCATCATCGCTTGCTTGTGAGAAGGATGCATCCTCAACTGCCGGTTCAGACGCTGGAAATTCTTCTTTTGCAGATTCATATGATGAACATGGTGACGATGGTGCGTCGTGGTAGACGTCTGCAGAATCCATTTCCATAGGGATTTGTTCTGTAGTGCACCTGTCAGCAGAGGTAAAGTATTCAGGTATGCATGCACTATCAAGTATATATAGTTAAGAAAACTTCACTGATCGATGTCGCTCTGGAAAGGTCCGGGGTCTGTGTATTCCTCGCAGACGAGGTCATCACATGTCGTAGCCTGTGGGATATTATTATCGTAGAAGCATAGAGTGTCTCCCTCGTACTACACATAGACTCCGTCAGCAATGGGGATGCCATCCAAGGCATCTGCATTGTGGAAGGCGTTGGTGATAAAGACTGAATGTTCTTGAACGACTGGGTCATCTGCTGGGAACTCTACTGGACCGTTGGTCCATACATCGGTCACCACGCTTTCTACTATGCCTAGAAACTGGGATTCATCTAATGGTTCAAACTGGAGAGTCTCCCTCCAATATCCTCAGCTGGTAGAGCTTCGACAACATGGTGGGACATCACATCCCCTTCGAAGCTTATATAGATGTCTTCCTCGATGATACCTGCATCCAAAACATTATTCATTATATGATCTATAATCATTTGCTGATTTTCGTTACCTGCAACGTAGGTTCCTGCTCCGATGAATCGGACTACATCAAGCAACTCTTTTGCTGTGCTTTCGGCCATGGCACCGTCCATACGCGGGTACTGAAGTCCATATGTATGATACGGAGAGAAACAAATCTCATCCAACTCACTATCAAATTCTTTGCTCCATTTTAATTGCATCACCATCTCCATCATGTTTGATTTCTTATGAATAATTATTGAATGGAGAGGAGAGTTAGTAGAAAAAATAAAAGAGAATAAAAAGGATGGAAGGATAGGAAATGATAAGAGTTACTAGAAAATTCTTCAAAATAAAAATAAACTGAGTAACACCGTAACTGTCCCCGGCAACGGTGCCAAAAACTTGACGCGTTCAGAACTTACGCCTAAAAGCGGCTTGGCGGTGTCACGGTCGTCAGACGTTGTATAGTTCCTAAGTGTCGATCCTGGGTTCTATCCGCAAGCGGACGGTGTCAAATTATAGTATAAAAGATTGTCGAATCCCACAGAGATAGTGACATTGTATTGGGTCTCAGAATATTTCTAAATCTAAAAAAGAATTAGCAGTCGGTTGGAAGATTGGTGGTTGATGTTGTTGGTTCAATATAAGGAATCTAGGGCCTTAGGGATCACCGCTAGGATTGTTAGAGGTCGATGTTAGGCTAGGTTTCCTACGTTGCAATGGTTTTATGGGATGGTTCTCTCAGCTCGTACCACTCTCATGGATTAGAGCTTCGAGGTACTTTGGTGGCTCTCATTGATGCAATGTTGGTAGCCGTCAATTTAGTGATATAGTTCGTCAGTGGATCCCCTCAAGGCACGAGCCGGGCATGGTCATGAGCCTTGGTTGGATTCACTAACTCCCTAATTAAATCCTTAGGATAATCCTTAAGCTAATCAATTCCACAGACCGTGGGCATGATCTCAGTACTAGTTCTCCTAGGGATTTGGCTGGATCAACCAAAGTACTCCCCTTTTATTTCCAACACAACATTAAAATCCCAACTTTACATCTTTTTCCTAAGATCCTAAGGCTAACTCATTAGCCCTAGATAAGACTACTCAGATATAACAAATAGAACAAAGAAAGATGAGATTTTTAGATAGCAATTCATAATAGCAAATAGAGAAAGTAAGAAAGTTGAGATTTTTACGTACCGAAAGCAAGTAGCGCAATAGAAAATAATAAGAAATTTAATATCCAAAGATTTCACGCAATAACAAGCAATAAAAATGTCGTCTTTACTTCGTCTGCACAATATCTCCAAAAGCTACATCTAAAACTCTCAATTAAACTAAAACTAAAACTAAAACTTAACCTAAAACTCAACATCTGGAAAAGGTCTGGAAAAACGTCTTAAATACAAAGGGGATGTACCATACAAGAAAAAATCAAAATCTGGAAGTTTGGGGCCCACTTGTCACTGGCCGCGTCGGCTGCTCGACCGAGTAGGCTACTGCTCGGTCGAGCAGACACCTTGGCGTGGACTCTGCTGCTGCGCTGCTTGGAACGGATACGGGCTACTCGATCGAGTAGCCTGCCTGCTCGATCGAGTCGTCAGTGGATCTGAGCTTCTCCTCAAATTTTCGTTCTGTTTGCTCGGGTCGAGTAAGTCCTGCTCGGTCGAGTCGTCAGGAAGCCTGGATTCTTCATCCAAAACCTTGCTCTGCCTGCTTGGGTCGAGTAGGTACTGCTCGGTCGAGTCGAATGTCTGATGGTGGAAGCTCGAAGTTGGACTGACTCGGGTCGAGTCACCTCTCTGCTCGATCGAGTGGCTTGTGCACATCTCCTGCTGAATCCGCATGTTAGCTCGACCGAGCAGCAGAATGCTGCTCGGGTCGAGTCGCGTGGGAAAGTGGCTTGGGCCTTGGCTGTTGCTCCTTTCTCTCGTTCTCTCCTCCTCTCCTCCTACCTGCTTCCAAACCTCGGTGAACTCCTGTGGAGCCTTGCCTATGACGTCCTGGACGTGCTGGATGTGTCCGCATCCCAAATCAGCTCCAAATCGCTCCAAAATCCCTGGAAGTACAAAAAGCTATACGAGACTCGAATATGGCGTTAGAAGCGCGTATATGTATGAAAATAAGGGTTTTGGATGCGAATATGACATGGAATGAGATAAAGTGATGCTATAAAAAGATGGAAAATATGGACACATCTGACATAGAAAAGACGGCTCCCTTGTTCGTGTGTTTCAGGGATCATGGCTACATATAAATAGGCTAGCCTCCTTAGCCCTAGGGTTTCCAATTCGGCCCATCAACGAATTGAAACTCAATTGTCTCTACACATAAAGGCTCACAACCTGATCGACTCATTTAAGCCCACTTAACCAAATAAATAAGATCACTTATATAACGGGATTTATATATGACAGTGTAGCATTATATAACTATATCCGCATATTAGCCCAATGTTGGATTAAGATCCAACTAAGTTGGATAAGTTCCAACAATCTCCCACTTGCGCTATATGCTAAACTTTATAATTATATTTCATTATGCATACTAAACCGAATAAGATCTTAACTACTGTCATTTCTTTAATGAGTCAAAAACAATCCAGTCCATCAATTACATTAGCATAGGATCAAAGAGATCTACATCGCAGCAATTGCAGCTCGACCCATCAGTGGTCACCGTGCTAATATAAAAGAATGACATGGATTATGAAGTGGATGTGTAGCATGGAAATTACATGTAATGTGATCTAACATGTCTATTTCCAACTGATCCTCCTTAATCTTGGTGAGATCATAAAAATAAACACGATTTTCATACGTATTTATAAATATTGAATTGGAATATGAAGCCAAATAAACTGTATTTATTTCTGCAGAAATAAACCAAATATGCATAACATGGAGACTGAAATGTTGTCTAAAAATATAACACTACAAAATTACAAACTCCCACTAAAACTGAGCATCTTTAGATGACATGACTCTCATACAAGCAACATGCTCATGAAACGTTTTGGGTGGCAGTCCCTTAGTAAGCTGATCCGCAATGTTTGAGTTTGTACCAATGTGCTTTATAGATAACTGCTTATTTCCAACTCTTTCCTTAACAATCATGAATTTGATATCAATATGCTTTGATTTCGCTGAGCTCCTGTTGTTAGTTGCAAATGCAATTGTGGACTTATTTTCACAAAATAACTTGAGTGGCCTTTCAATGCCATCTACAATGCGTAGCCCCGTGACAAAATTCTGTAGCCATAAACCATAATTGGATGCCTCATAACAAGCAATGAATTCTGCAGCCATACTGGAAAAGGCCATAATAGACTGTTTAGCACTCTTCCAAGAAATGGCACCTTCTGCTAATGCATAAACATAGCCTGTTGTAGATTCATATTGTCTTGACATCTAGCAAAATCTGAGTCAGTATATCATACGATCGCAAGATTTTTCGACCTTTGATATACGAGCATGTGTCCTTTTGTCCTCTGTAAGTACAGTAAGACCCTTTTGGCTGCTTTCCAATGTCCAATCCTGGATTGCTCAAGTATTTGCCAAGCATTCATGTAAAGTACGCTAAATCTGGACGTGTACATACTTGAGCATACATGATACTCCCAACTGCTGAAGAATAAGGAATATCCTTCATTTGTGCTTTCTCAGTATCCCTTTTAGGGGGCTGATTGAGAATAACTTGTCTCCTTTAGATACCGGGGTATCACCTGGTTTACAACTTTCCATGCTAATCTTTGCAGAACCTTTTCAATGTAGGCCATTTTTGATAATCCAAGTATACCTCGAGAACGATCTCGATGTATTTGGATCCCTAATACAAAAGATGCATAACCAAGATCGTTCATATCAAAGTTCTTAACTAGAAAGTTCTTGGTTTCATGCAATAAGCCTTCATTGTTACTGGTTAGTAAAATGTCATCAACATACAAAACCAAAAAAAGAAAATTTACTACCACAGAACTTATAGTATATACATTCATCAACCAAATTCATCTCGAAGCCAAACGAGATGATAACTTGATGAAACTTAAAATACCATTGTCGAAACACCTGTTTGAGTCCCTAGATGGATTTCTTAAGTTTGCAAACCATATTCTTTGGGTCTCTCGACCCAAAGTTTTCTGGTTGCACCATAAAATTACCTGATCAATGTCCCCGTTAAGGAACACTGTTTTCACATCCATCTGATGTAACTTAAGATTAAAATGAGCCACTAATGCCATTATTATCTTGAATGAGTCTTTCGTGGAAACCGAAGAGAAAGCCTCATTATAATCAATGCCTTCCTTTTTGAGTAAAGCCTTAGCGACAAGACGTGCCTTATATCTTTCCACATTACCTTTTGAATCGCTCTTGGTTTTAAATATCAATTTGCAACCAATGGGCTTTACATCTTTAGGTAATGGGACATGATCCCAAACGTCATTGTCCTTCATTGACTTTATTTTCTCATTCATGACATCTGTCCATTTTAGAGAGTTAGAACCATTTTTGGCTTGATGGAAGTTGATTGGATCATCTTCCATCACTCCAATATCAACCTCATGTTCTTGGAGATATGCAATATAGTCACTTGATATTGCACTTCTCCTCTCCCTAATGGATCTCCTTAACGGCAATGTTTCGTTAGGTGGACGGGTTTGTTCTTCTTGAATAGGAGGAGCAACAACATTGTCTTGAATATTTGTGTCTTGTTCTGTAACAGGAATGGAATCCTGATCAAGAACAAGATCACCTGTGGGAATATCTACATATTCTTCTTAGATAATAATATCTCTTCCTAAATCTCCCCCCCCCCCCCCCCCCCCCGCAAACCCGGTATCCTCAAGAAATCTGGCATTTCCAGTCTCAAAAATATTCTTATTTGTGGGATCGTAAAATTTGTAACCCCTCGATCTTTCACCATACACAATAAAATAGCAACTAATTGTCCATATGTCCAGTTTCTTTTCATTAGGCCCATAAGGATTTGCATCAGCTGAACATCCCTATATGTGTATATGCTTTAGACTAGGTGTTTTTCCTGTCCAAAGCTCATATGGTGTTTTGTTAGTTGCTTTCGTTAGGACCGTGATTAGAATGTAAGCTACAGTCTTTATTGCTTCTCCCCAGAGTCTTTTTGGTAAGGAATAATGACTAATCATACTTCTTACCATGTCTTTAAGCGTTCTGTTTCGTCTTTCAGCTACACCATTCTTAGTGGGCGAACCCGACAAGGTGTACTGTGGGACAATACCCATTCTTCTAGGAATTTAGCAAACAGTCTTCGATGTTGTTCACCTGAACCATCATATCTGCCGTGGTATTCACCACCACGGTCAGATCTAACAGTTTTAATCCTTTTGCCCAGTTGGAGTTCAACTTCAGCCTTAAAAATTTTGAACGTGTCCAAGGACTGAGACTTTTCATGTATGAGATAAATGTAGTCATATATTGAATAGTCGTCTATGAACGTTATAAAATATTGCTGACCATTCCAAGCAACCGAATGGAATTGTCCGCAAATATCCGTATGAATAAGTTCTAAGACTCTATTTGATCTTGTGGCTTCAAATCTCCTTTTATTAGTTTGTTTTCCATTTATAAAATTAATACAGACATTAAAATCTGAAAAATCTAAAGGGTTTAGAATATCGTTTGACACAAGTTTCTCAATTCTCCTTTTGGAGATGTGACCCAATCTCTTGTGTCATAACGATGCCGAATTCTCATCAGTTAATTTTCTCTTTAAAACCTGTGTACCCAAATGCAAGGATTCATTTACTGTAGCAATTGTATCTAACATTTACAGAATATCAAACCCAGACAAATAACCAGAACCAATTAACTTGGAATTAAGAAACAAGCTGAATTTTCCATTCATAAAATAACAACAATAACCAGATTTGTCTAATGCAGAAATGGAAATTAAGTTTCTTCGAAACGACGGTACAATATATGTCCCAAATAAATCCAAATAGTTCCCAGATTTTAAAGATACTCTGAAATCCCCAATTGTTGCAACCTTAGCCTTTTGCCATTGCCCACAAAGATGTATCTTTCAGCATCATTTGGCTTTCGACAGTTCAGGCAGCCTTGCATAGACATACTAATGTTAGTAGTTACACCAGAGTCTAACCACTATGTGTCTATAGATACAGAAGTTAAATTAACTTCTGAACAAACCAAATTGAGAAAAGTACCTTTCTTAGCATGCCAGGTGTGATAATTAGTGCACTGCTTCTTCACATGCCCTTCAGCTCCACACAAGAAACAACTATCTTTCTTAACAGGCTTCTTTTGTTGTTTCTTAGGTGGGCTAGCTTCTTTACCCTTTTTCCTTTTGTTGTCTTTAGGAGTAAAGGAAATATTTGCACTTTCAGTCTTGTCTTGCTTCAGTCTATCCTCTTCCTGAACACGGTACGAGATGAGCTCAGTCAGAGACCAAGTCTCTTTCTAACAGTTTTAGCTCACCTTGAACTGGTTGAATTGAGTAGGAAGTGATATAAGAACCAAATGCACAAGCAGGTCCTCTGAGAGGTTAAGCTTAAGTGCTTTCAACTTTGAAGCAATGTGGGACTGTTCCAGAATGTATTCAGGTATATTACCTTTCCCCTTATACTTCATTGATATAAGACTTGTCAGAAGCGTACCAATTTCTGTCTTTTTATTTCTGACAAATCTTTGCTCAAAATCTGCAAGGAAACCTTTTGCTGTAGTGATCGAATCAGACATAGAGCCCTGAAAAGCTTCTGGGATGGCTCTCTTTATGATTATGACACACATGCGATTAGACTTTTCCCATGTCTCATACTCCCTCTTTTTCTCAGAGGTACTCTTTTCCGTAGTAAGTGGGGGCCAGTCAATTCTAATCGCAAGGTCCAGCTTAGTATCTCAAGGACTATGAGTAAGTTCTCTTTCCAGGATTTAAAATTAGAGCCATTCAGCACCAGAATTAAGTTCAATCTAGCAGTTATATTTGCAGAAGTAGCAGCTGAAAAATAGGACAATAAACATAGACAAACATGCTCACATAAGTATTAATTTTGAAACAATATTATACATTCAAAATTGCATGTTCCCATCTCAAGATATCCTGTACTAGCTTAATATTTATCATTGGATAATCTATTAACTAGTGAAGGACATCTTGTCGCAGAGCAATCAAATAAAGACAATAATAAGCATGCCAAAAATAAATCTTCTTTTGGGCCGAATTAAATTTGCATGCATAAGACTCAACAATCATCACTTATTTATTGCCACATGTGTGCATAAAATAATATATAGAACGGTAATCTTCATTTGGGCCGATTTAACATTCATATGAAATTATGCACATAAAATTCTTTTTTAATATTTATGAAATAAATTAATGCAAAGCAACAGAGCCCACTTTGGCGAGATGATGATTACACCAAGTCATTTCAAATATATATATAGCAAAATTGGAATTTATTTTAGCACAATTAATACTAACTTTATCCTTGAGGAGAAATATATGTAAAAACTTTTATTTACTCCTTCAATCCAATTTAAAATTCATTTCAGACAACCAATCATACAACGTATGTATTTAACCGTTTACATTTTGAAATAATAATAATCTTTACAGTAGAGCCCATTTGGTGGGATTTCGTATCAATTAGAATCATTTCGAAACGTATAAATAAAATATGCCGAAAAGAATTTAAATGGAATGATTAAAATTTAATACACAAATAAAAGTATAAGAAAATATATATAGGATGTCAGTTTATTTCCTCTTATTATTGGTGCATTAATATAATCAAAGAGGGCTTAACAGAATTTAAATAGCCTTAAAATAGGGTTCAGAATGACCAAATAATTCAAAATTAAGCCCAATATTGTGCAATAGCCAAAACAAGCCCAAAATTAAAGCCCATATTCTGATTTTAAAAATTTATTATTTTTTTGAAAAAAATCTTTTTGGGCTAATCTTAGCCCAAGGCTTGCTAGGGTTGGAAACCATAGCAGGTGGCCATCCAAGGGGGGCGGCGGCGGCTGCCCCCCTCCCTCGCATCTGGCATCGGCAGGGGCCGACGCCGCTGTCTTCCAACAGGGGGCGGCAGGGCGCCGCCCGCTTTCTCACCTGAAGCAGGCGTGGGGAGCGCCGGGTTTTCCCCGCGAGGGGGCGGCTTCACCGAGCCGCCCCCATTTTTTGATCTGCCGACAGGGGTAAGCCCCCCTTCTAATCACCGACTGGGGGTGCAATAGGGTGTTGCCCCCTCCCCGATTGCGACTGGGGGTGACAGGGCGCTGCCCCCTCCCCGATTGCGACTGGGGGCGATGGGTGCTGCCCTCTCTTCAAATCCATGGCAGGCCCCGACTGGGGACTGCTGACGCACCCGAAACCTACACCTAGGTTCCACCTGGCGGTGTCACGATCGCCAGGCATGGTATGGCCCCTAGGCTTCAGTTCCGGGCTCAATCCGCAAGCGGACAGTGTCGAGTTATAGTACAAATAATATCGAATCCCACAGGGACGGTGATAGTGTATATGTATTCTTAGTTTACTTCTAAATCTCGAAGTGAGATAGCTATCGGGTTGGAAGAGTTGTTTGGGGTGGTGGTGGTGTTGTTTCGCTAATAAAAAGGACTAGGGTGTTAGGGGTCACCACTAAGATCATCAGAGGTCGACTTTAGAATAGAGTCCTCACGGTGCATTAGGGATAGGGGATAAATCTCACAATTCATACCACTCTCGAGGGTTAGAATTGTGAGGTATTTCGGTGGCTCTCGTTGACGCAATGGCGGTAGCTGTCAACGTAGCGGTATAGTTCGTCAATGGATCCCCTCAAGGCACGAGCCAGGCATGGTCACGAGCCTTAGTTGGATCCACAGATTTCCCTATTCGGATCCCATAGATACCCCTTAAGCACATCAATTCCACAGACCGTGGGCATTATCTCAGTACGAGTTATCTAGGGATTCGGTAGGATCGATCGAAATACATCCCCAAATCCCTAATTCAACATGGAGATTCAGTTCCACATCTTCCCCCTAGGATTTTAGGGCTAACCCATCAACCCTAGAAAGATCTACTCACACATGGTAATATTCATGAATAAAAATACTATTTTTATAGACGAAGACATCATAGCAATCAAAAGAATAAAAGCAGAAGACTTACAGCGGGAGATAGATAAGGTTTGCAATTTATAGATCTAGGAAAAATTCCAGATTCTCGAGCACAAGAGCAATCGAGAACAAAAGTAATAATCTCCATGTTTCGATCCAAAACTCCTTAACAAAAATTAATCTAAAATAAACTATTCAAAATCGCCTAAGCTCCTGCTCTCCAAAACTATTCAGAAACTCTAAAAATTTGATCCCCCTTCAATCGACAGCCCCCCAGTCTTCAGTGCCCCACAGATCGTGCAAATGGCGCTTCAGCAAATCTCCCAAAAATGGCCCTGGCATTGCCGACCGAGTAGGTGACTCGGTCGAGCAATGCGTTGCTCGTTCACCTGCTCGGACCGAGCAGCTGTGCTGCTCAACCGAGCTTGCAGGAAATCCAACAATCTTTAGAATCTTCGCTCTGCCTGCACGGAACGAGTCAGCTCAGCTCAGTCCAAGAAGAGGCTGACTCGGTCACTGAAAAGTCTGCACGGGCCGTGCGCTGGAATTGTCTGATCTTCGAATTTTGACGCTGCTCGACCGAGTAGATGAACTGCTCGGTCCGAGCCATCCGCATATCTGCTATTTGAAGCTGCTTGGTCCGAGCAGATGAGCTACTCGACCGAGCAGTCTGGAAAACATCTCCAGAAGCTGCTAAAGCCTCCTCTCTCTCATCTGCTCTCTCTCTTCTCCTCCAATGGCTCCAAAAGTGTGGCAAACTCCTACAGGGCTCCACCAATGAGCTCACAGGTATGTCAGATGTGTCCATACCCAATGGGGTCCCAAATCGCTCCAAAATCCCTGAAAACTCATAAAACACTACGAAGCTCGAATATAATGTCAGAAACGCGATATCGTAGTAAAATGTGGGATTTGGATGCGAAAATGATATGGAACGCAATGATATGATGATGTGAAAATAATGAAAAATATGGACACATCACCTGATCTTCAGACGAAGGGGGCGGTAGGGCGCCGCCCCCTCCGAAACCGATTGGGGACGGCGGGTGCCGCCTCCTCTTTCAGCCGCCCCCTCTTTCCCTGCAGCAGGCATCGGAGGCGTTTGCTTGTCTGACATGGGTGGCCAGGCTGCCCCTTCTCACCGCGTCGGTGCCAGATCTGCCTGACGGGGACGGAGAGCCGCCTCCTCTTGATCTGTGTCGGGCGGCGGCCGACCAGCTGCCCTCGATCTCGGGTTAGATGTTTTTTAAAACAAGCAAAAATAGATTAAAAAGCCATAAAACATCCAGATCTAAGTTCAAACAGATTAAAACCCCTATTTTTATCAGATCTACGCATTGGGCAGACAAAATCATAAGATCCAGACATGTAGGCTCCGATACCACTTGAAAGAATTAGAGATGTAGATGTGTATACAACCCTAATAATACAGATCTAGATGTAGGCATGCTGAATCTTAAAACTTTACCTTCTCTGATAAGAATCGTACCTGAATCCATGAAAACGATGATCCAGATGACGCAGCAGATGATCTTCCATATCCACACGAATCAACCGTTGGAGAATTCCTTTTCCCTTCACATGGGTTCTCTTCTAGCGACGAGACGTAGTAGAAAAGACGACTCCCTTGTTCGTGTGTTTCGGGGATCATGACCGCATATAAATAGACTAGCCTCCTTAGCCATAGGGTTTCTAATTCGGCCCATCAACGAATTGAAGCCCAATTGTCTCTACACATAAAGGTCCATAACCTGATCGACTCATTTAAGCCCACTTAACCAAATAAATGAGATCACTTATATAACGATCTTTACATATGACAGTGTAGCATTATAAAATTATATTCGATATTAGCTCAACGTTGGATTAAGATCCAACTAAGTTGGATAAGTTACAACACAGAGATCATTGAAATGTCTGTTGGAGTGGGAGCATCAAGGGTGAGAGATTTGTTTAACAAGGCAATGGCAAACTCACCATGTCTAGTTTTCATAGATGAGATTGATGTAGTAGGAAGGCATAGATGGACCGGAATTGGAGGAGGAAATGATGAAAGAGAGTGAACTCGTTACTTACAGAAATGGATGGCTTCAGTGGAAATAGCGGGGTTATTGTTATTGCTGCTACTAACCGCCCCGAAATTCTTGATTCAGCCTTGCTTAGGCCTGGAAGGTTTGACCGATAGGTAAAAAATCTATATGCCCTTGTTGCAACTGCTCAAATTGAACAACCAAGCCACAAATGTTACCAGAAAATCACAATGTTGGCAGGCAACTGAACAATTAATGAAAAGTGTGATTAGTATCAGCAAGGGCGGAGCCATGAATTTTTTCTGTCCTGGGCTACCGGTAAATTACAATCCGCGGATGAATATGATGAGGTGATGGTCGTAGACGAAGGTGATGATTGCGGCTTGCGGTCCCGTAAACAAACACGATGGACGCGGTTGAGACTAATGATGGCGAAAGTTGCGATTATTTGACGATTTGGTGATGTCTCAGTCGCGCATAGCTGTGGTTGCTCTTCCTCTGTCTCAATTTAAAGATTTATTACACTGGACTTGGGTTTGGCCCTCGGGATTTTGACGCGAAATTATGAACATATATATATATATATATTTAAACCCAAGAATGTACCTGGTCTGCAGCCCAAATAAGCCCAAGAGTGGCTCCGCCACTGATCGACGATCAAGAAGCCAACAAGTACACCAAATGGCTGTTACGTTGAATGTTGAATGGTTTAGTTCTTGATATCTTCCATGAAGAACTATTTAAGCGTCAAAATAATGAAACCATACACTGGCACTGGGTATGCTTGCAGGAAGATCGCATCAAGCACAGGTTTTGGGACCACTTACAGTCATGTGTAGAGCTATATTGTGAGTTAGTTGGGCTACATGTCAGGTTATTTTCAGCTCAGTCCCCATGTTTTCGCCCTCGTTCTGAACATTCTTCCAACCTTACAGCCCAGATTACTTTTATGTGACCCTTGCAATCTGAGTTGCTTTGAAAATTTTGATGGGTAACAATGGTGATTAAAATCATTAACCAATTTCAGTATTAAAAATGGAATTGGAGATATTCGATTTTGATTTGAAGAAGAATACACATAGATATGTAATCTGGGTCAAGTATTGTAAACCAATCAGAAAGAAATCCACTCATCCGTGCCTAACTCGTTTACAAAATCAGGTCTGGTATAGATTTAAAAGCTTATATCTTTTGGCCAAAAATAAAAAATAAAAAATAATTCATTAGTGCCCAACTGTCAACTCATTTACGACATCGGATTTGGATTGGATTTAAAAACTTATACCTTTTGGCCAAAAATAAAATAGATAGCAATGGTAGGAATTGAAGCCTAGACCAATACACAAAAGCACTCTCAATCAAACCACTAAGCTACTGATGGGCTTCCTTTAAATGTTAAATAAAAAGCATATATACAAAACCTTAAACCCAAAAGCTAACCCGGGCTACAGCCCAAGTTAGCCCAAGAGTGGCTCCGTCCCTGACCATGAGATCCTACAACGCGACGTGAAACCTTCGATCAAACATTTTCTTACTCTTTATGGGCCCTCCACCACCCATATCTTTTCTCCTTTTCTCCTCTCACTGTGTGATGGGCACACAAAGAGCAAAAAAAATGTTTGACTGAACGGTCTACGTCGCATTGGACGATCACATAGTCCTCCGCACTAGGAACCAACCCGATCCCGTTTGCGGGCTGAGTAACGGTACATTCTCGAGGGTTCAAAGGCCATGTGTTGCTGAATTGGCTTTATGGTGAGGCCCATCCCATGGGGAGTGGGGTTGATTCTCCTCACATGACGGGTAGATGAGCGGTAGTGAAGCTCGTACAATTTGAGTTTATCTTCGTTACCCTCTCCCAGCCCTTTATTCAAGTGCACGCAGGGATGCATTTACAGCCATAACTATAATTAACACAGTATATCGCTCGCTTTACTTCTGAAAATGTCATACAAAATTGGTGATTATTTACTCATGCATAATTATAATTACCATACCTTTTCAAGTTAATTGCTTCTTTATTGTATTGCCAAACATTCCTCCAATCCAGCTAGGGATGAGAATGGGCGCGGGCCAGCCCGCTACCCAATCGGGCTGGCCCGAAAAGCCCGCTACATGCTTATACCCAAATGGGCATCGGGCTGCCCAAAGCCCGAAATTAAATTTGAAAACACATTCGCTGCTCGCCCAAAGCCCGAACTGACCGCCCAAAAGCCCGATCGGGCCTAATCGAGCCGCCCAAACGAAGGGATCGGGCTTCCGCCCGAAATGAAAAATTTGGTGACTGAAAAAACTGTCGCCCGATTGAACGAAGCTCGGAAGCTGGCATCGACGAAAACCTAGCTGCTGTTCTAAGCTCGCCGCTCTCAGAAAACCCTAGCTCGCTGCTCTCGTGACCTCGTCCAGCGAAATTCCTTGGCTGCTCGAAGAAAACCGTAGCTCGAAGAAATCTTTCACTCCGTCGCAGTTTCCCTAGCTGATCGCAGTCTCGCCCAACAAAGGTAAAAAGGTATCAGTCTCTCGCCGATCTAGTGAGTGGGGTTTTGACAAATTTTTGATTTTTTCTTCTCTACAGGCTTCGATCTCTTTCGCTTCTTCTTCTTCAGCGTCGTCGTCTTACTCGCCACCGTATCCGAGCGCGCTGCGAGGTTCTCTTTTGTTTGTCTTTTACAAAGTTAATGTTCACTAGAAACTTGACCATTCGATGATGGTGTCAACCTATTATTGATTAGTGAAATTCTAAGAAGTTGGATTTATGATTTGGTTGGTTTTTGGATTATGGGTTATGCTTTGGAGATTTGTAACAAAGACGTATTTTCAATAAGTGATAGTTTGGGTTTTAACTACTAGATTGGCTTGTTTCTTTGACAGATAGTGCAATAATTGCAATATAGATTTAAGGCATTGATTACCGATAATAGATTTGTGCAGTGTGGTTCCTAGTTTATGGATATATTTCATCATAACTTATAAAAAAACCGTATACTCTTTTGAAAGAGCACAATCCATAATTCATGTTTAGGTCGATGAAATAGTTATTAATATAGTTCTTGTGTAGCTGTTACCTCAGCTTTTCATCTCACTGGTCATAAGTAGGTATCCAAAATTGTTAATACATTCTATCTCATATATTTCTGATTCATCTTCATATGTTTATAACTCTGTCAAGCTTGGTAAAAATTTAGAATGATTCTTAGACCAGTCACATGATGTGTTTCTCTTGCAACTCTAAATTCAGACATGATTCCATTTATATCTCTTAGTTCTGTCAAAAGATTCGAAGGCCTACGCACCCAGACAAGAGTAATTAATATGATTTATGGTGCACAGAGTGAATACTGCATGAAATAAAAAGTATTGTTAGACTTCATTATGACTGAAAATTGTTTAGAATTTGGAGACATACACATTCAGAAGGGCAGCTTTGTTAAAAAAACAACAACATATTTACATCATATGATCGATGTTCAAACACTTCCGGTTCATTAACATACCCATCCTATGATGTTTTGACATTTACACACTTTATTGAACTAATTTTTGCCTTGTAAAGTTCTTGTATTAGCCATTTATATTGCATTTTGGTTATAATGTCCTTTTATAGTTAGATTAATTACTTCTGAAGTGCACGGTCCATGTGGACACATGCACATTTGAAAGGGAATACCTTGTGCATGTGAAATAGAATATCAATAATTAGGTGCTATTCATTTTCTAAATTTCTGAGTTCTGACCTGCAAATTCACTGCAAATTCTCGTGCAAACACAACCTGGCCTAACAAATTTGACTTCCACCAGCTCATTTAACAGGGAATCCTGCCAGGATATGCCAAAGAGAAGCAAACACAACCTGGCCTAACAAAACATAACCAAGCCAACCCATACTTTCCTTCAAACTTCAGGTTCTTGTTCATGGAGTAGTAAATTATTAAGTACAGTATGTGCAAGCTACTGAAGAATTTAACCATTTCCATGTATATAATTCTGATGTGTAACGTCTCGATGAAGGGTTCTGGATTTATTCTGATGTATAATTCTGATGTATAATTCTGATGTGTAACTACAGATTCTCTTTTATGTTTGTTTTCTCCGCAACCCTTCTCTGCATGTATGTATTTGGCATCTGTTGGGTATATATCAAGAGGATTATGGATGTCTGAAGTTTCTAGACAGCCTATCTTTTCGACTTGATGCTATTCAGTTTGCACCCTAATTTCCAGGAATCCATTCATTTAAGTGCAATTATGGATTCTCTACTTTTAAGCAAAGTGTTGATGCATTCTTTTTTAAATTTCATTCTTCAGTTATCATCATGGCACAGACTCCATCCAGTGGCTCACATACTCCATCAATGTCAACAAATCCATCCATTCAAGATACATCCGAGATGTCTCGAGATTTAGATGATGAAATAGAGAATGTCGAAGTAATGACAAGCAATAGCAAAAGAAGGTCTGAAGTGTGGAAATATTTTACAATAGAAAGACAACCTGATGATACATCCAAAGCAATTTGTAAGTATTGTAAGAAAATACTTTCATGTTCAAACAAATCAGGAACAACTCATTTGAGCCGACATCTTAAGTTCTCTTGCAAAAACAAGACTCATAAAGATATGAAACAAATGTTGCTCAACAAATCCGATGACACAAGAGTTTTTAAGTTTGATCAAGAAGTAAGCAGAAAATGTTTGGCGAAGCTTCTGATTTGTGCAGAACTTCCATTTAAAATTGTAGAACAACCGTTGTTTATCACTTTTGTGAGGAGCTTACAAACTTTGTTTACCACAATTGGTCGTCATACAATTAGAAATGATTGCATTTCTTTGTTTCAAGAAGAAAAACAGAAGCTTCGCAATTTTTTGAAAGATTTAGATTGTCGTGTGAGTTTTACTACCGATTTATGGACGTCAAATCAAAAACTTGGTTATTTGGCTCTCACTGCACATTATGTTGGATAATGAAAGTTGGAAAAAACTTGGTTATTTGGATTATCCAGCTGACATACACTAAAGTGTTTGTCATCGTTTTTTTTCAGTCAATTCCTAGAAAGCTATTTGAGAACTGTATACTCTGGTACTGTATAATGAAATTATTTTCCAACTTTGATCACTTGTAAAATTTTGAATTTAATGAGCTTCTCCAGGTTATAAAGCTTTATGCACTGTATCAACAAATCTACATTACTTCGATGTACACATTGTGTCCGACAAAAATGTTTATCACTAATCTACAAAAATGTTTATCCCTAACTCAACCTTGTGGGGGGAAGTTGTGGGATGTTGGTTTGAATTACAGAACCCTTTTGCCCTGCGATATTTTTGCCCACCCATGTGCGATTCGTGACTGCCATGAACAGAATTTCCTAAAATGTGTGAATGCCCTGTATAGAATGAGAGACAATCGAGTGTGTAAAAACATTTATTACGTTACTTAATATACTTAAACATTTATTGAAACATTACATATGATAAATATACTTTTTTGGGCCCTGGAGAGCTATAAATCCTTAATATCCCTAGCCCTCTGCAATTGGTCTGCCTTCACCTTTGATTGTCTTCTTCCTTCATGGTCCTTCTGCCCATCTGCCCATCTGCTTTTG
The DNA here is from genome assembly GCA_030789695.1 of Scilla litardierei. Classification (NCBI taxonomy): domain Eukaryota; kingdom Viridiplantae; phylum Streptophyta; class Magnoliopsida; order Asparagales; family Asparagaceae; genus Scilla; species Scilla litardierei. The sequence continues at coordinate 290,465,553 of CM061141.1, forward strand.
TTTCCAAATCTTGGCAATTTTTTGCTCACAGGTCTTGAGATCGGGGGAAGATCAGGGGAAAAGGAGGTGCCTTCGGAAAAATATTTACAATCCATTTCAGGATTTTTGAGATTTTTGGATTCGATTTATCAGCTTTGAGGTGAGTGAATCAGTTCGTAGTTTATGACTCTTTGTTCTTAGCTTTGTGTTATTTTTTTACTGTTTTTTAGTATTTTGTGTGTGCAGGATGTCTAGGATCTTGAGAACCATCGGTTGCAACCCAGAAGGCTGCGTTGCAGTATTGCAGGGCTCACAAGCCTCGCTGCTGGCGCTCTGCATCCTTCTGCTCTCTCTCTGGGCGATTTCTCTCGTCCTTTTTGTCTGCGGCGATGGCTCGAAAACGGCTAGGCCTCGAGCACTTCGCAACGACTGTAACACGCCTCCTGGGTCCGGCACTGGAGTCGGTAGGAATTCTGGCTCTTCTGGTGGCGGCTCAACTGCAACGCACAAAAAGAATGGCAAGTCTCGTTTGTCCAGCGGTGGAGTCGGTAAGAAATCGGAATCTTCTGGTGGCATGGCCACTACTATGTACATGAATACGGTAGCTACGGTTGCTGCGGCAAGTGCTGGTGCTTCCGTTGGTGGTGGGGGTTCTGTTTGCGGAGGAGGAGGTGGCGGGGGCTGCTGCGGAGGAGGAGGTGGCGGGGGCTGTGGCGGAGGAGGAGGTGGCGGGTTTTAGAAATATGTTCCTTGTTTATGTTTAGGTTGCTGTTGCTTATGCCTGCTCGTTTATGCTGGTTTCTGGTGTTTATGTATTATGGGGATCATTCAGTTTCCTTCCAGTGTAACTAGCAGAAGGGTTTCCTTATGGAACTAATTAATATATGACGTGCATTGAATTATCTGAACTTTTTTACTTGCTAGGCAAATCTTTTTCTTGGATCTAGTTTGCAAGATGAATAAATGTATTGATCAAATACTCGGGGCTTGGTGTGCAGAAATATGCACGTACTTCAACAACACTCCGAGTTTGTGGGCATATGCATAATTAATTGTATGTATGTTTGTATATCAGTATATGGTAGATCAATTACAGGATGATTATCTAAGAATATATAATGTATAAAGTACCAAGAATATCTTGTTAAATTGAAACAAAAATTATTTTCACACTCATTTAACTAGAGGATTTATAAAAACATAGTTTTCGTCCCTCCACGAATTAGTGCAAGAAAATGCATATATCCTCATATATTATCTTTTGCATATGATGTTGCATAATGCAATATAGAAGTGCTTAATCAATGAAGAAACCGTCATTAAACTTTCTGATTACTCATAATCCTACTAAGTTTCTGACACATCCCTCTTATTGATTAATGAGAGATGGGGAACGAAATTCTCAACTGCCTTCTTAGTCCGCACGCTCTATCGGTGACTACTAACTTTGCAAAGTCCTCCATATTTCTGTTCAAGGATGCGCATGGTCCTGAACAACTCTTCTCCGAATTTGGTCATCTAAGCTAAAGACCAACAGACAAGAGTCATCTTACTGGGACCCTTGGATTCAAAGCAGTACATCATATTGGAATCCTGATCTCGTCTGCTTCTATTCTTATGTAATATGCTAACTCCTATGATTTGTCTATACAATCATCTATTATATATTTGAGGAGTTTTGTCCCATGTAGCATGTTTGTCCCATGTGGCAATGTCTCATCGCCACATGGAATGCCACATGTGACAACCTCCTCAAAAATCCCAAATCAAGAATAACCAAAAACCTACCTTATCTTATCTTATAGATAAGATATAATCTTATCTATTTACAACACTCCCTCTTATCCAGCCATAATTGCGGACTCTGTCCATGAATGCTTCGGGATTCTGAGCTTCATATCGGTCCAACACTGTTTCAGACCGCCAACCCTGGCCTACGGCTCCCTATTTCTTTGTTGGAAAACTCGACCCGTTTCTTCCTTTACCCGGCCTGATCTTGCTTCGTCCTTTTGATCGGACGGTGATCTTTATTCTCGTTCTTAGCCCTACCTATGGATTGAGTCGCCACCTTTTTGCCGTTACGCGGGATATCTGTTAAGGATCTTTCACATTTATCACCATGATCTCATCTAACGGTGCCCTTTAGCGTCTATATCAACTTCTTCTCCTTCTTCTCCTTCTTCATGCAAATCTTCATGCGAGCACAAATTTACCTCTAAAATATTCCTTGAGATTCCAACCTCCGATCGTTCTTTGGGCTTACGGCATTCAGTCTGATTCAGACTGCTTGAGCTTCGTCCTCTTCCTCAAGCAACCAACGGAGACAAAGAGGCTTGAGCGAGAAGAATACGAGGAGTAGCCATCTTCGATAAACTGTAGGTTTTATTTGATTAAGTATTTAGTTAATCCATTTCGTGCATAGTTAGACTTCATTATAGATCGTAAAGGATATAGATCGAAATGTTAGAATTGGTATTTTTCGTTTGAGAAATGTTGGTTTGATTGATTTATGGCCATGATGATTAATATGGGATCCCCCGGGAGATCTATCTCTATGCGGATTCTCGTCAGCACCCCTAAAATTATGGCAACCTTCGCCATTGTTCCATGTATATGTCTATTGATCTGAACGTATTGTGTACAACTAGATACACAGATGTAACCCTTCTGTAGCTCGACCACAATTGTTGATTTGGATTATACAGTTGCCGCCCGTTTGTATTATGGGCGATTTATCTGTTGATCTGGTTGACCCATATTATATAATACTGGTTTGATTCGATATTGCTTTACAGCCAATCTAATTGTTATTCATTTGGATTATTCAGGTTGTTTTGTAGTTTATTGACACCGACTTAGCTGGCATATTATTGACTAGGTCTGTATTTCTTGTTTACTCCTGACTTGCTATTGTTGTTGTTCTGCGAGGATGCGCACCTCCAAAAAAGGTAATGCACACCCTCACCCCCAAGTGCAAGGGTGTCAGAGCAATAATTCCCGATGAGTTTATGGTCGAATCCACAAAGAGGCGTTGCTTATATTACCTATCGATTTCTAGGTTGATTAGGCTTCAAGTTTTATTGGCGAAGGTGGATTATGAATGAGGTCGTAATTGCGATGGAAGTGGAATGCGAGGGTGTCACGATCAGCAAAGCATGACCAAAGACTCCACACAAAAATAAAACAAAGAAAACAAAGAAAACAATCGAGAGAAAGATCGCTAGGGTGTCGAGAATCTCAGCTAGGACTTTTGGGTTTGTATAACAGGTTAAGGATCCTTTCGTCGAACGACGAATGCGGGTAGGAGTGTCACATCCAGAGATGGGAACGAGCACTTGACTTTTGTCGTCATGTTTGTCTAATGCATCCCCATGCAGAGCCATGCTTTCGCAGTCGGCTTTGCACAGGGACGCGTGCATTATGCTCGACACTTGGTTCCTATACCACAGATCCATATCCACTCTCGTGATCTACAAAACTGTGGTACCACTCTACGCTTGGTTCTAACAGTCGGGCTACTCTCGTAGTCACCGACTAGCAAATCTGGGGTTAGTAATCAACCCTAACGCATGAGTCACTCTCGTGATCACGGACCCCAGGAGATGACCACTAAACCCCAATCAGATTCGTGGGGATCATCCCTAGAACTCGGAGCTACTTTCGTAATACTCCAATCATAGGGCTAATCCCTCAAAAAAATTGTTCAAACTACCGTAGAGTAACCCTAGATTCATTCAACTAAGGTTAACCTATCATCCAACCACTAGAATCCAAGGATTCATCCCTAATCCTAGTAATAAATCTACTCAATCATAGCACAAGATATGGAAACAATAGCAATCAACATCAAAAGCAAATAGGGAAATCAATAGAAAGGATTAACGAAATAAATACTTAGCTCGTAATAGATCCGATACAAAATCACCAAGGAGGGGGCCTAGGGCGTGGCATAGCCTCCAAAAAATAGTTTCATAGCACAAAAACGAGCTCTCCCCAACAATGGCTGCTCAATACATACATATAGCCCCAAGAAAACCCTAAAATAGCCCTAACTCGTCATGGGCCCAGCCTGGCAGCCCAGGTAGCTCGGTCGATCTATGCACATGCGCTCGGTCGAGCACAGATTTCAGCCTGCCCGAGCACAGTTTCCAACACAGATTCCACAACTTGCAAAAATTCCCTAGTACACATCCAACCTCCGTTTGACACGTTCTTGGAATCGTTGGAATCGTTATGAAGTCTACTATCTGGAAAAAATAATGAGAACCATACTGTAAAATCCAGGTTGATAGCATATCTTCAAAGAGTGAATGGCCGTCCTGAAATCTACACTTTTGGCCATTTCTACTCTGCTCGGCCGAGCGGCCTTGGTCGCTCGGTCGAGCACACCCTAGCGCTCGGTTAAGCACCTATTAAGTGCTTCAATCTTGGCTTGGTGAAATCGATGTCGCTCGATCGGAACCAAGGCCGCTCGATCAAGTGGATGGCCGCTCAACCGAGCGAATTAAAGCAAAAACTTACAGAGAGTTTGAAGGCAAAATTGAGCTCCCTGTAGAGGATAGCTCGGTCAAGCAAATTGGGGTGCTCGGTCAAGCGAGTTGGGTCGTGCGGCCGAGCGACCCCTTGAAGCTTTGCCCTCCCTCTTAGTTTTCCCAGCTCGGTCGAGCGGGGAAGCCGCTCAACCGAGCAACCAGGAACTCATCCATGGTGAGCTCTTGCTCTCTTCCTCTCTTCTTTCCTTTGCCTCTTCTTTCTCTTCTTGATCCTCTCCAATAGCATGAGCTCCTCTTCAGGGGCTTGCTTGCTGCTCCAACATTATCGTTCATGTCCTTGACTCCAATTTGCTCCGAAATGCTACAAATTCCCTGAAATACATAGAAACTCTTTCAAAGTCAAATAGTTCCAAATAATGGCATAAATGCGTATAAAATGGGAATTTGAAAGGTAAAACATGACATGAAAATATGCGATAAAATATAAAAGATATGGATACATCAAAATCCCCCAAGCTTACCTCTTACTCGTCCTTGAGGAAGACTTATAAGAAGCGAACTCAGAGGGAAAAATAAGAAACTGAAAATAAAGAAAAGCGCTAGATAACAACCATATCATCCTCTTCATTCATAAACACACATGATGAGAAATAATCAATAACCACAAATTTCACTTAACCTCACATCATACGTACATGTCATGGATTTCAATTGAAGCGTAATGAACTAATCAACCAATCATAACAAAAGTTAAAGTATTCACCCTATCATAGATTAGCATGTAATATACTAACTCATAATAATAACTCAAAATCCATGAAAGATTCTCTAACCGGCATATATGGATCATGATCAAATCAACAAGCATGCATGGCAAATTATGATTTGCTATTGATGAAATGAAATAGAAAACTCAACCAATCAAGGCATCACCGCACTAATACCCGTTTCGTGGATCAAAATACTTCATGATAGTAGTGGATGATTTCAGTAGATACTGCTGGATTTATTTCCATGCAGAAAAGTCTCAAGCCTTGAGTTTCTTCAAGAAGTTTAAATATAAAGATGAGGGAAAGTTAGCATGCAAAATTGGCACTCTCAGATCAGATATAGGTGGAGAATTCTGCAGCAGAGAGTTTAATGCTTACTGTGAAGAAAATGGCATAAGGAGACAATTGACAGCCAGTTACACACCTCATCAAAATGGTGTTGCTGAAAGGAAGAACGGAGTGATTATGGAGTTAGCAAGGAGTGCTATGAAGGATAAGAAGATGCATCTTGAGTTTTGGGCAGAAGAATGTGCAACAACTATATTTGTCATTAACAGAAGTCCACTTCATCTTTGAAGAATACGACTCCTTATGAAGCACTTAATGGAGACAAGCCCAAAGTTACTAACATGAAGTTGTTTGGTTGGAAAGCATATGTATTGAAACCTGCCAATGCAAGAGGAAAGCTTGATGATAAAAGTAGGAAGGAAATATTTATAGGCTATAGCATTGAATCCAAAGCCTATAAAATTTATGATCCAAATACAAGAAGTGTGATTACTAGCAAAGTTGTGGAGTTCATTGAAACTGAAGCATGGAAATGGGATGGAAGGGAACCAACTATGGCAGACTACAACAGGTTAGAAGTGGATGCGTTGCCTGAAGCAGATCGGATAGAAACAAATCATAGCTCAATTACCACAAATCACAGTTTACAAGCGACAAATCACACTTCAGTTGCAACAACTAGTAGTTCACATGCTAGTACGTCCAGCAGCAGTTCCTCAAATTCTCCAAGTGAAAATCAGAATGTGAGGATAAGATTATTGGGAGATATCTATAGTGAGACTTATGAATTATTGCCTTGTTTTACTGCAGAACCTGCAGATTTTACTGAAGCTTGTGCTGAAGATGAATGGATGACAGCCATGCAAGAGGAGATTATTGCCATTAAGAAGAACAAAATCTGGAGCTTATGTGAGCCACCACAAGGAAATAAGGAAGTGGATGTTAAGTGGTTGTATAAGACTAAATACAACAATGATGGCTCCATAACCAAGCTAAAAGCAAGGCTTGTGGCTAGAGGATTCACTCAAGTCTATGGAGAAGATTATGAAGATACTTTTGCCCAAGTTGCCAGATATGAAACTATAAGAACCTTACTTGTAGTTTCAGCCTCCAAAGGATGGGAAGTTAGACGGCTGGATGTTAAATCAGCATTTCTAAATGGTGCATTACAGAAAGAAATTTATGTGAAACAGCCTCCATGATTTGTTAAAGAAAAGCAGAGCTTAAAAGTTTATAAACTTCACAAGGCCTTGTATGGATTGAACAAGCAACTAAAGCATGGTACCAAAGAATACATGAATTCCTGATCAAACAAGGCTATATAAGGAGTGATTCTGAAGCTACACTCTATATCAAGTCCGAAAATGGTAATTTTCTAGCTTTATGTCTCTATGGAGATGACATTATTTATACCAGCAATGAAGAGTCTTGGCTTGACAAATCTAAAAGACAAATAGAGTATGAATTTGAAATGAGTGATTTATGAAAGCTGCATTACTTCTTGGGACTAGAAATCAAACAAACAGAGCACGGAATACATGTGTCTCAGCAAAAGTATGCTCAATTTATGCTGAATAGACTTAAAATGGCAAATTGATAATTTGTGGATACCCCTTTCAATGCCATAGAAAAGCATGTAGCATATGAGTCTATTGCTGGTGTACATGAGAAGCATTTCAGATGCATAGTGTGAGGTTTGATGTATTTGGCACACACAAGACCAGATCTGTCGTATGTTGTAAATCAATTGGCAAGAGTTATGCATAAGCCTAATATGATTCACATGACAGCAGCCAAAAGAGTGCTGCGATATATTGCAAGAACCAAAGAACTTGGTCTATTTTATGGCAAAGATGAAGCTTGCAAGCTGATAGCATATTCAGATAGTGATTGGTGAAGCAGTAAAGAGGATAGAAGGAGTTTGACAGGATACACATTATTACTGGGGAAATCATGTATCACATGGGGCACCAAAAGATAGAATTCAGTTGCTCTCTCCACAACATAAGCTGAGTATATGGCCTTGTCATATACATCATGCCAAGTAGTATGGATGAAGAGAATTATGGAAGATATGAAGCAAGAGCAAGGTGAACGTACTGTTATTTTGTGTGATAACAAGTCTACAATCCATCTTGCAAAGAATTTCATCAATCAAAGAAGAACCAAACATATTGATACACGGTATCACTTCATAAGAGAATTGGTTTTTGAAAAAGATCAAGGGGAGAGGGGGGGAGAGAGATCTTTAAAAAGAAGACTAGCAAAAATATCCAAGAAGGAGAAGAAAAAAAAGCATCAGCTTTGCCAGAAATTCGTGTGAAAAATTCCTGAAAAATCATTCTTCCTCATTCTGTCAAATTTGTGTTCACAGTTTTGTGTACACACTTGCAGTGTATTGTGTACACATTTAAGTGCTTGTCTGTACACAGATATAGTGTAATTGGAACACTGTTATTCCAGTTTTCTGCACACTATTGTTTACAAAGATCCTTCTTTATTTTCTCCTCATCCTCTTAAAAGATCCTGTCTTTGGCTACTGAGCTTTGCCTCAGCATCCAACACACTTGTGACTGCAAGTCTTCGCCATACATGAGATAGCCCAGAACTCACACCAGTCCACAATTCAGTGTGCACAGAAGAAATGAAGCTACCAATACCTGTAATGAAAATCAATTAAGAGAGGATTATTCTCTTTTATAAGTTTTTTTAAAAATCAAACATAAGTGACATGAACTCATTACCGTTGGAAATTGAACTTTATCTTTAATCTATGAATATATAGTTGGAAAAACTGCATGGCTCGTAAAACACACGAAATACAAACTCAAGGATGTTGGCAAACCTTTCAAGTTCAATGATATTCCCTTGCGACGAAAACCAGTATCAGATATGCCAGTCCACAATGAAGAAGCCAATAGTATAACTGATGCCAGGACTCCGACAACAGACTCAACCAGTTGGTGGGCAAAATAATTAGCACGACGACACATGCAAAGAGTTGCTTTCCTTTAATATGCTCAATGATGCGAATTCAAGACTGGTGTCGGGAAAGCGCTTGTCCAAGTTATCACCCTCTAGTATCAGAAGGCTGACACCAACAAGATACAGTTCAATATACATTAAGATAGCTATAACAAATCTGCCCATGTAACCGAATGCAAGCTCTCCGATGCCAGGGTAGGTTTCAGTTAACGGGCCAGCATCCATGCACCATTGAATGAGTAATCACGTGTACCAATAGATGATGATTACGACAAGGAAAAGTGCTAAGCTTAACCATTCACCTTCTGAAACTGCGTATGGCATCGATAGTACCCCTAATACATTAAGCAGATATGCTAGGATGTTAGCTTCATATTGTAATGTTAAGATTTATGTTAAGAAGCAGTAACATTTTTTTTCCAAAAATTTTAAAGGAAAAGAATATATGTAACTATCAGCATGCAAGAAATTTATGGAGACTTCATCTGCATTAACAAACACAAACAGATACGTATGTGCTAGCGTTACTTATGTGCCGCATGCAGATAGCATGCTAATACAAACACTATAACAATTAATACTCCATTCCTCAACTCAACCATGATGAGATTTATTAAACACTATTTCTATGTCTCAGAGAAAAATATATTTTCAAGTCATATAATTTAAATCTTTATCGAGCAATCGAGTTCCTTATTAAGAAACATAAAAACATTTTTGTTGAAAATAATATATTTTTTGTTATATCGATGTTTTAAGACATGAAGATCGATCAACATAATTAGTACCAATTAAAAAAGAAAAAGTATACGTAAGAGGTTAGATCGTAGAACTGTTAGCCACCATCGGAACAAATTTCATTCATGGAATGAAATTTGAAGATTGCTATACCTGTTTATTCTCAAAACAATGGGTATGAAAAAGGAAAAACAAATGGATTGTTGTAAGCTTGGCGGTTAGGAACCCGTAGCCCTGTATTTATAGAAGTAGGGTTACATAATGGGTGGATACCCAATATACTAATGGGCCTACAAAAGCCCGCTTATAACACTTCCCCTTATCCATCCATTGTTGTAAGCCATACATGAGCGCTTCAGGGTTCATAAAGCTTATCTGACCATGTGGGTATGGATACTTCTGGATCCTAAGTTAAGAGTTCTTGCCCCATTAAAACCTTTTGCCAGGGAAAAACCAGTGGAAAAAACCAGTGGCGAAGGAAAAAGAGTACAAGTCTCTGTAACTTCTCCTGATCGATGGATATCATCAAAGGTGGATACTTCTGGATCCAGAGTTGATGTGGTTGTCTCGTTAAAACCTTTGGCTATGGAAAACCCAGTGAAAAAACCAATAGCCAAGGGAAAAAGAGTACACCACAACATTAACTCCCCCTATTGCGTACAAGCTTCAGGCTTGTAGATCTTTCAACTGTCTCATCCCAATTCCTAATACAAGTTTTCTAAAGGTACAGCGAGGTAAAGCTTTAGTAAATAGATCTGCCAGGTTGTTGTAGGACTGGATCTGCTGAATGTCGATTGGGTTGTCTACTTGTGGTTCATGCATCCAGAAGAGCTTGGGGGAAATGTGCTTCGTCCTATCACCTTTGATGTAGCCACCTCGTAGTTGAGCTATACATACAGCATTATCTTCGGACATGGTGGTTGGTCCAAGATCTCCCGTCTTCAGGCCGGTAGTCACAAGAATGTGGTGGATGACTGAACGAAGCCAAAAGCATTCTCAACTAGCTTCGTGGATCGCAATGAGCTCGGAGTGGTTGGATGAGGTTGCTGTTGAAGTCTGCTTCACAGATCTCTATGAGATGGCTGTTCCACCGTAGGTGAATACGAAGCCGGTCTGGGATTTTGTGGTGTGCGGGTAAGATCTGTATCCTGCATCTGCATAACCAACTAAGTTGGAGGATACGCCTTTCTTGAAGTATAGTCCCAGGTCAACTGACCCTGGAGGTAGCACAGAAGGTGCTTCACTCTGTTCCAGTGGCGCTTTGAGGGCGCTGAACTGTATCGTTAACTGCGAATGCTATATCGGGACGCGTGCAGTTTGCCAGATATAGTAGTGCTCCAATTGCACTCAAGTATGGTACTTCGGGACCCCGTGCTTCCTCCCACTCTTCCAGCAGCCAGAAGGGGTCCGTATTAATATCCAATGATCTGACAACCATTGGTGACAACCATTGGTGTACTAATCGGATGACATTTGTCCAAAAGGAAGTTTTTCAGCAACTTCTTTGTGTTGGTGGATTGGTGTAACAGGATTCCTCCGCTTAGGTGTTCGATTTGTAAGCCTAGGCAGAACTTCGTTTTACCAAGGTCTTTCATCTCAAAAGTCTGTATGAGTCTTTTGGAAATCTCATCTATCTCTTCAGGAGATCCGATGAGGTTTAAGTCGTCTACGTAGATGGCAATAAGTACGAATCATGTTCCCTTTGCTCTTATAAAGATGCACGGGCAGACTTCATTAGTTGTGAATCCTTGTTGCACTATGAATTCACTGAGTCTGTTGTACCACAATCTCCCTGACTATTTTAGACCATACAGTGATCTATGGAGTTTAACAAAGTATACGTCACGAGGTCTTTCTGTCATTTCTGTCGGTAGTTTAGAGCCATCCGAAAGTCTCATATAGATATCTTTATCTATATTTCCATATAGGTATGCAGTCACAACGTCCTTGAGCTGCATATCTAGGCCTCCCGTAGTAGTTAAGCTAATAATGAAACCGAAGGTGATCGCATCCATGATCGGAGAGTATGTATCATCATAGTCTATTCATGGTCTTTGGGAAAAGCCTTGTGCAACAAGGCACGCTTTGTAGTGTACGATCTCGTTATTTTCATTCCTTTTTCTTACAAATACCCATTTATATCCCACAGGTTTAACACCCTTCGGTGTTAGGACTACAAGTCCAAAAACTTTGTGCTTCGAGAGTGAGTCCAGCTCTAGTCTTATTGTCTCGTTCCAATTTGGCCAATCCTCTCTGCGTTTACATTCTGCTAGAGAGCGTGGATCGATCTCATCATCGTATTCAGTGACGTGATTGGCAATAATGAGCGCGAAGTTATCATCGATGATTATGCTTTTTCTGTCCACTACCTCCCCAGTACGTACATAGTTTAATTCTATCTCTCCTATATTTTCCTCTTTTGGAGTGTGTAGGAGGGGAGAGGTATCTAGGCTGAGCTCAGCATCCTGTGGTGGTATCGTTATCATTACTCTAGGAGTTTTCCTCTTTCGAGGGAATTTATCCTTGGAGCCAGGGGGTCGTCCTCTCTTTTGTTGAGGTGCGGCCGCTTCTGCTGCAGGTGGATTGCATCCATCTTTGGGTATATCAATCCTAGCTGGCATATTGGCAGCAGGGACGTGTGATCTGACAATCTTCTGGTTGTCAGTAAATTTGTCCGGTAAAATGTGAGCTGTATTCTGTATTTAGAGGATCTTCAGGATCTCATCTTCACATTGGTTTGTACGCGGATCAAGGTGGGATAAAATTTTGGTATCCCATGAAATGGTATTTGAAGCTTCTGGCTTCTCTGTTTTAATGGCTAGTTTGGGAAAGGTACTTTTGTCAAACTCACAGTCTGCAAGACGTGCCTTGAAGGCGTCCCCCGTTAGGGGTTCCAGGTATCTGATGATCGACAGTGAGTCGAATCCAATGTAGGTACCCAGTCAACGTTGGACCCATCTTGGTCCTCTGTGGTTGTGTTATGGGGACATATACATCGCATCCGAATATCCTCAGGTGAGAGATATCCGATGGAGTCCCATATGCAAGTTACATTGGAGAATAAGATTGACTTCCTGACGGTCGTAATCTTATTAGCGATGCAGCATGCAAGATGGCTTGTTTCCATGCAGTCACCGACAACTGGGATTGCATCAACAATGGACGAGCAACCCATTGTAGTCTCTTTATAAGAGATTCGGCTAACCCGTTCTGGGTGTGAACATGAGCTACAGGATGTTCAACTTCAATTCCAGTTGCTTGGCAGTAGTCTAGGAATACTTGTGATGTGAATTTCCCAGCGTTATCCAGACGTAATTTCTTGATTTGGTTGTCTGGAAATGTGCCCGCAACTTAATGATTTGTGCCATTAGCTTTGCAAAGGCTACGTTGTGGGTGGACAGGAAGTACACATACGACCATTTGGAAGATGCGTCTATCAGTACCATGTAGTACCGAAATGAGCCACTTGCGGGGTGAATAGGCCTGCAAATGTCTTCATGTATTCTCTCTAGGAAGATGGGAGACTCTGAGTCCACTTTAAGTGGAGATGGTCTAGCAATCAATTTCCCTTTATGACAAGGGGACAAGTAAATGCACCCTTTCGAAGTAGCTTCAGGCTTTTCGAGTTAATTCCATGGGATTGGGATATGATGTGACGCATCATGTCCCTTCCAGGGTGTCCGAGTCTATTGTGCCAGAGTTGGAATTCTGGTCGATTATCGCACTTCTGGTGCTCAAGTGTGTTGGCTTCCATTGCTCGTATCTTTGTATGGTAGAGACACGATGGGAGTCCCTCAAAACGCTCGACGATGGTTTTAGCACCGTTTTATGAGTCGTTACATACAAGAATTCTCTGTTTTGTTTGTTCACCGTTTCTAGGTGGTATCCGTTTAAACGGATATCTTTAAAACTTAACAGACTTCTGTGAGAGCTAGGGGATAAAAGAGCATCTTTTATTTGTAGTTGTGTTTTGTTGAGGAGCATAAAATGTGCTTCCCATTATCCTTCAATAATTCCCGACGGACCGAAAATTGTATTCATGGTTCCATCGTATTTATGTATACTTTTAAAAAAGCAAATATTTTGGAGGATCGTATGCGTAGAGGCACTGTCCACTAGGCATTTATAATCCATCTAAATTAAGAGAGAAAAAGCATAGTAGTATAAGGCACAAAAGGTAACCAAATATCATTCAACGTCTGAAAAATCATCCAACATGCTAGAAATCAAACAACTAGAGAGTAAATTGTTTCAATTACAATGCATTGCAGGAAATAGATAATGCTTCAGTCGAGCAGGTCATCGTTTGAGAAGTCCTCAGCGATGAACTTGATTGGTGCCAGGTCTTCGTGTTCCAGCAGGTTTGTTTCGGCTGGCTTCTAGCTAGCTTTGTACAAGTCCTGGAGGTGGCGTGGAGTCCGACAATTCCTGGACCAGTGTCTAGTCATGCCATACTTGTGGCATTTATCTTTCCAGTCTTTTCTGGGGGCAGATGTCTGGCCGTTGTCTTTTTCTCTTCCACACATTTTTCTTTTTCCCTCATTGTTGGTCCTTGGAGGGGGTCCTCTAGCCTACTTCTTCATTGCCTTGCCTTCTGGGGTTTGCCTTTGAAGTTGGTCCTCTTCTTATGGGAGGAGATGTGGTGTGCTTCAGGCATAGGAGCAGTACCAATAGGGCGTGAGTTATGAGTGGCCAGAAGGAGGTCTCTATTCTGTTCTGCCATCAGAAGGCATGAGAGAAGCTCCGAGTATTTCGTGAACTTTCGTTCACGATACTGCTGCATAAGTATAACATCCTTCTCGTGGAAGGATGTATACGTCTTCTCTAACATGCGCTCCTCCGTCACTTTCGCACCACACAACTTTAGGCGTGAGGTGATATTGAAGAGTGCCGAGTTGTACTCGATGATGGACTTAAAGTCCTGGAGATGGAGGTTCTCCCATTCATATCGTGCTCGTGGAAGGATAACATCTCTTTGATTTTTGTATCTATCCTCGAGGGTAGTCCATAACTCATAAGAGTCTTCCACAGTGAGGTACTCGGCCTTCAAGGTCCGATCGATATGGCGTCTGATATAGATAATTGCTTTCGCTTTATCTATGTCAGAAACCGTATTGCCTACAGCAATGGCATGGCTCAGTCTCTGTGAGCGCAGGTGGAATTTTATATCCAACTGCCAGCTCAGATAATTTTTGACTGTAGCATCCAATACGTCAAAGTCGACGCTCGTAATTTTGGCCATTGTCTTTAGCATGTTAAAGATGAGCAATAATTAGATATTTTAAAGTAAAACACGTAATTATGCATTTCAGACATAGATATTTGTTGTGTGGATCAGCTAATCACCATTTTAAATAAAGTCCATACAATCCCAAAAAAATAAAAAATACAACTCGGAAACCCGCGTATGGCCCCTATCCTTTTGGGAATAGATCTTCATCTTCGTGGGACGTGCGCTGGTCTTGGAATTTATAAAATTGTATCCTTACTACAATTTCTCTCAGAAAAGAAAAAAATGCGAGGAAAATAATGGTGATAGCTAGCCAATCCAAAACCACAACAAATATAAACATATGTCTCAGAAAAATGTAGCAGGCATTTAATTTCATTGCAGACAATTAATCATCACAGGTAATTAATCATCACATGCATTGTATAATGGAAATGAAAATTTTTCGTTTAATAATTATTGGACCACTGGGCAACGTCATACACCGTTAGGTTAGTTAACTAACGGCAGAGCGGTCGCATGATCTTCCTAATTATTAAACGTATAATAATCAATTAATCCAGAAATGCGATGATTTATAGAGCATGTAATTAATCAGATTTTACCAAAGAAAAACTTAATTAAATATGAAGAAAGAAAAAGGTTGAAAAACAAAATTTTTGTAGACAAACACTAATTAGGGTTTTTGGAGGTGATCTGCCGTGTGATCCCGTGCAACCAGCTAGGGTTTCTGTCGCGTGGGTTTCCGCTTCTGGCATCTAGGGTTTCGTTCGCATGTACGGGGGATCACCGTCGCCGCCGCTTCTGGCGGGTTGGCGATGGTGGTCGTCACTGCAGGCAGTAGCGGCGCTGGCCGTCGCTGCAGGCGGCGACAGCGTCCACTGCTGCAGGCGGCGGTTCTGTCTGCCACTGCATGTGGCAGCGCAGGTTGCCGCTGCAGGCGATGACTTTGTCTGCCGCTACAGGCGGTGCCGACCGTCGCTGCAGGCGATGGCTCGGGCTACCGCCGGAGCGGCATCGGCACGACGCCGCTTCTGTCGGCGGGGAGATCGCTAGGGGGTTCGTGCGTTCGTGGCTTCTGGCTATGTTACGACGAAAAGATCCCCTCTAAGGTTTGAAAATTTTTTGGGGAAGAAGATGATAAAAACAAGATTTTTATGAGAAAAAAAAATCTATTTTTAGTCTTCAAAACAGCGTTTTTATCGTAAAAAATTGATTTTTGTTGATAAAAACGTCAAGTTTTCATTAAAGGTTTGATTTAGCATGCAGATCTAAAGTAAAAGTCCGATCTCTACTAATCAAACATTGATCTAAGCATGTAGATCTAATTGTATGCGCATAAAAGTTTAGATCTAGGGAACAAAAATTACATCTAGATCCTACCCGTCGGATCTAGCAACGTTCGATGAAGGAAGCCCGTTCGCATCGCGATTCGTCCGTCGGTAGAGGTTTGGCTCAGCTTTGAGCGTGCTGATAACGTGTTGTAAGCTTGGCGGCTACGGAACCCGTAGCCCTGTATTTATAGAAGTAGGGTTACATAATGGGTGGATACTCAATATACTAATGTGCCTACAAAAGCCCGCTTATAACATGGATGATGTTAATGCTGTGAGGGACTCACATATTAATGTCAAATTTAAAATTTTGTTAAAATGAAGCATGCGTGTAATTTTGGCACGTATTAAATTTTATGATTTAGTTACACATGCACAAAGATAAGAAGGAAAAATGCTTAATTTTAGGAAATACGAGTCTTAATTACAAATAACGAAAAAATTACAAAGAAAATAGAAAATTAAAATTGGATGGTACTAAGTTAATTTGATTTAGTGATCAAGCAGGAAATCTATCAAAACTTAAAAATAAAAAAGAAATAATGTCAACGGAAATGATCAATTAGCGGCCTAGATTTAGGAACTGCCACTGCTTGTAGTGAGTGACACATGCCCAAAAAAAGGTTCATAGACAAAGTTTGAAAAAAGAAAAAGAAATAGACGAGCATTATTGGATCTGACCTCAATTCATGAAAAATAGAAAGGAAGTCAATCAAAGTTGCATCACGCAACTGTAGGAAGATATGTGCCCATAAGGCAATTTATCTTGATTATACGTCTTGTTCAATACCGTATATGGTACGTATTATTCTAAGTATAAAACATTTGTATTAATATACTTAGATAATATCCATAGACTTAGAGTTAGGTCCTTACATATCTAGATGAGATCTCGATTATGAGTAAGTAAGAGACCGAACAGAAACGTAAGTCTAAAACGGTTCGTGATCATAGATGTGTCGAGAACTGGATATCGACACATCGGATAGATCACTGTGTCTTCGTCTTACCTTCGGGTAATGATGATCTCATAGTCATTCGACTTGCTGAAGTCGGAGACGAGACACAGGTGCTCATTGGAGAATGAGTTCACTGAATGACCAAGTTAGAGTTATTAAATGGTTAAACTTTAATGATCTGTCTTTAATAACTCTAGGGTGATGATAGGTTAGTTGATCCTTAAGACCTGAAGTCAACTGTATAAACCTGTGAACGGACGGTGTAGCTTAGACCCATGATCTAGCTTCGAGGACCAGTCCTGACAAAAGGATCATAGGGTTTGCATTGGCTGTGTCAGTGATGAATTCCGTTAGATAAAATCCCTTCGTCAAGACTGTGTTTGATGTTGGCCTAGGGTATGGTTTACTGTCAACCCTATCAGACAACATTGGTCAGTATACAGCGGTCTTTATTGTATACACGTTGTACTACTTGCAACGTACCCCGGCCGAGGATTAACATAAAGACCGTACTGAGCCTATAACACTAACTTCCCTTTAATGGAAGTGACGAATCCCATCTTAGTCACTTACTCACCTAGAGAGCTTCTGGTGCAACCCAACCTAAGATCTTTCATCAGGACTGGTCCTCGAAGCTAGATCATGGGTCTAAGCTACACCGTCCGTTCACAGGTTTATACAGTTGACTTCAGGTCTTAAGGATCAACTAACCTATCATCACCCTAGAGTTATTAAAGACAGATCATTAAAGTTTAACCATTTAATAACTCTAACTTGGTCATTCAGTGAACTCATTCTCCAATGAGCACCTGTGTCTCGTCTCCGACTTCAGCAAGTCGAATGACTATGAGATCATCATTACCCGAAGGTAAGACGAAGACACAGTGATCTATCCGATGTGTCGATATCCAGTTCTCGACACATCTATGATCACGAACCGTTTTAGACTTACGTTTCTGTTCGGTCTCTTACTTACTCATAATCGAGATCTCATCTAGATATGTAAGGACCTAACTCTAAGTCTATGGATATTATCTAAGTATATTAATACAAATGTTTTATACTTAGAATAATACGTACCATATACGGTATTGAACAAGACGTATAATCAAGATAAATTGCCTTATGGGCACATATCTTCCTACATCTCCCACTTGCACTTAGGCTATTTATCTCGGTATCTCATGCCGTTATAGCATATCAGTCACTTTGACATTTGATATGGCAAACCTAAGAGTGGTTCTACTAATAAGTATCTACAATAAATTTTAATGGATTGAAATTACATCTCTTGATCACACAGGGTTGATCCTTTGGAAAAATGATCTGGATCAATTTTCCTAACTTTGTATAGCTAACAGTTAGCTTATACTATTTAGATGTGGGGTCTAACATTTCCGTAAGTCAGTTCTAGCTCACTCCACTTTACTGTGTCAATATGTCAAGTACATATTTGACACCCTAAGTCTCTATATATATGCAATTAAATCAAAACAATTTTGACTTAATGATTTATATAGAAGATTCATTAAAGTGAAAAATCCTTTTTACTTAGTCCGGAAAAACCGGAACTAAGTATACTTACTTGCTCCCACTGACTTTGAGAATTACCTGGTTAAATTACTTCAACATAATAACTAAATCATATTTAGATTTATGTGCAAAAATAACCTTTTGGTAAGTGCCTTAGATGGAATGTACAAGTGTCAGATTCGGTTTGACGAATGAGTCAAGTCAAGATCGTATTAAGGAATCTTGACATTGACTCGTTCAATCAAAACGTTCTACGCTGTACTAATTCCTTTAACCACATTTAGTATTAACCTTTTTAATAACTAAATGCAGATAATCTCGAGTTAATCTTGATGTGCGTATTTACTGTGATTGCACACAATTTATACGCCCCCTGGAACTTATACTCAACTACTGATTGACTTCAGACATTTAGTCAGCTTCAAAATCAATATTATCGAAGCAATCCACCATTATTCGAAAATATACGCAACCATCACAGAAAAGCCACATCCACAGAATTTGAGCCAATTCAATCTCAATTGCAACAAACGAGACATCCATTCCAAAACAACGGGTTCATAAAAGGAACCTTAATTTGTTTATCAAAAATAAACCTTGAGTGCAAAGCACTCATTCATTGTTTTCGATCCTTAAAGATGATACATTTTATTCAAATAAGAAAAATATCATCTCCATCACGATCAGCGTCTCCAGAAGTCTTTGAGCGGTCCCAGCAGCAACTGTTGCTTTAATTGCCGACCGATCTCCGTACTTCTCCAATCTCCAGTTCTTATCAGCCACCTGTATACAGTACACAGATGTCTATAAGTTTCTCATACTATATGAATGGAAATCATTGCATTTAATTGAATTTTAATTTGTACCTGAGGTAGAGGCATCAGTATGCCCCTTCTTCTTCTCTGCAAGATAGATCTTGCAGTTCCTCTTCCAGTGGCCAATCTTGTGGCAATGGAAGCACTCAGATTTCGACGGGGCCCCTTTGTTCTTTTTCTTCCCATTCTTAGCCTTCGCAGGTTGTGGGACCTGCCTCTTCTTCCCTTTGCCTTTTGGCTGGTCGGAAGTAGCAGAGCCAACAACCAGTGCAGCCGGCTTCTTATGAATCTCCTCAAACTGCCGGAGCATATTGAGGAGACCCGGAAGATCCGTCTCAAGGCTGTTCATTATAAAGCCAGTTATAAAAGGCTTGAAATCGGGAGTCAAAGACTTTAGGATAATGTCCGTGGACATCTCATTGTCCAAGACAAAACCTAACTGGGCCGCATCCTCCACGTACCCGATCATCTTGATAACATGATCCTGTACGGGTTCCGTCCCCATCGTGGTGCCCCAGAGGTTACTGGTAGCTTCGAACTTGGCAGCACGAGATCGCTTGCCGTACAACTCTTGTGCGTTGAGGAGCATGCTTTGAACATCCATATGTTCATGCTTCCTCTGCAACTCGTTGGTCATCGAAGCCAGAGTAAGGCACCTGGCCTTCTCTGCATCCCTCTGGTACAATTTGTAGGCTTCCTTCTCTTCGTGGGTCGAATCTTCATCGGGCTTATCTGGAGCGTCCTCGAACAGTACGTATCCTATTCCGGCTAGGGAAAGGACCAACTTGATGTTCCTAAGCCAGTCTTTGTAGTTCGTTCCATCCAGCACGTTCTTCTCAACCATGTATCTAAGTCCCGAATCCATTCTGTATTTTATAGATACTATAGTTAGTAAATGTTCGTAGTATAGTTTTAATGGTTTTAATAAAACTATATTCTCCCACTAAATTTATTTAAAGCCACGATAATAACCAATTTATTATAAAATAACATTTGTGAGAGAGGGATCCGACTACCCTGAGTCTGACAACCTTGAGTGTATCTCAACAAGTTGTCCGACTCTGCAGTCGGTAGACGAACTCGTCGTCAATCATATTTACTATGATTCCCTATCGATTTTTACCCCCAGTCATTTGTGATCATGAGTGTGCTCAACCGGATCACAATGGCTAGCCTAGTCGGACCCTTGTTTTCGTGTCTAGCCTGACTTGCCCCTTTGCTAGGTGTATGCACGACGCGCCGGTTTGGGTCAGGTCTTAGACTACATTCTTGGTTAGACTTACGCCGAAGCTCGAGGGATGAGACAACGGTTTCAGTCAGGTTAAGATGTCAATCAAGAAATCGGTTTCTATAAGATTGACATGTCACGGCTTGAGTGTAGCTCAACAACCGGAACATGTTTCTTACAGTTGCCAACTCCTAAAACAAGGAGGGCTACGATTTATCTTGAACAAGATTATTATCGTATTGACTTAGGTATAGTCGATGGACTTACATAGTCATGAATCGACTCCTTGCGGTCCAGCGGACGCGGCCAGGGAATTGACTAAGCCAGGACCACTTGTTACCCAGTCTAGCTAGGTTGGTCCAAAAACTTTAGCCAAGCACATTGACCGACATCATGATCCATTGAAGGAGTTGTCATCAATCTTATGTTTTCCAAACAACTAAATGACTTTTATTAAAAGAACTAGTTAATCCTTATCAACTAGTGGATCCTAAAAATTCAAAATTTTTCAGATTGGTTGAACATCTTTTATTAAGTCCTTATCAACTATAAGGTTTTTCGTTCAACTTACTACCCCAATCTTATTAGGATTTTAATAAAACAATTCAACATTTTTCCTTTTATGAAAATCATTAATTAAACGATTTAATGAAATGATTTACAAACAAGGGGACTACCCTAATCAGGTATTAGGTTCAAATGTTGTTTTGTTTTATTGATCGTAGCATGTCACTATCATGTTTTAATGGCTAACCTAACAAGGTTTGTGTATACAATATACAACATGAAATGAAGCAACTAACTTTATCCGCA
Source organism: Scilla litardierei (assembly GCA_030789695.1). Taxonomy (NCBI): domain Eukaryota; kingdom Viridiplantae; phylum Streptophyta; class Magnoliopsida; order Asparagales; family Asparagaceae; genus Scilla; species Scilla litardierei. Next base: position 290,486,718 of record CM061141.1, read on the forward strand.
TAAAAGAAAGTTTCATTTTTAGTGACATATGAAAGGTATTTGCAAGTTTTTTAAAAATTATCTATATAATACAAACATGCAAATCTAAATTTTAACACTTAAAATTAAAGATTAAAATTTTAAAGCCTTCATAAAAAATTTTATCGCATAAAACTAAGTCGTACAAAATTATCTAATAATTTTAAGACTAGGCCCCTTTTTTTTTAAAAAAAAAAAATTTTAACCTTATTTCTAAAATTAAAATATCACATAAAAAAAATTTTAGAAACAGCTATGCAATAAAAGAAATTAATTTATGTTTCATCTCATGAAAATAAAACATTTCAATTATTCACATATTTTAAAATGGTTTTAAAAACTCTTTTAAAACTTTTAGAAATCTTTTAGAAGCTTTCAAATAAAGTTTTAAAGATCTCTAACTTTTATGTAACTAAAGAAAAATTCAAAAATAAAATTTTTCTAAAGTTTACATAAACTTTAAATACTCTTTTAAAAAATTTTAATGTCTCATAAAAAAAATTTTTCATAAAGTATTTTAAAAACAAAAGAGACCACTTTTTAGATTTATCGCATAAAAATAATTGTCCCTAAATTTAAAACAAATTTCCGTGTTGCAAAACTAATTTTTGAAACACAAAATTATTTTCAAAACTAATTTAACATAAAAAAAAAGTTTTGCGAGTTAAAGCTAAGCATTTTTTAACTATTTAAAAAAGTCGCTATAGTAGATCTATAGCATAACCGTGGCTCCGATACCACTGAAGGGTATCACTCTGATATCATTGCAACGCTGTTAAGGCCCATCATCCATGGCACCCTAGACCCGTCACAAGATACCTCAGAAACTTGTTTTACGGCATGCCTCTCGACAATGCCCAACCCATTATAAGATCACCATCTTATCGGGACTTGGTACGGTAAGAGCGATTACTTCGGGTCGGCTCATAACCCGAGAACCCGTACTCAAGCTCAACAAGCTCTGATACCACTGTTGGGGTTTTGGCGGACCCCCAGAGCTCGGATCCGTATCCGTCCTAAGTCGGACGGACCACGGAGGCAAAAAATGCAGCGGAAAAACAGAAATCTAGAATTTCTACTCTAGCTAAACATTTTAGCTAGGCTCTGGGGAGCCAGAACCCAGCCCGATCTATGCCGACTTGGAGTGGGTCTGACCACTCCAAGAAGGATCTACACTAAGCGACTAATTAAAATTACGCTAAAAACGCTTAACCACATACCCGGAATCTTGGCCCTGGAGCAGGCAAGATGTACCGCACCGTCTTGAGAAGCTCCTCGTAGCCGAGCCGCGTTGACCCGATCTCCCTGAGCCCCCTCGCACCCTCGCACCGATCCACCCGAGCCGCTTTCGCCTCCGAGCCGATCACACGCGGTAGAAAGTTTCACTTGAGAAGAAACCCGCGTCTTAGACGTCCGGATCAGATCCAAACCCCTTTCGTAGTCGTGCTAGGACTACTCCATAGAATAGGAAATTAGAGAGAGAGATTTAGTCGCAGACCGAGCTTGCTCAATAATTTGGAGCTACCCGATCGTTGACTGGTGTGTGTATTTCAACGAGGAGAGTGCACCCCTATTTATATAGGGAGTGAGCACTCAACATCTCGTTGCGGGCAATGTGGGACAATTCCCATGAAGAGAAAAAAACAATTAAGCCATTTGGCTTAATTTTAATTAGTCGCTTAGTGTAGATCCTTCTTGGAGTGGTCAGACCCACTCCAAGTCGGCATAGATCGGGCTGGGTTCTGGCTCCCCAGAGCCTAGCTAAAATGTTTAGCTAGAGTAGAAATTCTAGATTTCTGTTTTTCCGCTGCATTTTTTGCCTCCGTGGTCCGTCCGACTTAGGACGGATACGGATCCGAGCTCTGGGGGTCCGCCAAAACCCCAACAGCAACTGTGCATGCCATTGCTTAATATGTAATTGCTAGCTTAATATGGACCCCCCGCCAAAGTTATGGGATCTCAATTCAGGCAACTGCACATGCAGTTGCTTATTATGTAATTGCTAAATATTTAATAGCTTAATTACTGAACATGTAATTACACATGCAATTCTGCCCCCAACCCTTGCTTAATATGGAACCCCCCACTAGCCCCACTCTTTTTAAACTCCCTCTCCCTCCCTTTGCACTCTTTTTTATTAATTTTTATCTGTTACTAATTATCATTTTCTGAATGTTGGGTATTATACTAGTTGAGTTTTCTGGGTCCTTAGAGCCATAAAATTGACGTCCGGCCTAAGTCGGTCGGACGACGAAATCAAAATTGCAAGGAAAAAATATTTAAAAATATTTTAAATCTAGCCCTAAAGAGAACAACCCTATCCAAGATCTCTACTATCCCAGGGTTGGGTCCGACCAACCGTTAAGGATAGATCTATCTAACATTTGTATTTATAAACGTATGCTAATAATTAAACTACATACCTTTCACTTTGTTTCTGCAGAATACGAAGCGTCGTTTTCAGCAACATTTCTTTGGCCCCGAGCCGCTTCTCCCAAGCCGAACCGCGTCCCGAGCCGCACCTCGTCTCAAGCCGAACTGCTTCCCAAACCCCACCGCGTCCCGAGGCGAGCAACACCCTTTTTGCCGAGCGGACCGTGTGCCGAAGGAGATTTCATCTTGAGTAGATCCTCTGCCAAGACTTCGAATCTGATCCAAACTCCTTCGTAGCTTTGCTAGAGCCTGATCAGGAGCAAGGAAGAATTATAGGGAGAGAGGGAATAATTAATTTAAGTCTTAATCTGAGCATGCTCCAAACTTTTGGGAGCTTCTCGGATTTTGAGACTTGGGACGAGTTTTTAAGGAGAGTGTTGGCCCTTATTTATATAGGCGGCTAACCCAGGCCCTTCTCATCATATCCGATGTGGGACTAAAAAATTTTGGAGGAAAAATTAATTAAAGTTTGCCTGTCACAAAGGCCAATCTTTAGCGAATTTTTCCTCCCTCACCGTTGAGCTTCGTAATTGATACAACCTATCAAATCGAAGAGGGTTTAACGGTGAACACATAGGAACAAACGACACTCCAATCCGAATTCGTTTGACCACTCAAACGTCCTCCCAAAGACGCCAAAAAAATTACTTTTCGCTGGAAAATTCCAGCCGCCAAAAAACCGAACAAACCCCTAGAAGGTGGGGCCCAGTTGTGGGCCCCACCCGCTCAGATCTGGGCGCCCAGATCCGGGTGCTAGCGGGCGCCCCAGCCTACCCGGGCGGGCCCGGCCGGCCCGCTGGGTGGGTCAGCGCATGCCCTTTCGGGCGAGCCTGACCCGCCCAATTCGGGCAGGTAGTACCCCGCCCGCTGGGCTGGGCGACCAGCCCAGATGGGCTGGTGCGCCCAGTCTCCTTTGGGGGGTGGGCTTAGGCCTAAAAAGGCCCCCCTTGTTTGTTCTGTTACTATTTAAAACACCTTTTAAATTGGTTTGCTGGACTCGTTTGGACTCGGATTTGGGCGCGGGTTTCTCCTTGACTTTCGTGGAAAAAACCTCTTCATTACTATGTCTTTACAAAATATATTTGTAAACATTTTAAAATATGTATTTTATTTTTTATTGCATCATATGCAATAATCCAAATCTTTAATATTAAAATCCATTTGCATCAAATACAAATGAACCGAGGGCATGTATCCCTCAACATCTCCCACTTGCACTCAGGATCATTTATCCTGAATGTAGAAGCTATCTGCAATCTCTTTGCAGTTTGAAGTCTTATATCACAAACTCTTTGCGACTTAATCAATTTCTCATACATCCAATGTATAATCTCCCTAAATTCTACATATTACTTGACGTAGGTCTCACTCTGTATGAGACCCTACAGCCTGACCCTACTACTGGTGGCGCTCGAAACCCCAGACGTCAGTGACCACGAGCAGCAAGTGTCGTCCCTATTTCGGTATCATAATTTGTGGTTAACTCATTGACATGAGTATTGTCAGGACCACTCTGACTGTGTCCGTGATGAATACCGCAATTTTAGTCATTTCGTCAAAACTATGTCGCCTAGTCAAGCCTAGGGTACGGTCAAACTATCAACTCCAATAGCTTCAACTTGGTTAGTTTCCATCGGTATTTAGTCAAATAATGTTGGACTTCTTCCAATAGACTTTGAACAAAGTTTTTCACTAAAGACCGAACAAACACATGCGAAACTAACTCCCTATAACAGGAGCGATGAATTCTCTCTTGGTCATTACTCTCATCGTACGCTTCAAGTGTCACCCATCCAAAGACCTTTCGACAGGCCTTGCCTCGAAGCTAGGTCAAAAATCTAAGTGACACCGTTCACTTACAGGTTCGTACAATGACCTCAAGTCTAAGGACCAACTAGCCTATCATCACATAGAGTTATCACTAACAAATAAGTTATGTTAACCATGTGATAACTCTCGTTCGGTCGTTCAGTGAACTCATTCTCCATTAAGCACATGTGTCTCGTCTCCAAATTCGCCAAGTCGAACAACCATGAGATCGTTGTCACCACTTCAAGGTGAAGACAAAGACACAATGCTCTATTCGATGTTTCGATATCCTTTGCTCGAAACATCTATGACCACGAACTATTTTAGACTTATGCTACTAACGGTTAAACAATTCTCCATGATCGAGATCCTCATTTCGATACTAGTTTAACCTTGCACTAAGTCTTAGGACTTTACCTAAGTTTTAATGTCGACTACATTATTATTAACTTAGATAAATTCTTACCATACAGCTTACTGTAATTTTGAACAAGATGTTTGTACACTTACACAGAGATAAAATGCCTCAAGTTCGAGGGCAAATCTATCTTCCAACATCTTTCACTTGAACTCAGGCCCATTTATCCCGGTATCTCATGCCTCATTTACACATAATTCTCTCTAGACTTTATGTGGCAGAGCCTTCGTGAGTGAATCTGCTAAACCGTCTTTTGTATAGACTTAAGGGGTTCTATGTTCATTTTACACCATACATTTGAATCTCATCTAAATAATTCCCTTGGTCCCTTGGAATCCATAATATATATCTTACCTGGATCTCATCCAGCTCATCGTACCTTCCGAGAATAATCCAAATTTGTTACTGGTCATTTTCACGGTTCATAATCATTTTTGATAAAGTGTCAAACTCTTTGACCACTTTGTCAAAACAAATGTTCCGGCTCCTTGATGCCTCGTATGCCTTTTATTCGCTCCCACTGACTTTGAAAACTCTCTTGGCCGATTCATATAAGTTTGTTCTTCTAGATCATATTTAGAAGACTATACATGAATGCTCCAGTTTTCATGGTCATCATGAGCATTTTCATCGATTTTAATCTGAATAAATCTGTACACAGTTGGTGGCGAGAAAATTTCATCACAATCCATTTATATGAATTCTGATGATAACTGTTCTCAACCAGCATAACTTGTACTTCAATCTGTTCAATCTGTACTAATCTTCTGTCGAATATTCATTTACAGCCAAAAGAAACACTTCCTTGGGCAAGTCAACCAAAAGCTATACCTTGTTTACGTGCAAGGACCTTTTTTGGATTGCGCCAAGCCATTTCTAAGAGTGACTACACCGAATGGTATCTCGGAAGTTATCTAGGCCATCATCAACTATGATGTCTTACTCGACTTTTTGTCTCATGGGACTCGAGTAATCATTTAACTTCCTAACGATTAATTTGAGGAATATCATATTGATGAGGTCCTCACAGAACCTTATCAAGAACCTAGGCATTACTATCTGGGACTTAACCCAGAGGAAGGATTGTAACTCAGAGTCACTTGCCATATATCACACCATGTGTAACAAAGTGCTATTCATGCTCTCCAACACACTGATGTGTTAAAAGTCTTGACTTGAGAGAAAATCACATTTTTTGTAATTACGCAAGAATTATATAGCTAAGTATTCGACTCTTCGATTTGATCGAAGCAATTCAAATACTTCTGTTATTGTGTAGTCTATTTTATCAGACTTATGTTTCATCAAGAACATGTGTCGTAACAAAATAAGTATACTTTATCTAGGCTAATTTAGACTTGGGTCTGAATACATCTGTATGTACAAGACCGTGAGTTCTCCAACTCATTCTCCCACTGTCTTACAGATGGTGTTAGGCAATTATACCTTTGAGACAAGACTTACAAGTGTCTATAAACACATAATACGAGAGATTAAAACTCTCTATATATGACTTGTCAAGTCTGTTCTCATCGGTACGGCCTAGTCTATTTTGCTGTAGATAAAGTTTTTATAACTTGCGTATTCGTGTATTAATGTTTAATATAATATCATTATATAAAACATTCACACCGAGACTTTGCTTCAGAAGCAAAGTGACGACATTTGCCAAAATGTGGTCTCCTTTTGTATAACAATTATCCTTAAATCGTGACATCAAATATGTCACATTTTCAGTTCATCCTACTTTTGCCGTTTCTTATCATAGTCAAAACTTTCTTTCTCAACCGACTTTCCCCAATGCCTTCTTAGTGCTAAATCATATTTAGACAATACTTTCCCCACAAAAATTAATAGCTGTGCAAGCACCCCCCAAGTATCGAAACATTTGAGTTTCACAACTTTGAGTTGACTCAACAAGTTGCTTGACTCAAGATATGATTTGAATTCAAGGTCTTGCACCGCTCGTGCACTCATTTTTGAGTCAAATAGTTTGATCGAAGTTTCGTATCTTTCGGATCGAAACTGTTTTCCATATAACCTTGAGTTGACTCAACAAATTGTATGAAGAAACTTGCTTTGAACATCAGTATGTTCAAGATGCCCCTCATAGAGGCGAGTGACAAGTAGCGTGCTTTTATTTTGTTGGATACAGAGCTCAAGGAAATCATTGTCCGTGAGCTTGTGCTAGGAAGGAAAGTTTAAGGTCAGTGAGAACCTGGTTTTGACTATCAAACTTGATTTTGGCTTGATATTCCTTAAACAATCATCTTGACCAATTAACTTATTTCTTTAGGATATTATTTTTGGATTAACATAGAATCTCCTAGTTTAGCATATGTTCAATGATTTTTTAAATATAGTTAAAATGGATTTTATACAACTATATCATCCCACTATTTTTGCTATCATCTTAAGCCATAAAGATGAACGAATAATAATATTTAGTGGGAAAGGGACCCGACCACCCTGAGTCTCACAACTTTGAGTTGGCTCAACAAGTTGCTTAACTCTGCGATCGGTAGACGACTCTTCATCAATCACATCGAATGTGATTCCCTTATAGGTTTTACCCCTAGTCACTTATGACCTTGAATTGGCTCAACAAATCATAAAGATTAGTCTAATCAGAGCCTTACTTTCTTGTCCAATCCTAACTTACACCGGCACTCGGTTTGTTCACGACGGGACGATTTGGGTTAAGTCAAACTACATCACATATTTAATGAAATTGGTTCCCAAAAGATAGCCATGTTACAGCTTGAGTTGACTCAAAAACAATAACATGACATCCTTGGTTTCCAAAGCCCAAAAGTAAAGGGGGCTATGGCTAACATTGAAGAAAAGTTTTAATGTAATTGACTAGATATAATCGACGATGTCACATAATCATAATTCACATACTTGCGGTCCAGCAGAACATAGCTATGGATTTGGCTAGGCCATGATCATTATCCCAAATCGAGCTAGGGTGATCCACAACACTAGTCAAAAAACACTAGACCGGATCATGGTCCATTGAAGGAAACTTATTATTCATATGTGTCCCGTTCGATTAGAATTAGCTTCATTAAGATTAGTTAATCCTATCAACTAGTTGAATCCTAAAATTCGAAATTATTAGGCTTGATTAATAACTTTTATTAATGCCCTTGTCAACTATAAGGATTTTTAAGGTGCTATCCTAATCTTGTATTAGGCATTTAAAGTTCAAGTTACAACAATTTAAATCTTACCCTTTTGTTTGAAATTATTATTAGAACAATTAAAATAATAATTAGGAGAGTGCTACCCTAAACAGGAATTTAATATGTTGCAACAATTTTTAAATCATAGCATGTCCGCCAAAGTATTATCTTATAATTTTCTAGAATTTTTTAATGGCTATCCTAATAGTTTTTCTTGAATTATCACAGAATCAGTAAAACCATTATCAACTAAACAATTTAGCTAAGCAAAACTAAGCAATTAAAATTTATCTCATAAAATTTTCTTGCTAAACATGCTACTTAAATATCATCTCATAATTTTAAGTTACATCAAAACTTATCACATAATTTTAAAGATTTAATTTTAAAATAAAATTAAATCTAATTTTCAAAAACAATTTTCGAAAATAAAAACGTTGCTTTAAAAACGACATTTTTAATAGTTTAAATTAAAACATCCATCTCATGGAGAAACATGATGTATCACATACATTTTATAAATGCAAATCATAGATCAAGTAGACTGGCTTTGATACCAATGTTGGGTTTTCTCGGTCCTTAGGGCCATAAAATCGACGTCCGGCCTAAGTCGGTCGGACGACGGAATCAAAATTACAGCGAAAAAACAGATTTAAAACTATTTTAAATCTAGCACTAAAGAGAACAACCTTAGCCAAGATCTCTACTATCACGGGGTTGGGTCCGACCAACCCCTAAGGATAGATCTATCTAACATTTGCAATTATAAACGCATACTAATAATTAAACTACATACCTTTCACTTTGTTTCTGCAGAATACGAATCGTTGTTTACAGCAACATTTATTTGGCCCCGCGCGGCTTCTCCCAAGCCAAACCGCGTCCCGAGTCACACCTCGTCCCGAGCCGAACCGCTTTCCAAACCTCACCATATCCCGAGGCGAGCAACACCCTTGTCGCCGAGCCAACCACGCGCCGAAGAAGATTTCACCTTGAGTGGATCCTCCGCCAAGACTTCGGATCCGATCCGAACTCCTTTGTAGCTTTGCTAGAGCCCGATCAGGAGCAAGAAAGCATTTTAGGGAGACAGTGAATAATTAATTTAAGTCTTAATCCGAGCATGCTCCAAACTTTTGGGAGCTTCTCGAATTTTGAGACTTGGGGCGAGTTTTTAAGGAGAGTGTTGGCCCCTATTTATATAGACGGCCGACCCCTCACCTTCTCATCATATCCGATGTGAGACTAACGAATTTTTGAGGAAAAATTAATTAACGTTTGTCTTTCACAAAGGCCAATCTTTAGCGAATATTTCCTCCCACACCGTTGAGCTTCGTAATTGGTACAACCTATCAAATTGAAGAGGGTTGAACGGTATGCATAGGAACAAACGACGCTTCAATCCGAATTCGTTTGACCACTCAAACGTCGTCTCAAAGACGCCCAAAAATTACTTTTCACTGGAAAATTCCAGCCGCCCAAAAACTGAACAAAGCCCTAGCAGGTGGGGCCCACTTGTAGGCCCCACCTGCTCAGATCTGGGCACCCAGATCCAGGCGCTCGTGGGCGCCCAGCCTGCCCAGGCGGGCCCGACCCGTCCAATTCGGGCGGACGGCGCCCAGCCCAGATGGGCTGGTGTGCCCAGTCTCCTTTGGGGGTTGGGCTTGGGCCTAAAAAGGCCCCCCTTGATTGTTCTTTTCCTATTTAAAACACCTTTTAAATATGTTTTCTAGACTCGTTTGGACTCCTATTTGGGCGTGGTTTTCCCCTGAATTTTGTGGAAAAAATCCTCTTCATTGCTATGCCTTTACAAAATATATTTGCAAACATTTTACAATATGTATTTTATTTTCTATTGCTTCATATACACTAATCCACATCTTTAATATTAAAATCCATTTGCATCAAATACAAATGAACTGAGGTCATACATCCTCAGCAATACTTACATATATCTACATATATATATATATACACATGTGAACATACGTATATACTTTCCCCCCTTTTCATGTTACATTTCTCTCTTTTTCCTTACAAATTTTGTTCGGCCATCTTACCACTTTACTTACAAAACAAACAAAGCATTGAGCTCTCATGAAGCGTCCTAAAATCCACAGCTCCATAAAATCCTACTCATGCATCTATGTTCTAATGTAATCTTTGATGTTTATGATATGTGTATAATTATATTATTTTCTCTAACACATACACACCCGCATCTATAGAATATGATACTATTCTAATCTTCCCCATTTTACAGATGTTGGAATTCTAACCATTCCATATGCATTAGCATAATGTGGATGGCTAAGGTTGATCCTAATTTTTTATTGCCACTGTTTGTTGCTACACTAGGTTGTTGCTACGGAGATGTACGGATTCCAGCCCTCTTGTAAAGACATAACCCGACATTGGCGAGCTAGCATTTGAACATCGAGGAAGGATCATGGTCTCCTACTTCATGTATCTTGAGCAATATCTGTTTGCCATTCACTGCCTCATATTAGAGGGCGATAGTTTAAACAAACTGTTTCCATCTACAAATTTTAAAATCAGCATTTTAAAGATAGGAGGAAAAACCGGATTTGTTTTAATTGTAGGTCTCATAACTCTTCCCAAGACATGGTTACGGAGCTTGTGCATGTTTGCTTACATATCAGTCGGTGGTACATTATCGTCTCTCCTCTTGATTTTTGTGTATTGTGGGTCGCAGTTATTAATGGTGTTGGATTTCATGAGAGAGGAACCATTGTGAGTTGGCAAGGTATTCTAACGAATCTAAGTTTATGTGCATTTTTCTACAGTGGTCATGCAGTCTTTCCTATGCTATATACTTCGATGAGACGTATGACTAAGTTTGCCAACGTAAGTAATTTGAAGTCTCTCCAAACATGTAGATATACCTTACAATAATTTATATCGAGCTAATTTCTTAATTTATAAGATAAGTATCCCTGATATGTGTTCCTTATTGCAGGTATTGTTCCTATTTTTTGTAGCTTCACCTTAAGCTATGGGGTAATGGCTGTTATCGAATACTTGATGTATGGTCAAGGGGTAAACTCTCAATTGACATTGAATCTTCCAGAAGGAAAATGGAGCACAAAGATTGCAATCTACACCACTCTGATCAATCCATTGACAAAATATGTGTTGGTGGTCACGCCTATTGCAAACTCAATCGAGGAATGGTTTCAAATATCTAACCGAAGATCTGTCAGCATTCTATTCTAATTCAATCTTTATTGACGATCATCATAGTCATTCTGGCCATAACTATACCATTTTACGAAGATGTTATGGCCCTTACACGATCATTTCTATGTCGCACAGCTACCATGATTTTACCATGCTTATGCTATCTCAAGATCTTTCATAATGAGTGGAGTTGGGGACCCGAACTAATTATTATAGTAGCAATAATGGTACCGGGTGCATCAAATGCAGTCATTGGCACCTACACTTTAATGAAGCAGATCATACACAACCTGTGAAAACGTGAGTTCTTCTTTCACATGTAAATATTTTTCTATGAAGATTTACTATATGTGGATATTCAACTTCTAAAGCTTTTCTAAACAAACTCGAGCAGCTGTCCCCTTCTCAGTTTATTAGAGTCTCTAATATTATCTTGGGACTAGAGGCCCAGAAGTAACCCACTGAAGCTTGATATGTGGAATTCACTGCCATTGATTGAAGATGGTTTCTTTTGGAGTAGAAACACGGTGGTAAATTTCAGTGGTTTGTCCTGAGCTTTCATTAAACTTGTAGTTTATCAGAGGAATGAAGAAACTACAGACAGATGTTGTTTGTTTTATGCGTCCTTACAATTTTTTGTCTCTCCAAATGTTTGGGTTTGATCAACTTCACTTTTGGTTAGTCATCATATTCAAAAGGAAATTTTTTGTAATTTTCGTTTGTCTTCCCTTTGAATATGTAAAATGATGATGTATTATTGGATGAGTATTCATTAGGTCAATGGTAAATGTGATTGCTTTGTTGCTCATACTGAGCTTTATTCTTGGTTTTTCAGGATAGCCTCTTTCAAATCCGAATTGTGTTTTAGTTTGATACCTGAGAATCTAATACTTTATGTTATGAAACATTACTCTGTAGCCCCAGCCACAACATACTTGACTTCTATATTTGTGCTTATATAATTCTTTCATGCAAGTTTCTGGTCTTTGAATTGCAAATGAATTTGATTGACTTGTATATTTGTGCTTATATGATTCTTTCATGCAAGTTTCCAGACTTTGAATTGCAAATGAATTTGATTTAAATGCCATTTAGTGAAGCTTCTAATTCTATTAGTTATATTCAGTGTATACGATGCAGTTGCATTTGCAACTGGCAAACACAAATTATAAACAAAAGATATGCATTATAATACTAAGATATGCCTTCAGCCACACGAACTTTGCATCTAAGGTCAATATATGGTTGAAATTTGTAAGCCCGAGTTTTCTTTATGCAGCATGGACACTTGTATGACATATCATATCCAACACACTTAGCTTCTTGCTTGATAGAAATTTATTATGGCTCGTGTGTTGTAATGAGTGTCCTCTATGATCTATACTGGTGTCTCGACTTCCATGTTTCTTAGCTTTGTCTTGATATTTGGAACAAAAGAGAGAATGGGTGCGCATTGAACATGCAGGGCTGCCGCTAAGCTTTGATTTCTTTCTTTCTTTCTTTAAGATTTTAATACCAAAGTGTTGTTTGTTATGGATTAATGGTAGCTTGAGCATTAGCATTTCTGATGCAATTAGTGTCTACGGTTTCTTTATTTCGCTGTATTTCGAATCTATAGTTGGTTGTTATTGTTCTTTTGTTGTTGCTTGAGATGAGTTTTTCGTTTAAAGCTCGTTCTTATAAGAGCATATGTATCAGCAATTACCATGCCTTTCATGTTGCTTTTCCGCACCAAAAACAATGCCATGGGGACCATCAGCTATTCTGAGTGATGTTATGGATCAATGTGACGTTCCTTTCATTGCACTTTTAAAAATTAAAGAGTTTCTAAATGTAGTGTTAAACAGCTCCCTACAATAGCTATTTACACTAAAATAAAAAAAAATAAAATAAAATATTTTAACTTTTATGTGTAACCATAAGAATAACTATAACCAGGATATGACGTGTAATGGTTATAGCCATAGTTCTTATAGCCGTAGCATTGAGGCTACAATTAATCTGATGGAAGGCTCTATGAGCTCTTGGTCGCCAAAGAGTTTGATACGAGCATTGGAGATTAAATTACTCTTTGTCTGTCCTTCGTTAGTGAAGTGACAATTTCCCATTTGAGTGTGTGTGGGAGCCTCCATGTAATGCCCATAAGTGGGAAATAGTAGGATGTATGTCTAATACGTATTGGATTATAGTTCGGATGTGTGTAGAGCATCTTGTAGTGAATGTATTTCCTCATAAGTTGGTGTATATGTATATGGTAGTGTATCTATTTGGATGTGTATGAATTATTTGGATCTTAGTGTGCACGTGTTGTGCTATGGTATGCATCTTTGTATTGGATTTGTACTGGATAACTTTATGCAATAGTGTGTGTGTGTATATAAGTGTAGTGCAGGTGCATGTATGCTTTGTGTGTGTGTGTGTGTGTGTGTGTGTGTGTGTGTGTGTGTGTGTGTGGCATCCCATGTAATTCACCGTCCAAGTTGGAGGGCAAAGGTTGAGAGCTTAGTGTGTGTGCTTAGAAACTTTCCATTTATGAAGTGTGTGTGCATAGTAAGTCCCCACTCTTCCATACCCTTCTCTCCTTTTCCAATTCTTTTCATTTTCATTTTATCTCTTTTTCCCTTGGCCTCTCTTGCTGTGCCTTGGACGAAATTGCCATGAACAAAAAAAAGAAAAGGAAAAAAGAAAAAGGAGAAGAAAGAAAGAAAGAGAAAAAAAGGATGAGAAGAGGGCTTGAAAAGGAGAGTGCTTTTGGATGCAAGTTGCCATCTTTTTGAGGCATGGAGCTAGGAGGTGGAGGGAGTCATGGAGAGGATGCTTGGATGCTGAGAAAGCTTGAATCTTTAGGTAGGATCCCAAGTTTTATGGTATGTTATTCATTTATTCTCGTCATATGTCAATTATTGTCAATCTGAAACATTTCAGTTTCTGCATCTATTTCATTTGAGTATATATTGAAGTATAGACTCCCAAAAATTACAAATTAATATAAGCTGGAAAGCTTATCAAGTTAGCTGCAACTTTCATGTAGAGACTAACTCGAATTCTGACTGCAAATAGATTTAAATTGTTGATATGTATCGTAGTATCAAATTCTACCAGAAAATGTACACGGTCACTAAAAATAATATATCTCCCACTGTAGTAATCTAACAGCAATGATTTGGGTCAATTTGTAAAGATAACTTCAATATCTACAACTTTCATGTTTTTGCATTCACTGAGATTCTGACTGTAAGTTTATTAATACAACATATCTTTAGGGCTCAATAACTTTAAATGGATTCTGCATATTGTGGGGTTTAGCCCATATTAATTATTTTACTAGCCTTAAATTTATTAAATTTGGTATCTGAGTAGAGGACTTCAATATCTACAACCTTCATTTAATGAGTTTCATCAATTTCACAAAGAAAATGGATGATATCTGCCGTTGTTTAAGAATTTTACAGTTTCCCTACAAGCTGAAATGTTAAAGTGATGCTCTCAACTATGTGTTGTTGTGAAATTGTGTTGGTGGAGGGTGCATGTTTGGCATGGCATGAAGCAATGATGTTGTGATGGAATTTGTGATGGGCATGTCACTTATGTGCATGACCCCTTGTGAGAGAATGAGGAAATTGGAAAGGGAAAGCAAATGTGGGAATGGACAACCATGCCAATCATGACCTCTTAAAGAAGCATATGTGTTGTGCAATTTAAATTTCATCTTATATAGCTATCAACATACTTGTAAACTTGCATAAACAATAATATTGAACAAATAAACTCTAGGGATGTTTCATTCCTCTCTAAGAAGGGTAACTGTTGAGCAAAAATTTTACACTTTTTCCCCCACCTTCCCATACACTTCTACATTTATAACTGCATTTTCATTCACTTTCCACCCGTTTTGTCTACTTTCACTATTTGGGAATGTTCTCTATATTCCATGAGGAAAATGCTTGTAACGACAGAAAAAGGATGATGGGAGAAGCAAGGAGAAGAAGAGCCGAAGGTTGGAGGAAATTAGGAGCCAAAAAGAAACATGCCTACAGGTAGCACGGACGTGCGGCGACATGCACGGTCGTGCACGTGTATCATTGTGCAGGCTAAGTTAGGTGCCTCAGCGGCACGGCCATGCGGAAAACCACACAGGTGTGCTAATTCCCTGGCAAAACACAGAAGAGCCTCTCCTATGCACGGATAGCACATACGGCCGTGCACACGGCCGTGCGCACGAACGTGTGCACGAACGTGCAAATTATTCCAGAGAACTCTGGAAATACATTGACGGCCTACACGACTGTGAAGGATCCTGTCCAAAACAGAGTTAGGATCGATAATATGAAGTTTAGACTTACGCTTGCGTATGTGGCACGGTAGTCTACGAACTTCGCCTTCGAATTCGCCACGACGGATCGAGTCTTCTCACGAACGGAGTAAGGCTACTAAATCCACAATCTAAATCTCTACTTTAGATTAAGAACTTGGATAGAGGAAGAGAAAGGATTTCTGCAGAGCTTTGCTATGATGAAGTTGCATGCATGAATTTCATGCAAAAGGTGTAGCAAATGGCTTACCCTTGGGTCTTATTTATAGCCCCCAAGGTAGTTATTTTAGGGTAAGTTGTTCCCTTGGAACAACTTAATTAAGGTGTACCATGATACATGGCACATTATAAGCTTAAGTTGTACCATATGCATGGTACAACATAAGCTTAAGATATTCCCCCTTTATAAGCCATATGTCGCATGCACTTATGCATATATAATGCGACTTTCCCACTCATCCAGAGATCCTCTCCGCAAGGGAACAGATTCCCTTTGTACACGACTTCGTGTACGCGACGTTCGAGGTCCGTATTCCCTCGTACATCCCCCACAAGGGTGTACAAACGTCTTCCATATCCAACATCTCCCACTCACACTTGAGGGGATTGTAAGAGAACGTCTTTCCCTTAGTTCTTTCATCTATCATACCGAGAAATAGACCGTGCGACCGTCATGCGCGTAGAGTCTGTTGTTGTGCACTTGTTAGAGATACACAACGACCTCGAAGGTGCAAAGTTGAGTAGTTCAACGCATGCTTTACCCTAGATTATTTCTTCACATTTCTTATACTTTATATTCAACAATTGAATCCCATCTGGATTACAATTGGCTGGCCAGCTTTGAATCATTAAAGTCCAAATGCGAATATGAAATCAATCTTCCTCTTCTTGCGAACCTTCTGATCTTGACTAGACTCGCTTTTCTAACGTGCCCCGCCGAGCCGAATTATCATAGCCCATAAGTAACATGCTAAGATAGCGATCATTTCATCAAATCTAAAGGAACCAATTGGAGTCCTTGAGGGTAAGAGTTAAGACCCATATGGCCTTTGAGTCTCACATAATAGCAAACACTATTGCTACTAACTCAGTGGTCGAAATGCATACGTGGTATGAACACGTATTACAACATCACTCCTTTCCCAGGGAGAGTATGTCTTAATGATGTTGTACGGATGAAAAGATCAGACACCTCAGTGACTATCTTTTTGAGTCCCCTTACTACTCGTGAAATATTCACGGACTCTCATCCTGCATAAGACAGATAGGAAAAAATCCTATGAGATCTCATTCAAATATCCTTGTGATACAGATCTCAGATCTTTTGTAAGCATCCATATGATGCAGATCTTTCATTCGACTATCTTGTTTAAGTCATGGCTCTAAATCATTCGTCTAATGATTTTTGACTTTAAACTAGTCTCATCTCTATCTTATCCATCTGATAAGATAAGGCGGTTGCTCATGTGAGAGAGCCAACCTTAATCTGTCCGACATACACACAATTCAGCTGAGATTTCAAAAATGTACACAAACATTTCTTAAGAAATTCATATGCAATGTTTGAAAAAGAACTTATTCTTTTATTGATTTTGATCATTTACAGACATGGGAATTTACATTGGTACAACTCAGCTCTTACGCAATCCTTGAGATGATAAGTGTTTGTAAAACACATCTCTGGGGATCGCCTTCGTAAGCGGATCCGCTATCATCTCATGCGTAGATATGTACCTTATGTCTACCTTCTTGGTTTTATCATAGTCTTTTGCAAATTTGTAGCGGATATCTATGTGTTTGGTCTTACAATGGAATTTCGGATCTTTGACATAGGCTATAGATGCTTGACTGTCGCTGTGTATAGGTACAGCACCTGAGTCACTTGCATTAATTAGCCTGTCTAAGAACTTCCTAAGCCAAACAGCCTCTTGAACTGCCATGCTAAATGCTACAAACTCGGCTTCCATGGTTGAAAGTGCGATGCAGGATTATTTCTTGCTACTCCAGGATATTGCACCAGATCCGAGTAGAAAAACATATCCTGAGGTCGATCGTCGCTCATCGAGATCACCCGCCCAATCAGCATCAGTGTAGCCTTCGAGCCTCAAGGCATCTCCTTGATAGCATAAAGCAAAGTCTGCAGTTCCTTTGAGATACCGCATTATCCTCTTAACCGCTTTCCAGTGTACTTGCCCTGGGTTGGATTGGTAACGACTTACCATTCCAACGGCAAAACAGATGTCCGGTCTTGTACACATCATAGCGTACATTAGACTACCAACTGCACTGGAATATGGAACTTTTTCCATAATCTCCTTCTCTTTTTGGTTCTTTGGACATGATTTCAGACATAAATTGTCGCACTTGCTTATTGGAGTATCAATGGACTTGCAGTCCTGCATATTAAAACGTTCTAGAACCTTCTTTATATAAGTCTATTGTGAAAGAGAAAGAAGTTTCTTTGAACGGTTCCTTGAAATCTTAACTCCAAGGATATATGCGGCTTCTCCCATGTCTTTCATCTCAAAAACTGATGAAAGCCAAGCCTTGATATCCATCACAAAGCCTTTGTCATTTCCGGCTATTAAAATGTCATCTACATATAGAGACATAATAACATACTTGTTCTTATTCCTCTTGATATATACACAGTTATCTTCATCAAGCATGGAAAATCCATTTGATAAGACAACTTCTTGAAATCGTATATACCATTGCCTCGAGGATTGTTTAAGACCATATATGGATTTACGAAGTTTACAAACCTTATGTTCGTTTCCTTCTTTTACAAACCCTGTTGGTTGTTCCATATAGATCTCCTCGTCCAATTCTCCATTGAGAAAGGCAGTCTTTACATCCATTTGATGTAATTCGAGGTCTAAGCAAGCTACCATTGCCAGAATCAGGCGAATTGAGGTAAAACGAACAACAGGTGAGAAAGTCTCTTCGTAGTCTATCCCTTCCTGTTGCGTAAAACCTTTCGCGACAAGGCGAGCTTTATATCTGTCAATAGAGCCATCAGCCTTATGCTTGATCTTGAGAACCCATTTATTCCCAATAGCTCTACGTCCTCTGGGTAAGTCAACTAAGTCCCAGACTTGGTTAACTTTCATGGATTCTAATTCCTCTTGCATCGCTTCCATCCATTTGTCTTTAGCAGGGCAAGATACGGCCTGTTTGAAAGTAGCAGGCTCGTCATCTTCTTGTAGTAAAGTCATAAAGGTTTGCGGAAATTCATCCTCAAATCTTAGAGGAGCCAACCTTGTATGACTACTACGTCGTATTTGAGATTCTTCAAGTCCTTGTTGACTTGAATTTAGATCAATTCTAATATCACTCCCACTTGGAATGTCGTTAGAATTGCTCCCACTTAGATCATTATTCCCATATGGAATAGGATAATCGTCATTCGTATAATCCATTGGTGAAGGTTGAAACGTATTTTCATTTTCACCAAGAATTCTCCCACTCGAATGAGGTAATCCTTCTTGATCATAAATCTCAAATAGAGATAAGTCCTGACTTATCTCGCCCTGTCTTGGAAACTCGTTTTCCAAGAAAGTGACATCCCTCGACTCAAACTCAATTAGCCCACCATTGTCTTCCTGACTAACAAAAACATAACCTTTGGAGTTTTCTGCGTATCGTATAAAGATACATTTCCTTCCCCTTGGCCCAAGTTTGCCATACTTATGGGAGGAAATATGTGCGTAGGATGCACAACCCCAAGGTTTTAAAATGTTTAAGTCAGTAGACCTTTGGTTCCACAACTCATAAGGAGTGGAGCTAACTGATTTCGAGGGCACGCGGTTTAAAATGAAAGCGGCCGTCAATAATGCATCACCCCAAAAGGTGATTGGCAAGTTAGCTTGCGCCATCATTGAACGGACCATTTCTATCAAAGTCCTATTTCTCCTTTCTGCAACACCGTTTTGTTGAGGAGTATAAGGCATAGTTACCTGATGTACTATGCCTTTTTCATCACAAAGTTCCTTAAAACTTATCGATTGATATTCACCGCCCCTATCGGTTCGCAAGACCTTAATCTTGCGATCTAATTGATTCTCCACTAAACTCATATAGTTTTTAAAGCAAGCCAACGCTTCACTTTTGTGGGATATCAAATAGATATGTCCGAATCGGGTGAAATCATCAATAAAAGTGATGAAATAGGACTTTCCGCGTCTTGTCTTGACATTCATTGGACCACATATGTCCGAATGGATAAGCTGTAATGGAACCTCGGCCCTTGTGCCGGTTCCAAACGGCCTGCGACAAGATTTCCCCACAAGGCAATGTTCGCAGGTCGACATTTCAACCTTTGAAACATTGGATAGAAGGCCACGTTTGGCAAGTCTATCCATACGCGTTGGTCCAATATGACCAAGCCTTGCGTGCCAACAATTCACATCAGACTCATAAGTCTTAGAATTTGCAACAAGGAAATTTTCATTATATGAGGAATCATACATTGTACTCATTACAATAAATCCTTTAAATACAAACCCAGTACCAATAAGAGTATTATTACAACTTAAGTCCACATTACAATCATGAAAAAACCAGTTATAGCCAAGACCCATTAATACGACCACAGAAATTATATTCCTTCGAATATCTGGAGCGAAGAGGACATCATGAAGTAGGAGAGTGCGGTCGTTGTCCAAGACTAGCTTGCAAGTCCCAACGCCTTTCACTTCAACACGTGTGTTGTTTCCTACATAGATCCACTTCATTCCTTGGGGTATCCGGTGATACTCCACGAAGGACCGTCTGTCCCTTGCTATGTGGTCGGTGGCACCTGAATCAATTATCCAAAATGGATTAGATTCCACAAGAAATATTGAACTAGAAACACATATGTAACTAGTATATTTACAAGTTACCTCGTCGCCTCCACTCGTACACGAACGAGCATAGTGACCGAGCTTGTTGCACTTGAAGCACTTGATCCTCTTCAAGTCTTTCTTCTTGTGCCATTTCTTGTGCCCACCCTTATGTTTGGGTTTCTTGGTAGACTCAGGTTGCTTATTACGTTCATTAGTGAACTTCGAACGATCTTTCCGTTTCTTTCCCCCGTGTGAGGATTTAGCAACCATGTGCACTTCTGCACTTGGCTTGGCAGCCGCAAGCCGCTCTTCCTCTAATTCGAGGTGCTTGGAAACGTCGCTGAAGGTCTTGATGCTCTCATTGTGAGTGAGATGCATCTTCATTTGATCCCACCCATTTGGTAGGGAACGTATAACTGCTTGGATTTGTTGCTCATCAGTGAGCACATGACCTGCGTCCTTTAACTCCGAGATAAGGTTCGCCATATGTCGCAGATGTTTCCCCATGGAATGATCTGGATGTTTCTTATATGTATCGAACTTTATAGTTAAGGCGCGAAGTTTGGACACCGATGTGCCACCGAACTTCTCCTCTAGCTTAGACCATATGTCCATGGCTAGGTCATGTTCTCGGAAGATGCGCATTATGTCATCAGCCATACTGCTTAATAACGTAATGCGCGCTATCTTATTCTTCCGAGACCAAGCATCAAAAACTTCCTTGTCTCTTCGGTGTTGGGCCGTAGTGCCCAACTCCGGTTCAATCATAACGTTCTTTAGAGTTTCGAGCACTTCTTGCTCCTCTAGAACGTATTGTATCTTAATGGACCAAAGTTTGTAATTATCGCCGTTGAGTTTTTCACCTTTGTTTAACTCAGCGACGATATTCTTTGAAGCGGAAGACATTTTACCTTTAAAATGCTGCAAAAGACATAAAAACCGAAGGTTCGATCAAAAACACATTGCATAAAATTCTTAAAATATAACTCCCACTTGAAATTATATTATATTTGATAAGTTACTTTCGAAAAATATTGAAGATGTTGTTCTAGAATCGAAAAGGTCTCTTTGATTCCAATCACCATCTAGAACAACCTTCAATATTCCCCCATCACTTATCAACCAATAGTACTCTTATAGTACTAGCAGCGAAAAACGAGTTTGAAAACGTATTTTTCAGATATAATTCCCACTTGAAATGATAATAGAATATCCCATATGGATAGTTCTAAAATCAACTCCCACTTGGAATGATATTCATAATTTGATAAGTTACTTTCGAAAAATATTGAAGATGTTACTCTAGAGTCGGAAAGGTCACTTTGTTTCCAATCACCATCTAGAGTAACTTTCAATATTTCTCCCTCACTTTATCAAATGTTAGTACTCTTATAGTACTTTGCAGCGGAAAAAGCGTTTTTGAAAAACGTATTTTTCAAAAATTTAAAATACATTGGCTAATCTCCGTAGAGTAGAGCACAACGTCATAAGTACATTGGCTAATCTCCGTAGAGTAGAGCACAATGACATGGCTAATCTCGCATGAAGTAGAGCACTATGGCTAATCTTCAAGGAGTAGAGCCTAATGAAAAAACTTCATTAAAACGTTAGTCCCGTATGAACTAGTCGGCACTGTGGTTAGCCCCGTATGGACTAATCGACACATTCGAGTTTGACTAAGGTTTTTTGTTACCCCGTATGGGTCATTTGGCAAGTTTGCAATCGACCCAGACCATCTGTCGGATTGGTCGACCAAAAACACTAAATTGGTCGACCAATTTTTTTGAATTGCAACTTCTTCCCGGCCATGGCCTCTGCCCTGGCCGGGGCTTGGCCAAGGGCCGGCCAGGGCCTCTGCCCTGGCCAGCCAGGGGCCTTGGCCCCCTCGGCCAGGGCCTCTGCCCTGGCCGAGGCCGGCCAAGGCCGGCCAGGCCCTGGCCGAGGCCAGGGCATTGGCCCTGGCCTCTGCCAGGGCAGGCCAGCCGGCCCTGGCCCCCTGCCAGGGCCGACCAGGCCCTGGCCGAGGCCAAGGCGCCGGCCCTGGCCTCTACCAGGGCCGGCAGGCCGGCCCTGGCCACTGCCAGGGCCGGCTGACCCTGGCAGTGGCCAGGGCCCCGGCCCTGGCCTCTGCCAGGGCCGGCCAGGCCGGCAGGCCTTGGCCAAGGCCGGCCACCCCCTTTGAATGGGGTTGCCGTACACATTCCTTCCCTTTGATGGGGTGGTCGCCGGTGGTTATTGGCCGTAGCCAACCCCCTCCGCTTGGGGAGGGGGGTGCATAGCCTTCATAGCCCATTTGGCCATGGTGCACATGCACCAAATTTCCTCTTACCCGATGGAAATAACTACCATCATCTTCCTCGATGAAGCACCCGTTCGTCGATGAAGCACCCGTTCGTCGAGAAATTAGTTATTTCCTAATGGCCGTGTGCCAAAAATGAAAAATAACATACTACGTGAACGGTCGGTTCTTCCCGTCACGGAGAGTTCCTACCATATCCGTAATGATAGGAGACCCTAACGTGAAAAGAACAACCGCTGCGTTCTCTCCGTCACGAAGCGTTCCTACTATATCCGTAATAGTAGGAGACCCATTCGTGAAAAAGACAACGACTCGTTCATAGTTTCGACGGGGCGGCGGTTTGACCGGGGCGAACCCATATGGCTCTGATACCAATGAAGGATCCTGTCCAAAACAGAGTTAGGATCGATAATATGAAGTTTAGACTTACGCTTGCGTATGCGGCACGGTAGTCTACGAACTTCGCCTTCGGATTCGCCACGACGGATCGAGTCTTCTCACGAACGGAGTAAGGGTACTAAATCCACAATCTAAATCTCTACTTTAGATTAAGAACTTGGATAGAGGAAGAGAAAGGATTTCTGCAGAGCTTTGCTATGATGAAGTTGCATGCATGAATTTCATGCAAAAGGTGTAGCAAATGGCTTACCCTTGGGTCTTATTTATAGCCCCCAAGGTAGTTATTTTAGGGTAAGTTGTTCCCTTGGAACAACTTAATTAAGGTGTACCATGATACATGGCACATTATAAGCTTAAGTTGTACCATATGCATGGTACAACATAAGCTTAAGATATTCCCCCTTTATAAGCCATATGTCGCATGCACTTATGCATATATAATACGACTTTCCCACTCATCCAGAGATCCTCTCCGCAAGGGAACAGATTCCCTTTGTACACAACTTCGTGTACGCGACGTTCGAGGTCCGTATTCCCTCGTACATCCCCCACAAGGGTGTACAAACGTCTTCCATATCCAACAGACTGTGCGCACGGCCGTGCGTCTGGAGCGAAACCTGATGGTAATCAAGGTCGCTGGGAGCAGCACACACGGCCATGCCAAAAGGCGACACGACCGTGTGCGTGCTCGACTTAAGAACAAGATTAGAGCTTGGCACGGCTGTACCGTGATTTAGCACGGTCGTGCGCCCACCGTTACTTAAAAGAAAATCTACTCCCACATCAAGCGTGCACGAATTTTGGGAGGGTTTGGCAAATTTTCAACAAGTTCTTGGGGAGCAGAATTTCTGTATGGTTTTTATTTCTTTCTTCAAGTATTGTTAGACTTTTAAACCCTTAATCTTTGCATTTGTAACTTTAAAATTCTATTGGAATTTCCATATTGTCAATTATCTTGTGTTGTTTCTCATATCTCTCAATGTGTACCCTAAAATGACTCCATTAGTTTTAGCCATGAATAGTGAGTAGTCCATTAAGCTAGGTCCATGTAGAGCCCTATTGTAAGGATTGATCGCAATGGATAGCCCCAAATATCGTCCCAAATGTCGATTGTAGTCCCTTTATTGGTTGGATATTGAGCCTCATTCAATCCATTCTATTAGGAAGCTATACAATCCAAATCATCAACTAACCCTTAGATTTTTGTTTTCACACCCCTAATGGAGGATTGACTATCTAGTGCCTGGCATCGATGACCAATCGGGCACACTCACTAGAACAACCGATATCGTAGCTCATGACTAACTATCGAGGCTACTATATGGATCCAACTTATCATCTGAATCCCCTCTGTCACGGTCAGACGTCGAGGGGATGAGGATTGAGGCCTAGCTCATCGTTGACTACAATCCGTGTGTCGAGAAATTAGATCCATTGCTTAAATCCTTGCAATAACGGTGATACGCTAACTCTAGCTCTTTCTCTCATTGAACTTTCCTTAGCTATTCTCTCTCTACACTCACTATACTCACTCTCACGCCTACACGAAACACGACGCCAATCTTAGGCATTTAAACCCTTGCCTCCTCGTGCTTGACACCCGCTGCACACAACACTGTACGTTTGCGAACATAATTAAAGCACACAACAAGATTTTGGCGTCGTTGCTGGGGAGGAAATCAGCTTGAATTTGCATTGGTTTCGTGTTTAAGTAGACCGTGCCTTCTTTTCTTATTTTTATTCTTTTTGGTACTAACTATGCTACTAACGTTTCCTTTGAGTTTTCCTCTATATCTATAGGGAAAAAGGGAAGGCCATACATGGAAGAAACAAAACCTACAAGATCCATCATGGACTTTGTATCACCGTAGCCCTCTGTCTTGTATATCATGCCCTCTGGTCCGAGCTGCTAACTTTGAATTAAAGACCGAGCTAGTCCTCCTTATACGGCAAGAGCAATTTAATGAATCACACCTAGAGGACCCCTTTGAACATGTAAACATCTTCTTGGGAAAATGCGACACAATTAAGATGGAAGACGTCACGGAGGATGCCATCAAACTTCGCCTCTTCATATTCTCTCTAAGTGGCAAGGCAAAGGAGTGGCTCAGGAGCAACAACTCCAATACCATCTCCACATGGGATGCGTTTGCAAGGGCCTTTCTCAATCAATTCTTCCCTCCTGGGAAGACGATGAAGCGGTGAAATGAGATCACGTCTTTCCAACAATGCAATCGAGAATCGCTCTGTGAAGCATGTGAAAGATACAAGGGGCTCCAACGTAGATGTCCTCATCACGGAATTCCGAAATGGCTACTCATTCAAACTTTCTACAATGGGCTATGGGTGATTGGAGAATCGTCGTTGATGACGCAGCTGGCAGAGCTATAATGGCTATGCTGAGATACTATTGGAAGAAATGGCCACAAATGATCATCATTGGGGCAACGACACAGATGAGCAGGCACCGACGAATGTATTTAGTGCCGATGTTTTGGCGTACTTCTCCGATAAGTTCAATTTCCTTTCACAATAGATTGCCCATGTGCGACATGAGGTATGGAAACCACATGATGATCAACAATCTATTAGCACCGTCCGAGATAACTGGGGCCTTCAGGGGCCGAGACCACCTAGCAGTGGCATTAGCAGAACGCAAGTCTGCCCCTAGCCCACAGACTAGATACGTGGCATTTCCATTACAGGAGCCTTTGTAGAAGTCCAGGCTAGAGAGCAAGATAGAGGAATTTATTGCTGCACAGAGTGAGAAAAACATCTACTTCCTGGACGCTATTCAGACAATCACAATGCTTGATTCTATCACCACACAATGCAAAGCTGTTTCATTCAAATTTGCCCAGTTGACACATGAATTTATTCAGCACACGAGACCACTAAAGAAATCAGAGAGCCACCTTAACATTGTCACTCTGAGGAGCGGCAGGAGGCTAGAAACCTAGGGGTGGTCATTGAACCGATATGGGTAAATGCCAAAGAAAAACCCCCAACTTATCAAGGGACACCGATGAAGATGATCGTCCCGGCAAGGGGAACCAAAACGACTCCACCAGAATATCCAGAACTTATGTACATCAAATCACATTTCCCCAGAGATTAGCAAATGCGTGGCTTTAATAGAAATACGGAAAGTTTATGGATACCTTGAAGGCCATAAAAATAAGCATCACATTTCTAGAAGTAGTGGCCGAGATCCCATCAAATGCAAAATTTCTCAGGGATCTACTTACCAACAAGAGAAGAACAACGGTTATGCTTTCAGAAGACTGTAGTGTTGTTCTCCAAGATAAACTCTCGGAGAAACTAGAGGACCCAGGGAGTTTTTCAATCCCGTGCATGATCGGGAACATGTCCATTCACAGGGCACTATACAACCTCGGCGCTAGTGTAAGCCTTATGCCACTCTCCTTCTGCATGAAACTTAACATAGGAGAGTTGAAACCATCGTTGATGTCCATTCAGTTAGTCAAACGGTCGATAAAGTACACATTGGGAATCTTAGAGTATGTGCCCCTCCACATCGGGAACCTGATCATCCCATGTGATTTCGTTATCATGGATATGGCAGAAGACTTATGAGTTCCGATCATTCTAAGCAGGCCATTGCTAGCTACAACTGGAGCCATGATAGACATGAAGAACAGTAAGATGTCCTTGACAGTTGGGAAGGATAAAGTTGAATTTGAACTCCAAATGTCTTGGGGCTACATGTCGCTGTCACCGCTTGTTACCAGGTAAACATTTTGGAAGAGCTACTAGAAGAAGCACCCATTGGGGACGAGTCTCCTTACACATTTAAAGAACACCAGTGTCACAGATCATGAGCACGATGAAGGTACAGAATTTCTTAAGGAGATTTTTAGTATGCAATCGGAATGTGCAAATCCAAGGACCATTAATAGAATCTCCACAGAACTTTCAAAGCTAGAAATGGTGAAAGGGGAGAGTCACACACCTCCTGAGGTAGAGCTTAAACCCCTCCCCAAAAACCTAAATTACGCATTTTATGGGAAAATTCGACTTACCCAATTATCGTCAATGCTTCGCTTAGTGCCACCCAACTTGAGGGATTATTGGCCGTCCTTCGCCAACATAGAGGCATCCTAGGCTGCATTGATGATATCAATAGTATTAGCCCGTCCTTTTGCATGCACATAATCCCACTTGAGTACGATCATTCCCCATCCATTGAACCACAAAGGCGCCTCAATCCAAATTGTCACGCCCCGCTTCCCAAAAATATGGAGGCGAGACGTGAGTAGGTTCGCTCAGACTTGAAGCTGCAAAGCTGCAAGTCCGATAAGCGTCAAAAGAACTTTAAATGGTAGGTCCTTGCAATTGCGATACGAAACAAAGATAACAATAAAGAAAGAGACATAAAATAACCAATCTCAGAATGTCCATAACAAATTTCAACATCACAGAAAAGCCACCAGGCTGAAAGAGAAGAGTCTAAAAGGCCCCAGCATGGCCAACAGAAATAAACGAAGGTACATGAAAGAGAAAAGGTGCTACGCATCGACAACCTAACAACGACTAGGCAGAAAACAACAACAACAAGAAAGAGCTCTAGGACTAGTCTCCAACGTCCGCAAACTCAACATCTACAACCTGTTTGTCCTCGACGACCAACTCTGGCTCACAATCTAACATGTGACACCCAAAAGAGAAAAGGGGCACATGTCAGCAAGTCTACAAGAGACTTGTGCAAAGAAACTGAAAGTAAAGCAAGCAACCTAGCAGTTCTAGCATGATGCAATGACATGGCGGTTAAAGTATGAGTGCAACAGGTAAAGAAGCAAGTACAACAAGCATCTAGCATGGCATGGCAAGAGTAGCAAACTACTAACAATCACAAGTCATGTTTTCATGTCGTGCACAGAGTTCACGCCTTACAGCTGAAGTGGCTGTACGGGCACACTTCTACGCTGAGTGGTCACTCAACCCTACCCCTCCACGTGTATCGAGCCAGGGCTTTACCCTCGAACGTGAATGCTCGCTTCTGGATCACGAGCCAGGAAGTGTTTTTGGCATAGGGGTGCACCTAGCCTCGACAAGCAAGTACAAGTATGTAGCGTGTGCTACGAATGCAACATTCAATGCATGGATGACATGACATGGCAAGTAGTAAAGCGTACATGTAAGGAATTTAAACATGACAGATAAGTATGCATGAATGACATGAACAAGCAAAAGGGGACGGATCTAGCTTCGTTGTCAAGCTAGATCAAACGGGCGTCTAGGCAGCTATCATTTCACTGCCTAGTCTCTTTTACGTTAAAAACAAGGAAGTGGCCTAAAACATGGCCCTAAGCAAAAGTTGGCAAGTTTCACTTGCCTAAAATACGTGCTGGTATCACAATTCTCAAGCCCAATCACAGATTCACAACGTCCAGAGCTCCCATGCTCGGTCCAACAATCAGCCTACAGTCCCGTATTATTAAGTTGGATTAGTGAGTTACAAAGCAGTAAAAATAGTCGTTTTAAATCTTGATTAGCATGAAAAATTGGTGGGGGTTCCTACGGTTCAGAATTATACCTTCACACGACGCGAGAGCTACACTGACGTCGGGTAGCGACGTCAGGGATTGAATTAGCAGAAGCGTGCGACAATCCACTGTCCAGCAGCGATCAGTGACAACAGCGGATGATAGTGACAGCGAATGACGACCAGCCGGGTAGCGGCACGATCACCGAACAGCAACGCGGAGGGAGAGGGTAGCCGTACGACGTTCTACGGCCTGCTGTCGAGTTGTGCATGGCAATGGCACAACGGGGAACACGACAAGTGGATGAAGGGCTGTCGAATGGGTTAACGGCAGATTCGAGGGTGTACGGCTGTTTGATGTGGAGAGGGCCGGAGGATGAGTGGTGTGAGGATGATCATGAGGAGGAGCAAGGAGATGCAGCTAAGGGAGGGACCGCGGCAGATCCGTGCGGCAATTGCAAGGTTGGGCACCGGCAACATAGGGCCGGGGGTGTGTGCGGCAGTTTGGGGAAATGTGGACTGAACTGAGTGGCCATCTGCAGCCCTAGGAGGTCGTACATCATGGCTTACGGGTGGAGGAGAGGGCGGTCATGGTGTTCTCACGGGTTCGGCAAGGGGAGCCGCTGAGAAGCAAGTGGCCGGTGTTCTAGGGGCTGTGCGGCAATTACAGTTGGAGGGAGAGGAGATCACCGGCAATGGGAGGCCGGTCGTTCACCATGGGGAGAGGTGGTGGTGGTTCGGATCCATGGCAGGGCTTTCGCTTGAGGGCAAAAGGTGGGAGAGGTGGCCGGTACTCCAGGTGGCCGAAATTGTTGCTGGGAGACTAAGGGGGGCCAGCAACTTGGCCGGAGAAGATGGCCGATTGGCGGTGGCCATGGGTGATCGGGATCAAGGAGGAAGAGAGGGGGAGATGCCTGACGGGGTATTCCGCACGGGGATGGCCGGAGGTCGCCATAATGGGTCGGACTTGGGTGGTATATGGGGGTGGTGCGGCGAGAATAGAAGGCCGGAGAAGATGGTTCCCAGGCCGTGGTGGTGCGCGGTTCATAGAGGAGGAGGAAGGGGGTTTTTCCGGTGGAGAGAAGGCCGGAGGACCGCCAGAGGGGGAGGGGAAGTCGGTGACCGCAAGTGGGGGGTGTGTGGGTCCTGTTCACAGGCGGCGGCTGCATTTTCTGTTCTCTTGCGTGAAGGGGTGGGGAGACCTAGGGTTATTGCTAAGTAGAGATGGAAGTGGGGTATAGTTAAGGGATATGGGAGAGAGAAAGTGAGAGGGAGGGAGTGCACTTAGGATGATATATGGTGGTGATTAGTTAGGAGCAATTCAACATGCTACATTGATCCTATGGTCAAGATTAAATCAGATTTAATTAAGCTTGAAAAGGGGATGAGTTAGACTAATTACAAGTTGAATGTGATTAGTGTGAAAGGCCAACTGAACGGTGTCTGAAAAATATAATAAAAATACCGGGACGACCGTGTCGACGAGAGAAAGAAGACAGAGAAGATGGATCACAATTTCGATGACAAGAAGCGAACCTAAAACTAAAAAGGCCTCACGACGAAAGTGAAATTCGCGACGTCTCATCAAATAAGATCAAATCGTGGGAGAACGACCCGTGAAATGACGTTCCCAATTAACACCACAATTTTAATACTCTCAGAGAGGGTCACAACGGCATATCGCACTATAGGGTTCGGATACGGACAAGATCTAAAATAATTACGTACACGAACAAGACTACGTGCACGAAAAGCGTACATAGGATACGGGGTCCAAAGGCGACAGTAATTCTAAGTTGGGCACACATCGGGGTTGGCTTGCTAAGGATGCAACCAAGGTGCTACGGCCCTATCGACCCGACAACACGACTAACATACAAAGTAATAAAACCAATCAGGTACTCAAAATTGCTATACGCACAGCCATATAACGAATAGTGGGTACCGACCGTTACACAAACATGCAAGAGGTGGTTTAAAAGGATGTCTTGAAACTACTTGTCACGCCCCGCTCCCCAAGATACCTGATAAGTACGAATCCGTATTAGGTATTCCAAGTTCTACGGATGTGAAGAAAGAAGACGAAGAGAGAATAGAAGTACATCAGACAATTTTGCAGGCCACTGTGCACATGCTGGGAAGTACAGACAATACTCCAACCCAAACACCTCAAGCATCATAGGAGTAAAAGACGAACAATAGACAAAAACATAATTACATTTACACAACAAAGATTTACATCATCTCATTCTTACAATATTCTCATATATAACATCATATGCAGCACCTCCCAACTCTTACCAAACAAAACTTAAAAGGTACAACACACTTTTGACTCTTCTCACTCTCCAACCCAAAACTTCTCTTACAACATCCTCACATGAGCTCCACTGTTTTGGCCCTCTGACATAGCTCTTACTATCAAATCAATCATGAAACCGCAAGGTGGAACACGTCAATGCGTGACCCAGTAGAAAAATCTTAACACCGCTAGGTAGGGATCAGTCTCTGAGTTGCTCAATACTACAAGGGGACTACATATTTAAGAAGAGTGTTTTACAAAAAGTAATATGAAATTGTTCAGTGTTTGGCTTCATTATTTCTCTGTGACTTTGTGTCATTCTGTGTTTGTTGGATGGCTGTTTGTTGAATACTCCATGTACTATTCCCAGCAATGCACAGTGGACCTGCAGATACGTTTTAGTTCTTGTCATGTACCTTGTCTTTCTGGGTATCCCAGGGATAGTGTCGTGATAGGTGGTGGCCCACACAGGTCTCCTCACTGCGGTTGTGTACGGAATAATATGAGTAGTGTTTGTGTGTTTGTGGTTAGTTGAGTCCTAAGGTGGGTAGAATCCAGCCTTAGGATGGGCCAGATATCAGTAGCTTGAGGTATAGAACCCTTGGGTTGAGATTCGAGTGTTGATTCAATATGGATGTATGTACATCTTTATGTTTGTAGGTATGTGTACATATACATATCTATAGTTCTATAAGTGTTGGATATGGCTTGTCGAGTATATTGAGATGATATACTCATGTGTATATGAGTATGATATATGTACGAATGATTATATGGCTCTGTGATTGTGTGAAGTATATGTGTTAATACATGGTTGACTTATGAATAGTGTATAACCTTGAGTTATGTACTTGATTAAAGTGCGAGTTGTGTATAGATGTATTACATTATGGCTATATACTGTATGTGATATATGCACATGTAGAGTGTGCAGATGTCTGTGTGGATCCTTGAGTTCCACCCACGTATGTGTGGATATGTCTTAAGAGTATGAGTTTTGTGTGTTGATATATGTGATAAGTATATGATACGTGTATGCCTGTAAGCTGGTACGCTTACACATATATATGGATGAATATAGTTTTGTGTGATTATCTATATGCATTGATATTGAAATAGTAAACCTTGTGTGCTGATACATCTGTGGATGTTGGATGGATGCTAGGAGACATACATGGTTGTATGTCTACATCTATATGATGGGGTGCATGTGTATGTATGTACAGTACCATGAATGCGTGTATTGTGAAATGGTATAAGTGTTGATATATGGATGTGTTTGATGTATAAGGTTGGGGTAGATTGACCATGTATAACTATATTCAACCTTAGCAATGTCCTGAGTTGGAAAGTCCGAGGACGGACTTTAATTTAAGGTGGGTAGAATGTAATGGCCCATAGTGCCATATACATTAGGGCCTATCTTTTTTTGTGAGAAATATAGTGTAAGTATGTCTTATTATTGTTAGTACCCGTATTGTTGGGTTGATTATGTTTAATGGCCTTGTGTAGTAGAGGTGACATGTTATTGATGATAATAGTAGTGTGCTAATATTATTATGTTGTTAATAGTATGCTAATATTATTATGTTGTTAATATTATTATGTTGTTAGTATTAGTTGTTAGAATTAGTAGTGTTGTTATTTTATTGTTGTTGTTGTTTCATTATTATTAGTGAGTGTCATTATTGTAAATAGTGGGGGAGTGTGTATAGTAATGGTTCATTAGTAATTAAGTTTAGGTGGGTGCGTAAAGTAAGAGGAAGAGTGTAGAGAATGGAAAACTTGTAAATCCCTAAACTTCTAGAAAATATATTTTTATTTGATTTTTTTCTCCACCTTTCTACACCCTTTACTTATTTCCTTTCTTTTCTTTTCTTTTCATTTTGATGCTTATCCTCTCTCTCCCTCTCATTTTCTCCCATGGCCGAAACTTTTAGAGGAAAAAAAAGAAAGAAGGAAAGAAAGAAGAAAGAAAAAGGAAAAACAAAGGAAAGAGGAAGGAAGAAGGAAGAAGAAGAAAAAGAAGAGGAGGAAGAGAAAGAAGGGGGTTTCCTTGAGGAAGGTGGAGGGTTTTGCTAGGGTTCTCATGGAGTTTCTATGGAGCTAAGAATGAGGGCTCTTGCTTCTCTTGGAGGTAGGAATCCAACTTCCTTTAGTATGTTATTTGCATGGCATGTTTTGAATTAAAGTTCTCATCTTTTGTTGCAGAATTTTATCTTCTTAATTAAAGTTAGCATCTTTATCGTTTTGTGATGTTAAAATTAGCTTCTTGTTATCTTGTTTTGGATTTTTGTTCAAGGTGTTATCTTTATTGGGAACTTATGAGAAAGATGACACCTTTGTGATGTTAGTCCACTTGGTAGGAATCCATCTCCCTATAGCTTGCTATTTGATTTCATGTTCATAGTTGTTACTGGAAAATCTGTATTGTTTAACTGAAAATTTCGTGAAGAACTGCTCTTAATTGGCCACATGGAATTTCTTGAAAAAAATATATGTTGTGTATTTGATGTCCTTAATAACTTTCATGTTCACAACTTTTTCCAATTCAAACTGGAAGTTAAGTTAAAAATTCGATTTTTGCAACCTGTCTGGAATTCTGTCACACTGGACACAACTTAGAAAAATGGAGCTTATTACCTGCACACTCTATGGAATTTGCTGTTCTTGGTCTTGTTGAAAAGTTAACAAGTTTATCTACAAATTCACCAGGGTGCATATATTTTGAATTTCAGGCTGCAACATGCCCAAAATTAGCTTCTAATACAGGCTCTGAAATCTGTCTGGAAAACAGATTTGACAGACTTCACCAAATAATTCACCATAAATTAGATAATTCATATTTTTACATGAAATTTTATCTGTGAATCTATAACTTCCATATATACAACTTTGTAGTTGTGAGTTTTGTGATATTCTGACTGCAATTTCCTGAAATTAGTCCACCTTTATTGACTGCCTGCAAGTTCCTATAAGCTGAAGTTGAGAAGTGTTGTTCTTAAACCTTATTTGTGGTAATTGCTCTTAATTATTAGTGTTCCATGATGATGGATGGTTAAGATATGAAGTGCTTGTTCCCACATGTGGCTCTAATCTATTACCCTCACTTATATGTTCATGTTTCACTTAAAGCGTTTTATCATGCATGCTTCTCTTTTGGTTATATGTTGTCTCTAAGTTGTATATGTAATCTTTGATATGGATGCTTATGTGATGGTGTAAGGTTGGCTTGGTGGGGGCATGACCTTTGTTGTGATATGTGGAATTGGAAAAGGGAATGCACAAGGAGATGCATGTCCCAAGTGTATTGCGAAATGTGGAAATGAAAGAATGGAAATGGTGGTTGCTATGTGATTCTTTTGTTGCACGTTAATTTTAATTGAAATGCTAAGAAATGTTTAAGTCCTCTTAAATGAGGGTGACACAGGGAATTGGGGGACACTATGTAGTGGGGAAAACATGAGGGGCTGGACTGGTGGTTGGTGGCCCTCCTGTTCTTGCCCGAGTGGCGGGGAGTGGCAGAAATGAAGAGAATTGGAGAAATATGAAGGGGAAATAAGGGGAAAACAGGGCTCCTTTAGTAAGAGCTTGTCTCGGTGAGTTTGCCTGTTCCACCCCAACTGGTGGTGAGGTCCAGTCCCAAGAAGGTCTACACACTACTTAGGGTCCAAATCACAATTAGATAATTTCCATTACTTTTGTAGCATTAACAATGGTTGCTTACTTGTACATACCTTACTTGTTGCCCTTCCATGTTGTATACCCTTGTTATATACATCGCCTATTGTAGTTCTTGTCGTTTGAGTTTATTTTACTTATGTTGTTGCACTCTTTTGTTGTTGTACTTTCGTTATGCTATGCATTCATTGCTTTATGTCATACACGCGTTCTCTTTAGCTCATTTCATACTTCAGTTGCTCCTTTGCCATGGATGCATGTAAAATAGTTGCATTTTCATAATAGCATACTAGAGGGAGTTGCTATTCCTACTAGGTCACGCGTTGACGTGTCCCGTTGACTTTTTCAGGTGTGGTTCTTGGAGTTGGCAGTTTGAGCTGGAGTTGAGTTGGAATTCTGTTATTGAGAGTTGGAGCTTAGATTGGGTGGTGAGGGGTGAGGAGAGAGCTAAGTGTACTTTGGGTTTTCTTTTGGGATGAGAGATGCTTGTACTATATGAATTGATGCAATGGGATGTTTGAGATGTATATGAAATTGTTCAGTGTTTGGCTTTCAGTATTTTTCTGTGACTTTGTGTCATTCTGTGTTTGTTGGATGGTTGTTTGTTGAATACTCCATGTACTATTCCCAGCAATACGCAGTGGAACTGCAGATACGTTTTAGTTCTCGTCATGTACCATGTCTTTCTGGGTATCCCAGGGATGGGGACGTGACACTTCTACAAGCTCTAACCTTCCTCCTAGCTTCCTCTCTCCTACAAGCTCCTAGAATGAGTAACGGCACCCCAGGGACGAAATGGATGCTAAGGAAGTGTGCAGAGTGAGGGTGGAGTGACCCTATGGGTGCTCAGCCTCCTTGAAGTCGGAAGGGGGAGGTTCGGCCAAGGGGGAAAGTGAGGGAAGGGAGAGAGTGAGAGAAAGAGAAATCTTTTTTCCTTTACTTTTCCTTTTTCTTTTGATAATTACTCCATCCTCCACCTTATCCCCTTAAACTCCTCTTCAAGTGACATGTGGATGAGAGTTAGATGAGGTTTAACCATGGCATGACACATGTTAGAAGTTAGGTGAAGTTCATTCTCCAAGTGACACCTAACAAGCAAAAGGTGGCATAACATGTTTAACATACATTAATACTAAGTGTACCTAACTATATGAAGCCTTCTCATAAATATGTGTGTTCATGTTGTATTATATGTGTGTTCTGAATGTATGATATGTGTGTACAATTGTAGTACATACATGTACAAGTACCTGAACATGCATACATGTAATGCCCTGATAGCTACTGCACAAGTACTAGAGGGGGGGGGGGGGTGAATGCTACTTTAAAATAATTAAGAAGATAATTCCTAATTATCTTGCAAACTCAACCAACAATGTGGAAATGAAAATATTGACAACAAAGAAATACAATTGCAAACAAATGATATAACGGGTTCGGATCCACCCAAGTCTCCCCAACTTGTTCCCGTTGATCCTACGTCCCAAACACCCGGATCCCCTCCGGATACTTGAGTTAGAAACTTCTAACTCAAATTTGCACTATGAAATACTTGTAGAAAACCTCTACAAGATCAAATCACACACAAAAGAAAATGTGACTCCCACAAACTGGGATCACACACAACTCTCACAACCGAGAGTAAAACTTGCAATATCAATGTAATTGAAATATGAAATGCTTACCAACAAAATCCTATGCCTTGAGTAAACTTACGATTTTAGGGCAAGGAGGATTTTGGAGGAGAAGAAGTCACCAAACCCTAGCTCCAAGACGATGAACAACAATAGAAGCCTAGGGTGGAGTTGGTGACCTAGAATCAAGCTCTTGGCTTGAATGGCTCACAATCAATGAATCTCTCTTGAGGAATAAGAGTGAGGGAGAGATTCTTGAGAAATGAATGAGCTTGGAAATGAGAAATAAATGCTTCTCTTTAATTCTTTAAAATGTAATTAATATCAGCTTTGAATGCTTAGCAAGAAGCCCTTCAAGTATATATAGGATAGAGGAAAGAGAGAGCAAAAATCGTGGCATTTAATGCTCCAACGGCTCTATTCTGAAGCAGTCTAGTCGGTCAAAGAAGGATCACTGACCGACTAGTTTCTCAACTAGTCGGTCGGTGATTCAACATGAACCGATTAACTGGAGAACAACCAAAAGAGAAAGTTCAGACAATAAAGAACTAGTCGGTCTAAGAAGACTTGCCAACCGACTAGTTTGACAACTAGTCAACCGGTGAGTGTTCTTTGACTGACTAAGAGTTGAAGTAGTATAGGCTGAAATCAAGGAGCACTAGTCGGTCTAAGAACAAATTCCAACCGACTAGTTTCTCAACTAGTCGGTCGAAGGTTGTTCTTTGACCGACTAATGATAAACAGTAGCTCAGGCTTTGAAATGAAAGACACAACTAGTCGGTCTAAGAAGGATTCCTAACCGACTAGTTTGACAACTAGTCGGTCGGTGAACCTTCTTGGACCGACTAACTGTAAACAGTGAATGAGCTGAAAATGAACAAGACATTCTAGTCGGTTCAAGAAGGATTGTCGACCGACTAGATTGCCATCTAGTCGGTTGGTTCTTCTTCTTGAACCAACTAAGATGCATAAGAAGCCGCGTAATGAAGCGTGAAGCTTCGGGAAAGTTTGTATGTGCTTCTAAGATAATCCTAGCTCTAAGATATGAGCGTTATGAAGATTAAAACGTAAGACCTACTCAAGGCTTAACATTCTATGAAAAGAAGCTAGAAGACTATAAATAAAACTTGACGAACTGTCTTCAAAGGCTTCATTTCGAATCTATTGACTTCAATAAAGGTCCTTGAGCTTCAACGAAGCTTCAAGCACACGATCACGTGTTTTGAGAATTCTTGAGACGTCGCTTTTGATGTACATAGAAATTTGGTGACGATCTCCATAACTGCGCTCACGAAGAGTTAGTTCACGATATTTATGTTTTTCATCATCAAAACCAAATCCGGGGAGTCAATACTCAACATTCTCCCCCTTTTTGGTGATGACAAACCAATCATAAATAATAATAAAAAATAATGATTCAAATAAAATTTACTTACTCCCCCTGCATTGATGACACATTAGTTCCATATTAAATAATAATCATACGTATCAAGCAGACGAGGAAAGTATAAAACTTGAATCCAGTTATTGAAATATAGGATTTAAATCCATTTTTATATCTTAACTCCCCCTGAATCTAACATATCAAATTAGATTCACGGTAAATTGCTTTAAATTATCATTTAGCACATTGTCATTATTAATTCTCTCCCCCTTTGGCATAAGCAAAAAGAGCGGGAGGAGAACAACGACAACAACAATGGCGTAAAATTAAAACACGGGAGTCGTAGAATACGACCACGGTTCAAATGACACCAAAGTAAAATCACGAAGAAAATCAATGTGTGCCAACGAATCCATAGTCGAAAATCGAAAATCGAAATCATCAAAACTCAAATCAGTTGCACATATTGAGTTATGGAACATACTCTCCAATATCAACATTCTTAATTAGTGCATGGAAAACAATTCTATGTTTTCATAGATATAATTTCTATTAAATCAAATGCAATTGTCGAGCGACGAAGTCAACATCAGAGACAAAAAGAATATAATGCGCACAATGAAGTAAATGTCAACACGATGTGTGTGTGTGTGTGTGTGTGTATATATAAAAGAACATGGATATATATATATATATATATATATATATATATATATATATATATATATATATATATATATCCATGTTCTTATATATATACACACACACACACACACATATATATTGAGTTATGGAACATACTCTCCAATATCAACATTCTTAATTAGTGCATGGAAAACAATTCTATGTTTTCATAGATATAATTTCTATTAAATCAAATGCAATTGTCGAGCGACGAAGTCAACATCAGAGACAAAAAGAATATAATGCGCACAATGAAGTAAATGTCAACACGATGTGTGTGTGTGTGTGTGTATATATATATATATATGATCGGGATGAGCGGAAAAAACGGAGCGGGCAATTTTGGCGATCGGGATGATGAAGGAGGAGGTGTTCGCATCGTTCACCT
The DNA here is from genome assembly GCA_030789695.1 of Scilla litardierei. Classification (NCBI taxonomy): domain Eukaryota; kingdom Viridiplantae; phylum Streptophyta; class Magnoliopsida; order Asparagales; family Asparagaceae; genus Scilla; species Scilla litardierei. The sequence continues at coordinate 290,525,200 of CM061141.1, forward strand.
CGGTGGAAAAGGAGATCAGCGAGACGCCCCAAATCAAGGAGACAGAGGAATTTACCCTATCAAGGGGTCCATTGGGAGAGTCAATCGACAGATCAATGGCGATTTCGGCTTGCTGGGTGTGGGATTGGGTGGATCGGGATCTGGAGATTCGGGCAACTCAAAACAAAATGAATCTGCGACACAAGGTTCCGGGGATTCGGGGGTGAAGGCTTCGGGGGATGACTGTTGGAAGGTTCATTCTTCCATAGGGCATGAGGATGGTGTGTGGCACAAGGTGGAGGGGAGAAGAAGGTTACGCAAGCCTCTTATTCAGCAGGTGAGGAGAATCGCCTCTTATTCAAGGGGATCAGGTGGCAGACGTAATCAAAATGACCTTCGTCCTAGGTCTGGCTTGGGGCAGAGGGCCAATAGGGGTGAAGATAAGGTGTTTGTTAAAATTCCCGTTAGACGTGCTGTTCCTCTGAAGATTGATACTAGTGTTGTTTAACAATCTTGGGTGGATGTTTGCACCAACAGACGCTCCTATGATGTATCTATGTCTATGACACTTGTTCTCCCTAGTATTAGAGAAGATGGCCGGCCATTTGCTAAGATCCCAGGGGCTGTGATTGAGAGGGGGGCTGCGGCTTGGAAACATACACTAGTTGGCTATGTTCTTGGTGATATCCCCTTCTACGGCCAGGTTGTTGCTTGGGTGGAGAGGCTCTGGAAACTAAGGAAAGGAGTTCAAATCTACAGCAAGGAGAATGGCTTCTTTTATTTCCGATTTGAATCTCCCGAAGAATGTGACAGGATTCTTCGGGGAGGACCTTGGTTATTTGATGGGCGTCTTGTTGTGCTAAAAAGATGGAGTCTCAGTCTCAGGCATGACAGGGATATTCTAACCACTGTGCCCGTATGGGTTCAGCTTCATGGGGTCCCATTGTCTATGTGGAATCTTGAAGCACTAAATATTATCTCTTCGGTGGTGGGCACTCCTTTGTGTCTTGATCGAGCTACTGCTAACCTGGAGAGGATAGTCTATGCTAGATGCTTAGTTGAAGTAGATGCTCGGTATCCCCTGCCGAAGTCTGTCGAGGTGGAATTGGAAGAGGGAAATATTTTTAACTGTTGAAACCAAGTTTGAGGGAGACCCTCCTCGGTGTAGTCATTGTATCTGTTTTGGTCATACGAACGAACAATGTCCTTCTCCTTCGAAGCCCCCTTCAATCCAAACTAAAGATAAGGAGATGGGCGACACAAATATAGAGGGGTTCTGCCCACCAATGGGGAAGGATACATGTGGCCATAATGGGGGAGAAGCTGAATCTGAGGGGCAGGTGAACGTTCAGGAGCCTACTCAGGTGATGATTAATAGCTTTGGTTCTACAGTAGATACTATTGGGGTTGCGGATCTTAATGTGGCTGAACTGGAAGTCAGAGGTGCTACTAGTAACAAGTCCCTTTTGGATCCTGAGGACGCTTCAATTGATGGAGGAACTCCGGATGCTGACCAAACCGTGATTGCCACAACTCCTGCTCATGAGGGTTGTGGTGTGGAACCTGGGAACTCTGGGGAGCTTGGCCATATGCCAAGTGTTGCAGTAAATGTTGGGCTGGGATTTGATTGCCAGCCTAATCCTAATCCTAAGATTACCACAAATGGAGCTGACAATAATTGCGATGAGGTTTTAGCTACAGGAAGTACAAAGGAAATGGTAACTGTGAATTCTGTGGGTCTTCTAACTCCCCTCCCACCCATTCTTGATGACAGTCTGGAGGAGGAGATTGACAGATTGCCTGCGGAGATTGCAATTGATAACCCTGCATGGGATTCAGAGGGAGAAGAGGAATTCAAGAAACAGGAAGCTGGCAAGATACCAAAACATAAGCAACATGGTGATTCGTCTGCTGCTACTAGGAAGAGCTCGCGATTGCAGAAGAGCTTCCCAGATCGCAAACAACCCTCCTCCTGTCAATGACTGTCCTTTTCTGGAATACTAGGGGGCTCAACAATAAGGTACGTAGGCGTGATCTACGGGACAGAGTTAATAAATTACATCCTTCGGCAATGTTCTTGCTGGAGACCAAGCTCCATTCTCCAAACTATGGGAGCCATCCAGTTATTCCTAAAAATTGGAATCATTTTGATAATTTTGACAAAGCTCCTGGTGGCCGCATACTTATATGTTATGACCCTACGGTATGGAATGTTTCCTTGGTGTCTTCTTCGGACCAACATATTACCGTTACCTGCTCTAATACTGGAGGCTTTAAATGTTCTATCACGGGGGTGTATGCTCGCAATACTCAGGGGGAGAGAAAGGATTTATGGGAGCGCCTCAAGCAGGATGCTTCCGTTGTCAATAATGGGGCGTGGTTAGTTGGGGGAGATTTTAATAGCGTCCTCTTTGCTAAAGATAAGGTGGGGGGTCGTAGACTGGAAGAGAACATGGTGGAGGATTTTGGCAATTGTATTTCATGCTGCTCTCTCCAAGAGTTAAAAAGCACGGGGGATAGACTAAGTTGGTGCAACAATAGGGTTGGGTTCGGCCGCATTGCTGCTCAGTTGGATCGTATCTTCTGTAATTCAATGTGGATTGATACTCTCCCCGATTCTTACTTCAGCTACTTGGATGCGCTAACAAGTGACCATGCTCTAATGGCGGCTTATTTTCATGCTCAGGTACCCACTGAATCTAAACCCTTTAAATTTTTTAATTATTGGATTAAATGTCATGGATTCAATGAACTGTTAGAAGGGAGTTGGGGTGAGTATGTATCGGGTACCCCTATGTTTCGGATCACTCAGAAGCTAAGGAGACTAAAGCCGCTGCTAAGAGCTTGGGCCGCCAATTACAATGCATCTACTAAAGTGCAGGTTTCTCGTTCCAAGCTGGAATGTCTGAGAGGAAATCCTAGCATACATTCTGATGTTTCCCTGCAACTTCAGGAACATTTGCTTATTAAAGAGTTAGCTACTAATTTGGGCTTAGAGGAGGACATGTTCCGGCAGAAAAGTAGGCAAGAATGGTTGACCCTGGGCGACAGGAATACTAAATTTTTTTATATGGCAATGAGAGGGAGGAATATACGCAACAACTTGTCCCATCTAGTGGATGCTAGTGGAAACAAAAAAACTACTTTTGCGGAGTTAAAGAAGGTGGCTCCGGAATACTTTGCAGGTCTCTATAATCAAAATCACTACCATTCCAATTTTCACAATCTGGTTCCTAAAAGAATCTTAACCAGGGAGGCTGCAGGCTGGTTGGGACGAAGGGTCACTAATGAGGAGATAAAGGAAGCTGTGTTTCAGATTGGAGCTGATAAATCCCCGGGACCGGATGGATTTAATGGTTTTTTCTTCCAGTACAATTGGAGATTGGTTGGGAATGATGTCACTGCAGCAATAAAATCATTTTTCACATCAGGTATCCTATTACGTCAAGTAAACCATACCTTTCTGACTCTTGTGCCTAAAAATTCAAATGCTTCAGGACTTGGTGATTATAGGCCTATTGCCTGTTGTAATGTGCTTTATAAGGCCATCAGCAAGATTATTTGTAACAGGTTAAAGATGGTAATTCATGAGTTGATTTCCCCTAATCAGGCAGCATTTCTGAAAGGAAGACTCCTATCTGACTGTACCCTCATTGCCTACGAACAAATCAGAGATTTTAGTAATCCAATGGGAGGAAGATCTTTACTAAAATTGGATTTGAGGAAAGCGTTTGACAGCGTGAATCATTCGTTTATTTATTATTTCTTACACCAGATGGGCTTCCCGGAAACTTTTATTGGTTGGATTAGAGAATGTATATCCACGCCAACCTTCTCAGTCATGGTAAACGGTGCTCCTACGGGTTACTTTGGGGGGAACAGAGGTATCCGCCAGGGTGATCCACTATCCCCATATTTGTTTGTAATTGTAATGGAGGCTTTTTCAATTCTGGTTGCTAAAGCCATTGCTAAAATATTTATTGATCCTATGAGAAGATCAGGTTGCATCTCACACCTTCTGTTCGCAGATGATCTCCTTGTTTTCTGCCGGGCTAATAAAAAATCCTTTAGAGGGGTACAGACATTATTGCAGAGGTTCGAAGATTATTCAGGTCTTCAAGTCAATTGGGAGAAAAGTGATACCTTATTCAGCAAGGGATCAAAAAGGCGGGATGAATTGGCAGGACTGTTGGGCATCAAAATTGCAACTACAATTACCACCTACCTGGGTCTTCCGCTCTCGACCAAATATCCTAAAGGCCCAATGTTCAGCAGGCTGATTGACAAATGCAAGAAGAGGATGATGGGGTGGTCTTCATCCATGTTGTCCGTCTCTAGGCGTGTTGAACTTGTCAGAACATTCATCTACGGAATTGTCTCCTTTTGGATGCATGCCTTCCATATTCCCCTCTCTACATTGCGTACTATTACATCTGCATGTCGACGTTTCATTTGGGGGACTTCCAGGAGCTGGGCTTGGAGGGACATATGCAAGCCGAAGCATGAAGGGGGCTTGGCATTAGGCTTCTGGAAGATCTGAATCTTGCGGTAGGGATCAGACTTACATGGAGATACCTCACCTCAGGAAGCATTTGGGCGAAACACATGGGAAGCAAATATGTTGCTGATTGCGGATTCTTCGCTGCCAAAGGTTCGGTCTATCACTCTGGTACCTGGAAGCGCATGTTAAATTGTAGAAGTGTGGCTTAGAATCTAATTAAAAGGAAGATCAGAGATGGGAAATCTACACTCTTTTGGCATGACAATTGGCTGCCTTGTGGGACACTCAAAAATTTCATCAACATCCCCCTGGAATCTACCTCGAAGAAAGTTAGTGATTATTGGTCCGGAGATAGATGGAGGGAGGACCCTACTATTCTACATCTTAAGCCCCTGCTTCAACAAATTACACTCACCTCTGGATCTGACCGCTGGGAATGGACGCCCGGAGAGCCCTTCCAATTTCGGCATGCATGGAATGAAGTTCGAACTCGGGGGGCCAGTCTTTACCTATTGGAAGCTGATCTGGTATGGAAACTATATTCCTAAAATGTCATTAACATTATTAAGAGCTTTCCATGGTAAATTGTTGACTAGAGACAGGCTTCGAAGGTGGGGACTTAATACCCCCGTGAGATGTTCACCTTGTGATGACAATATTGAGGAAAGCGTCAGCCACCTGTTTTTCAATTGTTCCTATTGCAAATACATCCTCAATAGGGCCTTGCACAACCTGAGGGTTAGCTCGGCGGTGGAACCCACCCTGATTGGCATAGGGAACTATTATCTGGCTCATTTTGGGGGTAAAGGTCTGCTGAGTATGCTCGCTAAAACCTCTCTAGCTTCTACAGTATGGCACATATGGCGGGAGAGGAATATGAGAATTTTTGACAATGTGAGTAAGTCCAACACAATGCTATTTGAAGAAATTGCTGCTGACATCAGAGTTTCTTTAAAAGATCAGGATCCATGTGCTGAAGATGAGGTTGAAGCACTTGCTAAATGGGGGTTCCGAGATATGGGGTGATGGTAGTTCTTCTCAGTTGAGATTGTTTGTACAGATTGATTGTATAGATTGTAGTAGGGTTAGGGATATATAGTAGAGAGTGACGGCGCTTGTGCCCTATCCTCTCTCCATGTATTCCCTTCCTTGCTTACGATGTATATTGTTTTGATTTAATAAAGATCACGCTAACCTTTCAAAAAAAAATATATATATAAGAACATGGATACATCAAAAGTATACATCTTCCAACAATAATATAAACGATCCTCTGATCGGGGCACATCATACAACATATCTCACAGCATACATCGAAGTATCACAAAACATGTATACATCAAAATACATCATAAAAACATCCAAAAATATCAAAAATCCATAACCACCAACTATCCTACCCCACTCTCTCACTACTAAATATATCATCCAAAGTGCACAAGGGAGAGTCCTCCAACGCAAGCTCAGGATGCGGAGTGAGGATCAGCAGCAGCAGCAGGCTCTGCAGAAGGGGTGATGGTCACTGGGTCGACTGGAGTGTCCACAGAAGGGAGAGTCACAGCAGGAGTGGTCTCGGGAGCACCAGCAGAAACATCCACTGAAGGAATGGTGGCAGCAGGTGTGCTCTCGGGAGCACCAACAGAAGTAGCAGCAGCAAACGTACCCTCTGGGGCACGGACATGAGATCCAACAAGCTCCTGGAGCTCAGCCTCATCCATCTCCTCATCGTCAGAAACTGACAGAGGAACCTCAATGCCCAAGTGAGAGCAGATGCGAGCTAGCATCTCCTCAGAACGAGAAACACGAGACTCCGCACGTCTCAAGGAAACGGCAAACTCAGCGAGTGAGGGAGGAGGTGGAGGAGCAGTTGAAGAGGTACCCTCGGTGGCAGAAGGGTTAGTCCTCTGAACGTGACGAAGCGCCGCAAGAGACTTCTTGACGACCGTCGCATTCAGAGGAGGACCTAACGGACGCTGGTCATCGGGAGGGAGAGGGACCCCGAAGTGATGAAAGACGAGGGTCAAAAGGCAAGGATATGGGATGTGAGCTGATTTGGTGGACTTTCGGATACATTCAAAAGAGTCCATCTTATCTAGGATGATACGAGCCCAATTGATCTCGCTCCCCATGAAAAGAGCGTAGATCAGCTTGAGGAACGGCTGAGAGGGCAAGCTAGAGGAGCCGTACTTCGGAAGGAGGCACGACTTCAAGATAAGATTAAAGACCCAAGCATTCGGCTTAAACGACTTTGAGGGAACACCAACCATGGCGGGAGGGATGATATGAAACATCTCGGTAAGCATGGTCTGGTCCAGATCGTCGATATTATCCACGGAGATATCAGCTGGAAGAAGGCCAGAGGATGACACACCTATCAACTCCCCTAAGATTTCTGCCGTGAGGACAATAGGTGTCCCCAAGACAGTCGTCTCAATGGAGTGAGTGTCGTCATACTGACCCCGAACACGATTCGCGTAGAATAATTTGACGAGACGGGGGTAGGGGTGAGGGTTTGCCTTGGGGTCATGGCGAAGATAGTCAAGTAGGCCGCTGTAGGAAAGAAGATCGACGAGATGTGGAAAATCGGAGAACTGAACGAAGTGCCCCAATATCAATAGACAGTTCTCAATACGGTTGTAAGCCGTGAGACACAACGGGTCATCGTGACACAATGATATATCGACACCGCCCAAAGGCATGGGAGCCTTCCCCTTAGACGGACGAGTGCTAGATCGTGGAGGAGGAGTAGGAGCCCTATCGGTAGGCTCGGACTCAGGGATATAATCTGCGTCGGAGTCAAAAGGAGGAGTGGGTGCACGAAAGGAGGCTGGAGACACAAGCTGCTTCTTAGGCTTGGGTTTGGGCTGAGATGTGGCTCTAGGCTTCGCAGTCGACGTCCTCTTCTTCTTAAGAGGAGGCGAAGAGGAGGATGGATGGGTCGATTTGGCTCGGCGTTTGGGTTGAGGGGGGTCCGTAGAAGGAGACTCGACGGTCATGGGAGACGGAGTGGTAGGACGGATGGGAATACGTGTCTTCGCCATGATCGAGACGAGACAACGCTCAATCGAACTAGAAATCGAAAGCTAGGTCGAAAAACAACCCTAGAACAAACCCTAACACGCACGGAAATCGATAAAGAAAGAGCCCTAAGAGCTGAAATCAAACGCTAAAAAGCTGAGAGAGAGAGCTTTACCCTAGGTGGAGGGGAGAGAGAGGGAGATCGACGGTTGGAGATGGCCGGAAAACGTGGCAAACGGCGGAGGAGAGTGAGGGAGACAAACGGTTTTGGGCTGAGGGATTTTTTCGCACCGATTAGAAATGAATCTAATCGGTGCGGAAGAGATTAAATCGACTGGGAAGTAGAAAAGACACAACAGCCCCTGTGCATTTAGTCGGTCACAGTTCAAGCGCTGACCGACTAGATTGAGATCTAGTCGGTCGGCCAATGAGCTTGAACCGACTAAGTGCAAACAGTAACTGAAGCCAAATTTAGGGCATGAGTTAGTCGGTCTGAGTTCATTCACTGACCAACTAGAAATCAATCTAGTCGGTCGGCCATATAACTTGGACCGACTAAGAGAGTCCAAAAATTTGAAATTCAGAAATTTAGAGTTCTCTCCTAATCGCACTTGGACGAAACATCGAAATACTCTCATACATCATTAATTTACCCCATAAAACATCGAAAGATATAAATACGATGTTCATGAATATTTCGAGCATAAATTCCGAAAGTTCAACCAAAAATCCAGAAAATCTCAACGCATCTAGCATGAGCAAATATAACGAAAATATTATCATGCAAGATTATTGAACATAATGAATCCTAAATCTCGGATTCACTCATAATCCCCAATTCTCGACGTAACCGCACAAAGGAGTCTTCCTTGAGTGGTTTCGTGAAAATATCGACGATTTGCTTCTGGGTTTCAACGTACACTAAAATGATGTCCTTTTTAGCAACATGATCATCTAAGAATGGTGACGGACATCTATGTGTTTAGAACGGGAATGGTGTACCAGATTCTTAGAGAGACATATTGCACTTTGGTTGTCCACCATGATAGGGAAAGTATCACAGTTTATACCAAAGTCTTTAAGAGTGTGTCTCATCCAAAGAACCTGAGCACACACAGCACCGGCGGCAATATATTCCGCCTCGGTGGTTGAAAGTGATACGAAATTCTGCTTCTTGGAAAACCAAGAGACAAGAGAATTTCCTATAAAATGGCAAGTGCCACTAGTACTTTTCCTGTCGGATTTGCATCCCGCATAATCTGCGTCACTATATGAGATTAACTCATATGTGCTAGACTTTGGATAAAATAATCCGAAGTCGAGTGTGTAACTTAAATAACGGAAAATACGTTTTACCGCTACTAAGTGAGATTCCTTAGGTTGAGACTGATAACGAGCACATACACATACGGCAAACATAATATCGGGCCTACTGGCAGTAAGATATAATAAACTACATATCATACCTCGATATAGACGAATGTCTACATCTTTGCTGCCCGTATCTTTATCAAGATGTGTAGTAGTGCTCATTGGAGTCTTCTTGCATGAGGAATTCTCCATTCCAAATCGCTTTAGCAACTCCACCGTGTACTTGGTTTGGTGGATGAAGATTGCATCGTTCATTTGGCGAATTTGAAGACCTAAGAAATACTTGAGCTCACCCATGTGGCTCATCTTAAATTAATCCTTCATAACATTAGAAAACTCTTCGCAAAGAGTGAAGTTAGTAGCACCGAAAATGATATCATCAACATAAATTTGAGCTAAAATAATATCATTATTCGAATACTTAACAAATAATGTAGAATCAACTTCACCCATTTTAAAACCTAAATCCAAAAGAAAGTTCTTTAGGCGGTACCAAGCTCGAGGAGCTTGTCTCAAACCGTAAAGTGCTTTCTTAAGTTTGAAACCATGATTTGGAAATTTTTCATTTATAAAACTCAGAGGTTGAGAAACATAAACTTCCTCAATGACATCTCCGTTTAAAAATGCACTTTTTACATCCATTTGAAAGAGTTTAACATCTTTATGGCATGCAAAAGATAACAATAACCTAATAGATTCTAATCTAGCTACCGGAACAAAGGATTCTGTGAAATCTATACCTTCCTCTTACCGGTAGCCTTGAGCTACTAACCGAGCTTTGTTCCAGACGACGATTTGGTTCTCGTCGGTCTTGTTCTTGAAAATCCACTTCGTTCCTATAACGGTGTGGTTCTTCGAAGGCAATGGAACAAGCTCCCAAACCTCATTCCTCTCAAATTTAATGAGTTCCTCCTACATGGCTAGGATCCAAGCACTATCTTCGCACGCTTCGTTAATATTCTTTGGCTCAATTGAGGAGGCAAAGGCACAATGTGCGAAGTAGTTGACTTGAGATCTCGTCTTGACACTATCAAGGATGTTGCCAATGACTTGCTCATGGGGATGGTCACGAACTGTATGAAGCCGTTTGGGAACTCCCTGATCAATAGGAACATTCTCAAAAGATTCATCAGTAGTGTTACGACCTAAAGATTATAAGAGTCCGACTCCCGCCTGGATCCGTTGTCATACCCCATTAACTCTCCCCTTCACGAAAGGGCCGCCACCCCGGAAGACCGAAGCTACACGGGAACGGGCGGACCTCGCAGCACTCCCCCCACCCGGCCGAGGCGTATGACCGCAGTTGTTCGGCCCGCCAGGGGCAATGCGCTTGGGGAGCGCCCTGGACATTACCGTCGGGTATGCTGACATAGGCACGTGCGTATCCTCCCGTGCCAGTGGCCCACAACCCATGACCGAAAAGGGGGCACGGCCGGGCCGGACAACCCCCGATCCGGTCGACCCGGCTGGTCCCCATGAACCGCGGCGCCAGGGATAGCATAGCCAGACCTTTAGATCATCACCAACGACAAACAACCTAGGATAAGGACACGACTGACACAAACGCCGCCCGACCATCTGACAAAGCACCCCCTGGCAACTGAGCCCCCTGACACTTAATGCTTTCGGCCCTGACGTCCTGACAAAAGTGCCCCTGGCCGTTGCGCCGTCTGACAAAAGCAGGTCAGGCACTCATGTTCCTGACATCCTCGTCCGAAGCTTCCACTGACAACCGAGCCAACTCAGCACGTCGAGTCAGCATGCCAGGTCAGCCCCACCTAGTCATCTCCCATCAGGTATAAATACCCCCTTACTTCTTACGATGAGGGGGTTGGCAAATTCTCTCTCTCAATCTATCATTCACACACGAGAGCAAAGGTCGTCCATATCTTTGTTCTCCCACTTATAGCTCGCCACGTACGGTCGACACACCCCCAGTCCGACCGGCGTGCCTAGCCCCCGTTTTAAGTCCTATTACTGACTTAGGCATCGGAGGGGCTAAGGGTTGGACCCCAACCCCGCCCTTCTGACGAGTTGCTCGTGCTGCAGGAAAGCTCGCCCCTTGGTCGACATCAGCTCCAGCCTCCCGCCAACCGATCTTCCTTCGTCGTGTCCGGTGAGATTCGACTCCGTGGCCACCCCGGCGGCAAGTCCAGCCTCTTTACCCCATTAACCACTTGTTAAATTGCCCACCTAAACCCTCTTGTCAACAGAACCACCGTGCCCTTGGTTTCCCTCAATACAAATTCATTGTGTGCGAGTTCCACCTCGTAACAATTGGCGCTGTCTGTGGGAACGAAGGGTCACACCCATGTTAGACTCCATGCCGATCACTCGGAACCCTGACCACGGCAAGGATCCAGTGGGTCAGGAGCCGCTCTCTCTACTAATCACCCCGGTGCCTGACCCCCCTCTGGGGATGGGCACCGAGACAGACCATACTTCGGTCCACGCAGTCCTGAAGAGCTTCGAGGCCGTTACTCAGGCGATGGAAAGCTACCCGACGGCGGGGGCGGAGCCATAGCCCGACCCCTCAGAGCCTCAGAACGTGAGACGGAATATCCACCCTCAGTTAGAGGAGGAGGGGGAAAACAGGGGGCTCGCCAAGGAGGTTGCGGCCCAGCAGAAGCTCCTGGAAGAGGAAATAGAGATCACGCGGCTGTGGAGGTGCCGGGAGGAGGCGGCCACCGTGCAAAGGCATTTGGACGAAGCGGTCGAGACCGCCCGGAGGGCCTACCAGGATGAAGAAACCGCCCGCCACCAGCTCCGCTTCATCATCGCGGAGCGCGAGAGGCTAAGGAGGGAGAACGAAAGCAACTGGGAAATCCTGGAGGTGACGGCGACGGGCCGGCGGATCGGGGACAGGCGGGGCCCGTTGTTGGCCAGGTCCCCACCGGGAGGAGGCAGTTCACCTCGCCTGCACCCCTCCTTTGATCGCCTGCACGAGGAAGCCGTTTGTCGACAACTACGCTTCCTCGCCGCCGAGCGTGAAAGGCTTCTGTAGGAGAATCAGGAGCGGACGGAGGCCCGAGGGGAGGCGGCCGAGAGGCGATGGCACTGGGAGAACCGTAGCCCGCAACCCGTCGAATCCTCGACCCGGGGAAGGAGCCCCGCCAGGCGACCGCCAGGCTACTCCCCGGGGCGGGAGGACCATCGGCGGCCGAGGAGCGACCGAAGCCAGACCCCCGAATGGCAGAGAGGGGATGCACCCGATCGCCCTGCCTATCCGGAGGAGGCCACGCCACTTGCACGGTGGATCACGTCTGCCCCGATGCCCATAAGGTTCAAACCCCCCCCACTTGGCCACGTACAACGGAAGAGGCGACCCCCTCACGCACGTGCAGCAGTACCGGGGGCAATGGAGGCACAGGATGTGGATGAGGCGTTCCTATGCCGACATTTCTCCCAAATCCTGAGGGACACCGCGTTGGACTGGTACTTCGACCTACCCGCGAGATCCGTTGGGAGCTTTCGGAGCTATCACACAAGTTCTGCCAAGAGTTTCGGGCCGGGCGGACAAAAAAGAAGCCCTTAGACTATCTCAGCACGATAGTCCAATGAGAAGGGGAGACAACGGGCAGATACCTCCGTCGCTTTCAGGATGAGAGACAGGCGGTGGTGACATACGGCGACGAGGTGCTTATGCTGGCCTTCAAGACGGGGTTGCGGACTCGGAGCCTCCACAAATCCCTGCTCTGGGATACGTCGACCGACTATGAGGCGTTGGTTGCTATGGCGGAGAGGCATGCGTTGGCCGAAGAGACTCTCAGCACAAAGGCCCTATTTCCCCCAGCGAAGCCATTCCAAGGCGAGCCCCGGTCACACCCTTGGCCAAGGCAAGAAGAGGGGCACCGAGGTCACGACCAGTTGACCCAACCAAGGCACTAACTAGCGTTGCGACGCCCGCAAGATCGCCCTGGCCTGGCGCGCGAGTTCGCCCCGGCCCAAGGCGCCACCCGAGCCCTCCCAAGACAGGAAGGCCCCCTGCGGGTGCACTACACGCGGCTCAATGCCCCCATGTTGGAGGTTCTGGCCGTGGCGACGAGGGCCGGATTACTGCCGGAGCCTCCCCGGGGGACGAGGAGCGGATGCTGGCTAAACAGGTGGAGAGGCGGGCCCTGTCATTCGTACTCCTCGACGGAGTGATGTGCCGCCGCCACCGCGCCAATTTCGACGTCCTGCCCTATCTGAAATGCTTGGGCCCGGAGCAGGATGAGCAAGTCATCCGCGAAGTGCACGAAGGCTTCTGCGGAAACCACCATGGCGGTCGCACCATCGCCTACAAAATAATGCGCCAGGGGTACTATTGGCCGACAATGATCCGGGATGCGGTACAATACATCAAGAGGTGCGAGGCGTGCCAGAAATTCTGTCGACGGACGACTGCACCTCCGGCCAACCTGATGCCCATCGTGAGCCCGATCCCCTTCGCCAAATGGGGACTCGACATCCTTGGGCCTTTCCCAAAGGCCTCCGGAGGAAGGAAATATCTAGTCGTCGCCGTGGACTACTTCACGAAGTGGGTGGAAGCAGAGCCGCTAGCGCGTATCACGTGGACGGACATGAAGCGATTTATCTGGCAATCCGTTATATGTCGCTTCGGGATTCCCCGCTCGATAGTCACGGATAACGGAAGGCAGTTCGATTGCGAAGGCTTCCGTGACTTCTGTTCGGGCTGGGGGATCAAACTCCAGTTCGCGTCAGTCGCCCACCCACAGTGCAACGGAATGGCGGAGGCCGCGAATAAATGCATCTTGAACCCAATGGAGAAAAAGTGGACGCCGCCCTTGGGACATGGGTCGACGAGCTGTCGGGAATCCTATGGTCCTATCGCACCACCCACAAGGCCTCGACAGGTGTAACGACCACTTTCCGTTGTACGTTGTTCGTGCACGTGCTTTTGGCCGTGCACGTGTTTGTTTTAGACTTTGTTTGTTTGTGAACACTTTCGTGTGATATGCCGTTGTGAACGTCTCTGAGAGTATTAAATAGTGGCACTAAATTGGAACGACGTTTCTCGAGTCGTTTTCCCACAATTTAATCTTATTCGATGAGACATTGCGATTCTCACTTTTGACGAAAGACGTTTCTATTTTTGGTTTCGTCGTCCGAAGTCAAAATTGAGATCCGTCTTCTTAGTTAGCTCACTTTCATCATCACGATCACCCCGATATTTATTTTATAATTTTTGGAGTTTATTTGACCACTTTTATATTTTTAGCAAGGTTTATAATATTTTTAATAATTAATTTTTAAATTATTTTCGGCCAAATAAAATTTATTTGAGTTTTAAACGTATTAAAGAATTTGTGAGCCAATTTCCAGCTCATTTGGACCGCATCAAATCCTTGTGTTAGTTGGAGAAGTTGAGATTCAAATTTTAAATATTTTTGAACTTCTAATCGTATTAGATTTAGCCCTAGACCAAGTCAACCCATCTACACTATATAAACAACCCCTAGGAAGACCTATTTTCGCAAGAAAATAACCATAGCCACTTCCAAAACTCAAATTTGACGTTGCGACGAATCGTCGCAACGTTGAGACAGCCATCTCCCGCTCCGACCGAGCCAAACAGCCCAAATCTCCCGCCCTGACCGACGCCCAAGCCCGCTCATCCGCTCCGTCCGCACCCGCTGCAGCCGCTGCATCGCAACCCCGCACCAAGGCTACACCGACCGAGAGGGTCCCTCGGTCAGACCGAGAGACCCGCTCCACATCTCCGCATCCCCGCTCCGTACCAAGCCCCGCACCAAGCCCGCTCCGCTCGCCCGCTCCGCACCGTGCCCGACCGAAGCAGCCGCCCGCTCGCCACTTCGTTGCAATGTTGCAACGTTGCAACGCCCCGCTGCAGCGCCCGACCGGCCCATTCCCCCGCACCGACCGAGATAAACCCTCGCACCCACAGCTCCGCACCACACCCGCAGCGTTGCAAGCCCGTCTCCTGTGTCCGACCAATGGAATCCCCCGCACCGAGGCTGTACGACCGAGAGCCAAACATCGCAACCCCGCACCCGTCGCACCACTTGCCACCGTGGGCCCCCCAAGTTCTCCAAAGGTATTGTGGGTCCCCCATATGTCCCTAGGACTACTGTGGGCCCCACCTAGGTGCTTTCTCTCCGACGATTGGCCGTGTACGACGTTGCGACATGTCGTAGCCCGTCGTCGCACGTGCTAGCTTTGGAATATGGAACCGTTGCTCCGGTTGATGCTCTAAACATTCCAGCGAGGAAACTAATTTGGAATCTGGACTTGGAGCACGTTCTCTTATTCCAACCCCTGGCGTCGCTACCCGACGCCAGTGTAGCTTTCGCGTCGTGTTGAGGTAACGCTTTGCACCCCTAGGACCCCCAACCGATTGCCTGTTAATCAAGACTAAAATTGATGTTTTTAAAATGTTTTAAATGTTTTAAATTCACTAATCAAGAATAATAATATGGACTTTAGGCCGGTGGACTTGTGCACGTAGGTTATTTGTGACTTGGACTCTCTTGGACGGTGTTTCTCAGACGTTGTACTTGCAGGCAAGTGAAACTTGCCAACTCTTGCTTAGGGCCATGTTTTTAGTCCACTTCATTGTTTTTAGCGTAAAAGAGACTAGTCAGTGAAATGATAGCTGGCTAGACGCATACTTGATCTAGTTTGACAACGAAACTAGATCCGTCACCTAAATTGATCTAGCTTGACAACGAAGCTAGATCCAACTCTTTAAACTTGTTAATCATGCATACTAAACTATCACGTTTACTTTCCTTATCTGTACGCACTTTTAACTGTCATGCATTGCATCTTACATGTCATCCAAATTGATTATTGCATCGTAGCACACGCTACAAAATACTTGTACAATCCGTGTTTCCGTGTTTCCAGCTAGGTGCACCCATATGCCATACTTGTTAAAAACACTTCCTGGCTCGTGATCCAGAAGCGAGCATTCCGTGTTTGGGGTAAGGCCCTGGCTCGATACACGTGGAGGGGTAGGGATAAACGGTCACCTGAGCTTAGGAGTGGCCCGATCAGCCACTCTAGCCAGAAGGCGGAATCTCTGTGCACGAGGTGCTTACTTTACTTGTCTTGTACTAGCGAGTGTTACTTGTATAACTTGTCATCCATGCCGTGTTTAAATGCCATGCTCGTACTTTACTTTACTTTACATTTCTTGTTGCACTCATACTTTAAACTGCCATGTCATTGCATTCATGCTAGAACTGCTAGGTTGCTTTACCTACTTTCAGTTTCCTTGCACAAGTCTCTTGTAGACTTGCTGACATGTGCCCCTTGCTCTTTTGGGTGTCACATGTTAGACCTTGAGCCAGAGACCGTTGCTGTGTACGTGGTGTTTTGCTGACGCTGAGCCTGAGCACAAGTTTGTCCAAGAGGAGTTTTGCGGACACCGGTGACCTTTCTTTGTGACCATGCTGAGTTCTCCTTTTGTTTTAGGTTTTCTGTTAGTTGTCGGTGCGTGGCACCTTTGTTTTGTACGTTGTACTTTTGTTGGCCATGTTTGGGCCTTTAGACTCTTTCTTTTAGCCTGGTGGCTTTTTTGTGATGTTGAAACTTATTTTATGGATATTCTGAGATATCTCTTTTGTCTCATTTCATTATTATTATCTTTGTTTCGTTCGCGTTGCAAGGACCTGCAGTTTTAAATTTGATTGACGCTTATCGGACTTGCAGCTTTGCAGCTTCAAGTCTGAGCGGACCTTCTCACGCTTCGCCTCCATATTTTTGGGAAGCGGGGCGTGACAGGTTTTATTGGTGGCCCATGCAGGTCCAGTCTTGCAATTGCGAATTAACGGAACAACGATAATAACGGAATGTCCATTAAATAAATTGCAACATCCGAGTCATAAGCCCTGAGTCTAGTCGTTTTCCTATGTCACTAGGAAGTAGGAGACTTAGTTAGACGTCTGTGCTTGCTGGTTAGAGGCCTCCGGTTGTTAGTTAGACTCCCTGTCAGCAATTGATTTAATCGTCGTAGGAGTTACCTTAGTGGTCCTTGTCTACCTCTGACCATATTAGACTTCTAGAATTTCCCTCTGTCGTTCGTTTGGGTTCATCGATTTCGGACCAAGCTGAACGCATTTCGTTACCGTATAGCTCCTTAGAAGGTCTTAGCGCTTCGTTCCTTAATCTTTAGTTGTTCGACCGTAGGAGTTCCCCGTAGATTCCCCTGATTCATATCCTAGGCATATGTATGTTCTGATCACCTGACCAATTTCCTTGCCTCGATTCACGAGATCGCCTCATGACGATCGTCGTCAATTTTCGAATCTCTCCGTCACAAACCTTGAATCTTCTGAAAGTATTCTTCGATTTCCTCCTTCCCTAAGTTAAATTTGCTCAATCTTTTTAAATATATATATCTTATATTTCATACTCCTTCGTTGATTTAAAATTTTAAAACTTTTGCCGAAATTTTGAATACTAGCTTATGGTATTTTCCCAGCCTACACTTTGGTACCTATGGAAATACACATTCCCTTTCGTATATTAATTTTATTTTGAACCGTACTTTTATTTTGTCCACTTCGACTTATAATTTCCTTTCTTATTATGCCTTTCAAACGACACATCGCGCTCCCTTTTAATATACTTTTCAAGTCACCTGGAATTTTAGTTTTCAGCCAGTCGATGTTATGCTCATCGTTTTCCCTGTTTCAGATTTTTGTAAAATTTTTATTTCATAACTACTTCCTGATTTAGACCCTCCATGATTTGATTTTAAAAGCTTTGCTATCAATTTTGATAATTCTACTACCAAGTTATTATTAATATCTTTCCGCTCACCATACAGGCTTTTAGAAAAAATTCTAGACTAAATGGAATTTCAATTATTTTTATACCCGTACCAGGCTCGTTGTGCTCGTATGTTAAGGGTTTTGTGTAAACCAGTTTTAATTTTTTTTGCACATCCTGGTTCCTCTAAAAGTAGTTCCAACATTGGTCATTTTAAATTTCCCTTCCCTGGCTTAAGGACTTGAAAGCGTTTAAAACGAGCTTCAATTCTTCAGTCACTTTAATTTCATTCTTTAAATTTCCAAAATTTTTGCCAAATTATATTAAATTACTGCCGTATAATATTTTCTAAAAACTACGTCCTTAATGTTCGTGTGAATGATTTACTTCCTTTTTTTAATGATTTTCGATAAGCCAATAAAACATTTTCTCTTATTATGAATATTTGACTCAAACTTATTTTGAACAAACCCGCTTTATCGATCTTCAAATATTTTATACAGATGAGGATTCCAACTTTTGAGGTACAACAGTTTTCAGATTTCGCGTATTTTAGCTTGTGCTATTTACCCTATTTTCTTTTCTACATCCTTTGTAAGCATCACTACATCTCCTTTTCCTCTACCTAAGCATTCACAAGTGAGTCAACGTTTCGTCTAACCAAGCTATCTCCTTGTATTCGTCCTATCTGAACTCGTGCTTATCGATCCTTCCCTCGTCACGCCTTCGACCTCGACCTCCCTTTGTTGCTTAGACTTTAGTGCCCGTCAATGTCTATGTCAACTCTTAGTTGTTAGTAGACCCTTGGACCTTTGTGAGGTGTCGTTGTGCACGTACCTAAGTTGTGTACGTGGGCTTGAATGAGTATACCCCCATAGTATATTAATGTTTGTCTATTGTGTAATGTATATATACTCGGAGTTATTCGTAATATTATGAAGTTGTTTGTGTGTTAGAATTTATAGATTGGTGTGTGGTTAGCTATACCGTACTAGGGATGCCTGTGTATATAAGAGTTAGTGTTAGAATATCTAATGGAGTGCGTGTAGTTATAGATACTTGTATTGGTTGAAATAAAATGATTGGTAAAGCTATGTGTATGCTAGGTGTGATGATAATAGGTGTACATATAGATAAGTGAGTAGGTCTATTGAGTGACCCATATGTTAGTACGTATAAGTATGTGCAAGTAGGCAGATATGTATTGTGATTGGACGTAAGCAGTTATATTTCGTTGCATGAGTATATAAGTGATATACATAAGGTAATAGGGTTATAATTTTGATTGGTATTGTTTGCTCTTACGGGATGTTGTATGCGTGCATACCGTGAGGTATACACGACTATTGCACATCTTAACTATGTATGCATAGGTGTTGGTATACTAATTATAGGTAGTAGGCTATGGTGTGAATATATATATGTTACATATGCGTGACTATACGATGAATGCGTATGTATTAAGGAGTGTATTATAATTATACGTGTGCTGATGCCTGTAATATTATTATGGTATATAAAGTGATTGAACTACGTGTGTGTTACCTGACTAAGTATTAAGGGTGATTGACATTAGGGTATGTATATGTTTATGCTGGTAGATGTGTATACATTGGATCGGTATTGGTATAAGTATAGATACCGTGTTACATATATAGAGTATTCTGATTTGTATTTTGAGACTCACTCAAGCTTGAGTGGGTATACTCTAAGTATATTGTTACATATGTCTGTGGTTTGCGTGTAGTGCCATGAATATAGCGATGGATGATGTATGTATAGTGATAGGATTGTTTGTGCCTGGTTGTGTTACGCACATGATTATGGGTCGCTATATAGGTGTTGGTCTTATGGTATAGCTATTAACTAAGGCTTGCCTGTATGAACGTATGTGTACTAGCTAAACTAGGTGTGTAGATGTACTGGATATATGATGGTATGATTGGTGTATGTAAATGAAATGTTAGCGTGCGTGGGTGTGCACCATGCACGGGTAAAGTATGTGCTTAGTTATAGTTATTGGTGACTATGGTATATGTGGTGTGTCGTAAATACAGTTATAGGACCGTAAGTGATGTGAATATATGGTGAACTATTTGCATGTATTTGAATGACTATATATTGTGAAACTATAGTAGTGGTGAATATATATATATATATATATATATAGTGAAACTGGATTTAATTATGGTATGGTGTGACTACATGAGTTGATGCGTTGGATGTATACTAGGAAATATTAGAGGGTAGTATACCCTTGATGTTTGTGCATAGGTAGCTATCTATACGTAGAGCAATGATTGTATTTGCTAAGTGTAAGACTATCCTTACGTGAGTATCTGAACTATTGTTTTGTACTAGGTAAGTAGTAGTTATATAAGGGATGTATGTTTATATATATGATTGAAATACATGTATGAATTTGACTGGCTATAATAGGTATAAGTGTATAATGTATGTTAATATATATATATACTTGTTGGTAGTATCAATGTTTGACTACCTAGTGCATATATAAGCACTTGTAACGATTATACCTGGTTTGAATTATAAAGTGACTTTATTGGGGGTAGTTACTAGAGTGACTAGCTATATTAGAAAGTCCGAGGACGGACTTTATTCTAAGGTGGGGAGGATGTAACGACCACTTTCCGTTGTACGTTGTTCGTGCACGTGCTTTTGGCCGTGCACGTGTTTGTTTTAGACTTTGTTTGTTTGTGAACACTTTCGTGTGATATGCCGTTGTGAACGTCTCTGAGAGTATTAAATAGTGGCACTAAATTGGAATGACGTTTCTCGAGTCGTTTTCCCACAATTTAATCTTATTCGATGAGACGTTGCGATTCTCACTTTTGACGGGAGACGTTTCTATTTTTGGTTTCGTCGTCCAACGTCAAAATTGAGATCCGTCTTCTTAGTTAGCTCACTTTCGTCATCACGATCACCCCGATATTTATTTTATAATTTTTGGAGTTTATTTGACCACTTTTATATTTTTAGCAAGGTTTATAATATTTTTAATAATTAATTTTTAAATTATTTTCGGCCAAATAAAATTTATTTGAGTTTTAAACGTATTAAAGAATTTGTGAGCCAATTTCCAGCTCATTTGGACCGCATCAAATCCTTGTGTTAGTTGGAGAAGTTGAGATTCAAATTTTAAATATTTTTGAACTTCTAATCCTATTAGATTTAGCCCTAGACCAAGTCAACCCATCTACACTATATAAACAACCCCTAGGAAGACCTATTTTCGCAAGAAAATAACCATAGCCACTTCCAAAACTCAAATTTGACGTTGCGACGAATCGTCGCAACGTTGCGACAGCCATCTCCCGCTCCGACCGAGCCAAACAGCCCAAATCTCCCGCCCTGACCGACGCCCAAGCCCGCTCATCCGCTCCGTCCGCACCCGCTGCAGCCGCTGCATCGCAACCCCGCACCAAGGCTACACCGACCGAGAGGGTCCCTCGGTCAGACCGAGAGACCCGCTCCACATCTCCACATCCCCGCTCCGTACCAAGCCCCACACCAAGCCCGCTCCGCTCGCCCGCTCCGCACCGTGCCCGACCGAAGCAGCCGCCCGCTCCCCGCTTCGTTGCAACATTGCAACGTTGCAACGCCCCGCTGCAGCGCCCGACCGGCCTGTTCCCCCGCACCGACCGAGATAAACCCTCGCACCCGCAGCTCCGAACCGCACCCGCAGCGTTGCAAGCCCGTCTCCTGTGTCCGACCGATGGAATCCCCCGCACCGAGGCTGTACGACCGAGAGCCAAACGTCGCAACCCCGCACCCGTCGCACCACTTGCCACCGTGTTCCCCCCAAGTTCTCCAGAGGTATTGTGGGTCCCCCCATAGGTCCCTAGGACTACCGTGGGCCCCACCTAGGTGCTTTCTCTCCGACGATTGGCCGTGTACGACGTTGCGACACGTCGTAGCCCGTCGTCGCACGTGCTAGCTTTGGAATCTGGAACCGTTGCTCCAGTTGATGCTCTGAACTTTCCAGCGAGGAAACTAATTTGGAATCAGGACTTGGAGCGTGTTCTCTTATTCCAACCCCTGGCGTCGCTACCCGACGCCAGTGTAGCTTTCGCGTCGTGTTGAGGTAACGCTTTGCACCCCTAGGACCCCCAACCGATTGCCTGTTAATCAAGACTAAAATTGATGTTTTTAAAATGTTTTAAATGTTTTAAATTCACTAATCAAGATTAATAATATGGACTTTAGGCCGGTGGACTTGTGCACGTAGGTTATTTGTGACTTGGACTCTCTTGGACGGTGTTTCTCAGACGTTGTACTTGCAGGCAAGTGAAACTTGCCAACTCTTGCTTAGGGCCATGTTTTTAGTCCACTTCATTGTTTTTAGCGTAAAAGAGACTAGTCAGTGAAATGATAGTTGGCTAGACGCATACTTGATCTAGTTTGACAACGAAACTAGATCCGTCACCTAAATTGATCTAGCTTGACAACGAAGCTAGATCCAACTCTTTAAACTTGTTAATCATGCATACTAAACTATCACGTTTACTTTCCTTATCTGTACGCACTTTTCACTGCCATGCATTGCATCTTACATGTCATCCAAATTGATTGTTGCATCGTAGCACATGCTACAAAATACTTGTACAATCCGTGTTTCCGTGTTTCCGGCTAGGTGCACCCATATGCCATACTTGTTAAAAACACTTCCTGGCTCGTGATCCAGAAGCGAGCATTCCATGTTCGGGGGTAAGGCCCTGGCTCGATACACGTGGAGGGGTAGGGATAAACAGTCACCTGAGCTTAGGAGTGGCCCGATCAGCCACTCTAGCCAGAAGAAGGAATCTCTGTGCACGAGGTGCTTACTTTACTTGTCTTGTACTAGCGAGTGTTACTTGTATAACTTGTCATCCATGCCATGTTTAAATGCCATGCTCGTACTTTACTTTACTTTACATTACTTGTTGCACTCATACTTTAAACTGCCATGTCATTGCATTCATGCTAGAACTGCTAGGTTGCTTTACCTACTTTCAGTTTCCTTGCACAAGTCTCTTGTAGACTTGCTGACATGTGCTCCTTGCTCTTTTGGGTGTCACATCTTAGACCTTGAGCCAGAGACCGTTGCTGTGTATGTGGTGTTTTGCTGACGCTGAGCCTGAGCACAAGTTTGTCCAAGAGGAGTTTTGCGGACACCGGTGACCTTTCTTTGTGACCATGCTGAGTTCTCCTTTTGTTTTAGGTTTTCTGTTAGTTGTCGGTGCGTGGCACCTTTGTTTTGTACGTTGTACTTTTGTTGGCCATGTTTGGGCCTTTAGACTCTTTCTTTTAGCCTGGTGGCTTTTCTGTGATGTTGAAACTTATTTTATGGATATTCTGTGATATCTCTTTTGTCTCATTTCATTATTATTATCTTTGTTTCGTTCACGTTGCAAGGACCTGCAGTTTTAAATTTGATTGACGCTTATCGGACTTGCAGCTTTGCAGCTTCAAGTCTGAGCGGACCTTCTCACGCTTCGCCTCCATATTTTTGGGAAGCGGGTCGTGACAACAGGAGAAAGCCCGTTCATGCTAGTATACGTATCGGAGGCGGTCGTTCCCGTGGAGATTGGCGAAGAGACGCTCCGACTGAAGCTCTTCGACGAAGAGATCAATGGGGAGGGACTCGGCCTCAGTCTTGAATTGATAGACGAGGTAAGATACCGGGCCCTGACGAGCCTCGTCAAACACAGCCAGAGGATGGCGCGACTCTACGACTCCCAGGTGAAGCCGCGGACTTTCAGGATCGGCGACTTGGTCCTCAGAGACGCCACCTTCCGCCCCGAGACCGCCCAGCGGGGAAAGCTGGCCGCCAAATGGGAAGGGCCCTACAAGGTCATCGATATCTTCGGACCAGCCACGTACATCTTGGCAACCCCCGAAGGGAATGAGCTGGCCCATCCTTGGAACGCAAAGCATCTGCTAAAATTCTACCAATAGTTGTGAGTTTTTCTTTTCATACATACGAAATACACATCTACCCGCTTTCCCCAACATTGTTGTTCCTACATAAGTTTTTCAGCGCAAACCTCCGAACCTCTGGGGCAGGGCCAACCCTAGCCACCCAAACCAGAGAAGGGCACGGGCCGGGCCACGCGCCCGCTCCCCCCCTAAGACCTCTGGGGCAGGGCCAACCCTAGCCACCCAAACCAGAGAAGGGCACGGGCCGGGCCACGCGCCCGATCCCCCCCTCAAGACCTCTGGGGCAGGGCCAACCCTAACCACCCAAACCAGAGAAGGGCACGGGCCGGGCCACGCGCCCGCTCCCCCCTCAAGACCTCTGGGGCAGGGCCAACCCTAGCCACCCAAACCAGAGAAGGGCACGGGCTGGGCCACGCGCCCGCTCCCCCCTCGAGACCTCTGGGGCAGGGCCAACCCTAGCCACCCAAACCAGAGAAGGGCACGGGCCGGGCCACGCGCCCGCTCCCCCCTTGAGACCTCTGGGGCAGGGCTACGCGCCCGTGATCCTTGAAAAATCGAGAGAAGACAAGGGCACATAAACCGGGACAAAATGGCGTCAGTTCCCGAGGAGGCGGCCCCAATGTGACTCGACGAAATGAAAGGACGCTCGAGAAATACGCCACCATTAATGGTACACTCCAAAAGAGGCTCCGTAAGAGCCACCTGGCAAAAGCGGTTTCCCACGGGCGTGAATCCGAGGAGCCCATTAATAACGCCAACTCATCGCAATAATTACGGAGGAAACCGTCAGTAAGATCCCCCTATAAAGACACCACTCACCCTACCGAAAGAAAAAGAACAACGAGTCGGAAGACATGAGAAATCGGCACTTATCCCCCCACCCGCTGGGAAACGGGCCGAGATACAACGCCCTAACAAAAGAGAGGTCACCGGCCACCAGTGGTTCCCTCCGCCCAGGGCGGCGGTACCCGCATCTCCACCACCTCCGACAGGATATTCCTCTTACAAATGGATCGCCAACAGGATATTCCACTTACACAAGGGAAATCCACCTTTCACTCCTCCGTCCGCTCTAAATAGGACGAGACAGAGAAAGGTAGGCATCCGTCCCCGCCGCCAGGAAAGGCAAGAGCCCCACCGGGCTTGCAGGCCAGTACCTCCTCGTCGTTGACCTCAGGACGGGGACCTCGGCAAGGCTGCATCCCCGACGAGCCCAAAAGGCGAGTCATGGCGTGTCTGCCCGCCCCAGCACAATCGGGACCTGAACCCCGCCCTCAAACCCAAACCGCGAGGCATGGAGGGGAAGCGGCCCGATTGTCAAGACCTCCCCCGTCCTCAAACGCAAACCGCGAGGCACGGAGGGAGATGACAAAGCAATGGAGGGGAGGCGGCCTGACCGTCAGGATTCCCCCCGGGCCAAACGCCACTACAAGACAGCTCCCCTACCCCATCCACCTGGCCGAGGAGACCTTGCAACCCTTCAGCACAGAGGGCGGTCGCTCACCTATGCGCCAAGAACAACTCGAGTTAAAAAGGCCCACCCGGCAGAGGGTAACCCCTAAATCCGGAGGTCGTTCACCGCAGGCGAGGACAGCTCTATAGCCCACCCCAGGACTGGATCTTACCCCACAACGGGCGATAATCTAAGTACTCGTGTACAAGCCATAGAGAAGTTCTTGTAAATTTAAATGAAAACATTCATCCTTGTCAGATTTGCTTTGACTTTCTGAGAATGCCATAGCGTGAAGCGATCCCCCTGCCAAGTGCCGGGCGAGCTCACCACCCCTCGCGGTGTGGAAAGTAGGAACGATGCATCGCACTCCCTGGACTAGCTTAGGACGCCCAGTAAGCTTACACCCGCAGTTCGAACCCCTCGATACTACGCTTCGAACCAAGACCCCTCGCCAACTAAAGTCAACGACAACTTTTGGTCAAAGGGGAAAGAGGTGAACTGAGGCCCGCCCTGCGGGACCACTTCCGCCCGAGGCCAAATCGTGATAGGGCGGCATGTCTCATCCCGAACCTATTCGGTGATTCCCCGCCCCGCCCAAAGACAACACAAACCATCAACATCCCCTTCCCCCAGACCTCGCGCTCTCGGACAAGGGAATGTTGGGGGCATAATTAGTAATTGTGTAACTCACACAAGAAACCAAAATAGGCAACCCCAGCGGTAAAACACGGCGAAGACCGACGTTCCCGTAACGCCTCGGTTCAGACCGCACAGCGACCAACTACCCAGGGCCGCCCCCCAACCACATCTGGATTCCCCTGGATTAGGCCCAACATCCTCAAAAACTTAGCCCGGGGGACAAGGACAAGGACACGTGACCCGGGACGGACCGGTCGCAAGCCAGAAATCGCGAAACAATACCTGTCGAATATACGCCTAGTCTCGATAAGGCAGCGCCACGATGCGACTCGACGTAACGAAAGGATGCTTGGACAACACGCCATCAGCAACAACACGTCCCCCGAGAGGCCAGAACAGACAACCCGTGTCTGGTACCGCCAGGAAAAAGCGGTTCCCAAAGCGTGTGATTCAGCGGAGCCCATTAATGGCACTAGTCCCTCACATTGTCCACGGAAAATCCTTCCGCAGAATCCCACTATAAGTACCCCCCTTCAGAAGTTAGGGGGGAGGGGGAGATAGACGAAAGGGATTCGCATCCCCTCACACCAGATATGAAACGGCCCCGAACGCCCCACCGAGCTACGAAGAAGGCCGGTGACCACCGACGGGCCTCACTTCCCCCTCGGTGCGCGGGATCCCCGGCGAGGCCGGGCAACCCTCCTGCGTGGCGACGGCAAGGCAGAACACGAGGAAGCGAGGAAAGGGAAAGGAAGACGGTCCACCCGACAAATGAGGTTCAGCCACCCTGAAGGGGGAACCACCACAGGGCGGCATCCCTGATTAAACCAAACGGTGATTCACGGCACGTCGTTATGGGGCAACGCCCCTCCCCAAATCGCAGTAACCTGCCTCCTCACTTGGTTCCCACTCGGGACAAGACCTCGCGATCCCGCAACAGCGGGCAATACCCCGTGGGAGCAGCGTCGCCACCCCTGAGCTTGGATCCAAGTCAGAGTCAGGTTAGAAGGTAGTGTTACGCCATCCGAGTCGAGCCGAGCTTCCACCTCACACTCGAATGCCGGGGGCAATTGTTACGACCTAAAGATCGTAAGAGTCCGACTCCCGCCCGGATCCGTTGTCATACCCAATTAACTCTCCCCTTCACGAAAGGGCCGCCATCCCGAAAGACCGAAGCTACACGGGAACGGGCAGACCTCGCAGCACTCCCCCCAACTGGCCGAGGCGTACGACCGCAGTTGTTCGGCCCGCCAGGGGCAATGCGCTTGGGGAGCGCCCGGACATTACCGCCGGGTATGCTGACATAGGCACGTGCGTATCCTCCGGTGCCAGCGGCCCACAACCCATGACCGAAAAGGGGGCGCGGCCGGGCCGGACAACCCCCGATCTGGTCGACCCGGCTGGTCCCCATGAACCGCGACACCAGGGATAGCATAGCCAGACCTTTAGTTCATCACTAACGACAAACAACCTAGGATAAGGACACGACTGACACAAACGCCGCCCGACCATCTGACAAAGCACCCCCTGGCAACTGAGCCCCCTGACACTTAATGCTTTCGGCCCTGACATCCTGACAAAAGTGCCCTTGGCCGTTGCGCCGTCTGACAAAAGCAGGTCAGGCACTCCTGTTCCTGACATCCTCATCCGAAGCTTCCGCTGACAACCGAGCCAACTCAGCACGTCGAGTCAGCATGCCAGGTCAGCCCCACCTAGTCATCTCCCATCAGGTATAAATACCCCCTTACTTCTTACGATGAGGGGGTTGGCAAATTCTCTCTCTCAATCTATCATTCACACACGAGAGCAAAGGTCGTCCATATCTTTGTTCTCCCACTTATAACTCGCCACGTTTGGTCGACACACCCCTAGTCTGACCGGCGTGCCTAGCCCCCGTTTTAAGTCCTATTACTGATTTAGGCATCGGAGGGGCTAAGGGTTAGACCCCAACCCCACCCTTCTGACGAGTTGCTCGTGCTACAGGAAAGCTCGCCCCTTGGTCGACATCAGCTCCAGCCTCCCGCCACCCGATCTTCCTCCGCCGTGTCCGGTGAGATTCGACTCCGTGGCCACCCCCGGCGGCAAGTCCAGCCTCTTCACCCCATTAACCACTTGTTAAATTGCCCACCTAAACCCTCTTGTCAACAGAACCACCGTACCCTTGGTTTCCCTCAATACAAATTCATTGTGTGCGAGTTCCACCTCGTAACAAGTAGGGTTAGTATCAATAGAATCAACAGAATTAGAATTACCAATAGAATCACATAAAACATCCATGGAGTCATTATCATTAGTAATTCTAGTAGGGACAAAATTTTCATTAAATGAAACATGAAGTGATTCCTCGATCATTGAGGTTCGTTTGTTGTATATCCGGTAGGCTTTGCTACGGGAGGAATATCCAACAAATATCCCCTCATCAGATCTTGTATCAAATTTGTCCAAACTACCATACGTGTTTTTAATAAAATATTTTGCACCGAAAACTCGAAAATGTTTAACTTGAGGCAATCTACCAAACAACAATTCATAACAAGTTTGTTTGGTGCCGGGCCTCAAAAGTATTCTATTAAACACATAGCAAGCGGTATGTAACGCTTCCACCCAAAATTGATGGCCAAGTTGGCTATCATCAAGCATAGTGCGAGCACATTCCACTAGCGTCATATTCTTCCTCTCAACAACACCATTTTGAGGGGTGCGCGAGGGAAAGAAAAGGTGTGAGTAATACCAACTTCATCACAAAAATTTGAGAAAGACTCATTCTCAAATTCCCCTCCATGATCACTACGAATAGTGACAATGGTGGTTCCAATGAGATTTTGTACTTTCTTAACAAATATTGTGATGTTTTCAAAAGCTTCATTTTTATTACTGAAGGAAAATACCCAAGTAAATCTAGAAAAGGCATCAACGATGAAAATTCCATATCGTGCATTTCCTAATGAAGCAACTCTAGTTGGCCCAAAAAGATCTAGATGTAATAGCTCTAGAGTCCGCTTAGATGAAATGCTTTTCTTAGGTTTAAATGACGATTTTGGAAGCTTGCCTCGTTGACACAAGTCACAAAAGCTTTTCTTTTGGAAGACAAGCTTAGGAAATCCTTTAATAGAATTTAACTTGGAAAGCTTAAAAAGTGTTCCAAAGTTCACATGACCAAAACGTCGATGTCATAAGTGTTGTTCACTTGTGTTGGCAATGAGACATTGTTCATGTGATTTTGGAAGATCTAATATATAAATATCCTTATGGCGTGTGCCAGAAAAAAATAAATCATTATTATCTTTTCTCAAAATATGGCATGTTCCTTTCGCAAAGCTAACTTTGTAACCTTTGTCACAAAGTTGACTTATTGAAATAAGATTGTGGTTTAATCCTTTAACAAGGTAAACATCACATATTAGTGGTTTAGAAGGATTACCAACATTTCCAACACCTATGATGGTTCCGCTCTCGTTGCCTCCAAAGACGACTCGGTTCCCATTTGCAATGGGCACCACTCCGGAGAGCAATTGAGCATCACCCGTCATGTGTTTTGAACACCCGCTATCGAGTATCCAATTATTCTTGGAGCTAAATTTGGATTTGTTGCTCCGTTTCTTTTTCTTAAGTACCTAAAGATAGAAATATCATTTCATGGTACCCAAGGTCATTGGGTCCTAAAAGATTAGACCTTTGGAAGCCAAGTCGAATTGGACTTAGACTTCCCAAAGTAATCATCATTATACACGACATCCATAAAATAAGAATTCATGTATGCGTTTTTCATGCATGTTAGTGTTCTTCGGGCCCCAAATAGTGAATATTTTGGAAGCCCTATTCCTATTGGGAGCATGCATACGTTGTTGATTTCTACGTGATGCATGTCGTGGATAGGCATATGGCACATGATGAAATGGTGCATGATGATAATTGTTCATATGATGGTGTGGATGAACATATGCATGTGGAGGAACACGTGCGTGAGTGTGTCTCACATGGTGTGCACGTGCCCATGGATGTGGTGCATAAAAATCATCATATGTGTGAACATGTGGAGTAGGATGTGTGTTCCTACGTGGCATGGTATTGGTGTACATAAAAGCATGACCCTTCTTTGGAGGTCCACCCAAAGTGGGTTTCTTTCCAAATGAGGGTGTGTACGAAGTGGAAGCACCATTGGTAGATGAACTACCAATGAGGTGTTTGCCCCCACTCGTTGAGGCATCGGAAGTTGGCCTAACAAAGGTGGTAGACGATTTGGATGAATTTCCCATCTTATACCCCAAGCCAATGCGATGATTAGCCGGAAGTAAGTCATTTAGGATATTATCCAAATGGTGCTTACCTTTATTGAATTTATTAATCCGACCTAATGTGGACTCATACTTCTCGGTGAGAGAAAGTATGGAAGCATCCAAAGTGGACACTTGCGATGTGAGTACACAAACACGAGATTTGAGATTCTCATTCTCAATACTCAAAGTTGAGTTTCGAGAAATCATCCGCTATCTCGCGTTCATCCGATTCCTCAATATGAACATGCTCAAGTTGAGATTTGAGATTTACAATCTCATTTCTCAAGTCTTCAACAACGGTGTCGTTGTTGATGACGATAGGCTTAGGTGAGGTTTGGAGACTAGTTAACTCAGCTTTAGTCTTAGTATATCTATTAACCAATTTAGAATACTTAGACCATATTTACTCGTTAGCTAATCTACGGTCATCCATAGTTACCTCATCGCCTTCATCCTCGCTATCATCAGAGGAGGATCCTTGATCATGTTCCTCTCTTGCCATGAAGCACATGTGGGCTTGCTCCACTTGTTCATCATCCGACTCTCCACTTGAGGAATCCTCGTCGGAGTCGGTGAAAGTGCCGACAAGCCCTTTCTTGTAACCTTTCTTGTACTTCTTTGACTTGTCGAACTTTGGCGCCTTCCATTTCTCCTTTTGCTTGTTTTGAGGACAATCCGCTTTCATGTGTCCTAGCTTATTGCATTTAAAACACAAAGGAGCGGAGGCATTAGAAGAACTAAATTTAGATTTGTTCTTGAAATTACCTTTTCGGAAGAATCGGTTGAACTTCTTTGCCATGAGGGCAAGAGATTCAATGTCCAACTCGTCTTCCGATTCTTCATCATCGGTAGATGTAGATGGAGCGGCCTTGAACGCAATTGCCTTTTTCTTTGGCTCGTCTTGCTTCAAGTAAGACTTCATCTTGTCCTGCAGCTTTAGTTTACTGTCATTGCATACCTCATAAGACATCAAGGCACCCATTAGTTGAATGACAGTATATTTACTCATATCGTTACCTTCCTCGATGGAGAAGGTACGCTTTTCCCAACAAGAAGGAAGTCCGTCAATGATCTTTGAGACTTTCTCCTTTTGGGTCTTTCCAAGAGCCTCCAACTCATTGGTGATGTCAACGAAACGAGCATAGTACTCCTTCATCTTCTCACCCTGTTGCATATGAAATAATTCGAAATCTTTATTTACAACAACGAGTTTGGAGTCTCTTACCCTACTCGTTCCTTCATGCAAGATGAGAAGTGAGTTCCAGATTTGATATGCACTCTTACATGTGCATATCTTGTTGAAGTCTTCGGGCTCCAAAGCGCATTGCAAGGCATTCATTGCCTTGGCATTGCTTACCTCCGCGGCGACCTCCGCGGTAGTCCACTTAGCGAAATCTTCTTCTGCGGGCTCGACATACTCCGTCAATGTGGCTCTCCATAGTGAAGCGCTCCGGAGGAACATTTCCATCCGGCATTTCTAGTACCCATAATTGGTACCATTGAAGAAATGAGGCCTAGTTGAGGAGTGTCCTTCCATCACCGAAGAAGCTCCTTCACGGTTCCTGAAGGTGCTATAGTCTGAAGGTGGACGAACGTTCTTGTTGTCATTGGTAGACATAGCTATGAACATGGCGCTGATACCAAATGTAATGCCTTGATAGCTACTGCACAAGTACTAGAGGGGGGTGAATACTACATTAAAATAATTAGGAAGATAATTCCTAATTATCTTGCAAACTCAACCAACAATGCGGGAATGAAAATATTGATAACAAAGAAATACAATCGCAAACAAATGATATAACGGGTTCGGATCCACCCAAGTCTCCCCGACTTGTTCCCAGTGATCCTACGTCCCAAACACCCGGATCCCCTCTGGATACTTGAGTTAGAAACTTCTAACTCAAATTTACACTATGAAATACTTGTAGAAAACCTCTACAAGATCAAATCATACACAAAAGAAAATGTGACTCCCACAAACCGGGATCACACACAACTCTCACAACCGAGAGTAAAACTTGCAATATCAATGTAATTGAAATATGAAATGCTTACCAACAAAATCCTATGCCTTGAGTAAACTTACGATTTTAGGGCAAGGAGGATTTTGGAGGAGAAGAAGTCACCAAACCCTAGCTCCAAGACGATGAACAGCAATAGAAGCCTAGGGTGGAGTTGGTGACCTAGAATCAAGCTCTTGGCTTGAATGGCTCACAATCAATGAATCTCTCTTGAGGAATAAGAGTGAGGGAGAGATTCTTGAGAAATGAATGAGCTTGGAAATGAGAAATAAATGCTTCTCTTTTATTCTCTAAAATGTAATTAATATCAGCCTTGAATGCTTAGCAAGAAGCCCTTCAAGTATATATAGGATAGAGGAAAGAGAGCAAAAATCGTGGCATTTAATGCTCCAACGGCTCTATTCTGAAGCAGTCTAGTCGGTCAAAGAAGGATCACTGACCGACTAGTTTCTCAACTAGTCGGTCGGTGATTCAACATGAACAGACTAACTGGAGAACAACCAAAAGAGAAAGTTCAGACAATAAAGAACTAGTCGGTCTAAGAAGACTTGCCAACCGACTAGTTTGACAACTAGTCAGCCGGTGAGTGTTCTTTGACTGACTAAGAGTTGAAGTAGTATAGGCTGAAATCAAGGAGCACTAGTCGGTCTAAGAACAAATTCCAACCGACTAGTTTCTCAACTAGTCGGTCGACGGTTGTTCTTTGACCGACTAATGATAAACAGTAGCTCAGGCTTTGAAATGAAAGACACAACTAGTCGGTCTAAGAAGGATTCCTAACCGACTAGTTTGACAACTAGTCGGTCGGTGAACCTTCTTGGACCGACTAACTGTAAACAGTGAATGAGCTGAAAATGAACAAGACATTCTAGTCGGTTCAAGAAGGATTGCCGACCGACTTGATTGCCATCTAGTCGGTTGGTTCTTCTTCTTGAACCAACTAAGATGCACAAGAAGCCGCGGAATGAAGCGTGAAGCTTCGGGAAAGTTTGTATGGGATTCTAAGATAATCCTAGTTCTAAGATATGAGCGTTATGAAGATTAAAACGTAAGACCTACTCAAGGCTTAACATTCTATGAAAAGAAGCTAGAAGACTATAAATAAAACTTGACGAACCGTCTTCAAAGGCTTCATTTCGAATCTATTGACTTCAATAAAGGTCCTTGAGCTTCAACAAAGCTTCAAGCACACGATCACGCACTTTGAGAAGTCTTGAGAGGTCTCTTTTGATGTACATAGAAATTTGGCGACGATCTCCATAACTGCGCTCACGAAGAGTTAGTTCACGATATTTATGTTTGTTCATCATCAAAACCAAATCCGGGGAGTCAATACTCAACAATACATAACAATCTGTACACAGATATACAAAGATATGTACATAGATAGATGAAGATCTGTACCCACAGATACTACACAAGCTTATATAAGAAACTGTACACAAATATATGCATAACTGTACACAGATATACAATACACACACATATATACAACCAGAAGTGCATAAATAGATATATGCATATATGTATATACATATATGGTAGGTGTACACGCATATTCATACATATGTACATACATTTATCACTAACTGTACATGCATATAAATACGATCGAAAATATGTATGTAACATCTGTACGTATGGAGACTGGGTATTACACTACTTGAAGTGGGGATAATCTACACTATCTCTGATTGTCCGTGGGTTATCCTGGTTCAAGTGGTCCTAAAGAAAGGGGGATGACTGTCGTCAAGAACGACAAGGACAAGCTAATTTCAACTAGAACGATCATGGGGTGACACATGTGTATCGACTACAAGAGGTTAAACAAAGCCACCCGAAAGGACCATTTCCCTCTCCCCTTCATTGGCCAAATGTTTGAAACATTGGCTAAACACTCTTTCTTTTTCTATTTGGATGGATATTCGGGCTTCTTTCAAATCCCTATCCATCCAAGTGAACAAGAGAAGACCACATTCACATGCCCATATGCCACCTTAGCATATCGAAGAATGCCATTCAGGTTGTGTAAAGTGCCGGCCACATTCCAACGATGCATGATGGCTATCTTCTCCAACTTAGTAGAACAAATCATGTAAGTATTCATGGACGACTTCTTTCATGCCATTATGCTTGACACTTGGTTTCCGTACCACAGATCTGTATCCACTCTTATGATCTACTGACTGGGGTACCACTTTACGGTTGGTTCTAGTAGTCGAGCTACTCTCATAGTCACCAACTAGCGGATCGGGGTAACGCATGAGTCACTCTCGGGATCACGAACCCCAGGAGATAACCACTTGTCACGCCCCGCTTCCCATTGTACTTGGGGCGAGGACGCGACGAAGGTCCGCATGTGCTTAAAACAAGAAGGAGATACTTTTTCTTTTCCTTCCTCCTTGGTTTAAGCACATTACGCGTCTGTGTGATAACATCCTGCAGGGTCTTGCATGCAGCTCAAACAACACAGATAATTTAATTAATTACAATCTCAAGTCTCAGAAATAGATTACAACAATGAATGAATAAAGGAGGGTCATAGAGCCCATACAAGTTGTAAAAGAATTAACAAGTACAAATGATACGAAGACACAAATGCTTCTCAGCGACGGTACACTCAGCAGCAGGGCACTCCAGATCAACCTGTTTAGTCTCTAAGCAAACTCCTCTGTGAACCTGTCTAATACCTGACGTATATTTCACAAGACAAGAAATATTCGTCAGCGAGGGTCGCTCGGCAAGATTTAGAAAATTATGATAATTGACCCTCGGCAAGGTTTTCAAAATCGATTTCATGACAATGTAAGTGACAAATAGTTAAAGCATGAGTACGTCAAGCATAGTGCGAATGCGGTGACATGTAGTGTGTGCAGCAGATAATGTGGCAAGTGTAATGTGTGTAGAAGATAATGTGGCAAGTGTCTTGTGTGAAGCAGATAATGTGACAAGTGTCTTGTGTACAGCAGATAAAGTGACAACTGTAGTGCATACAACAAATAACATGGCAGTTCTAAGCAGGCTGGAATAAAGTAAGACTTGGCAATTTGCAATTTCACGTCCGTGGTTTCTATTCACTCCTAGGGTTCTCGCCTTTAGGTCGTGATGAGAAGGTCGTTCCTCTCACGGGGGCTTACCGTGATTGACGCTAACCCACCGCATGCGGGTGGTACTCTTGAGGAGAGTACCTTTCATACGCCCAGTGGCCGCTCAACCCTAACCCCACCCACAAAGTTTTCCGGAACACGAGCCGGCCTAGTCGTATTATAAGCACGAATTTTGTCAACTCACATGACACTCACGAAAGTCACGATTTCGCCGCTTGGGCGCACGAACTCACAATTTCATGAATTCAGGTATTTCATTTAGTCAATACGTTCCATCAACATCCATTCAATTATATGTGTACGAGCAAATGAAGTTTTTGGCATGCGTTATAGTAGGACACAATAATAATGTAACATCGCTTTAAAACATGTGGGAAGAATGCACACTTGCCTGATAAACATGATTTCGGGTGTCCATATGATCGGGCAAAAGGCGTGATTATCTGCGAGATCAGATTCTCTTCGTCAAGCCAAAGAATTAACCAACTTGTATGTACGCTAACTAATCATATATACACACTAACATATCTCTAATCAACATTATACTGTCATGCATATAATTAACATCTTATAACCATAACTTAATAATGTATTATCAGGGCATTATAACTACTAACATGCTAATAAGGACAATAAATAGCAGTACCAATACTGCTAAAGAATACTAACCTACTGACTCCGAGATCGATGTTATTAAAATAATTTAAAAGTTACCCTTCACATAATAGTTAATAACATTAACTACTATATAAAATAACTTATAGGTTAATACCTTATCTTCCTTCATCTCTCCCCCCTATCTCCTTCCCCCTTTCTTCCTTTCTCTCCGATTGCAGAGGGGAGCTTCACGGGATCGGACGGTGCGTAGGGCAAATCGACGGCGTGCCTGGGATCCTCGGGCGGTCGGATCGGAGGAGGGGGCGGCTTCAGGCTCTGGCAGCGTCCCCAGGGGCGCGGCGACAGGAGGATCACGGTGATCCCGTGCGGCGAGCTTCCAGGCGGAACGACGAGCGATATCGGGCTCGGGGCTGCCTGGGTTGACGGTCAGAGGCGACGAAACTCGAGAGGAATCGGTGGGCTGGAGATAGGGGAGATGTTGGGTGGCTCGAAGGTGTTATGGCGGCGATGTCGAGGGCTCGACGGTGAGGGTGGTGCTGGGCGATGGCGAACGGAGGGGGAGCTCTTGGGAGGGCGGTCGGAGATCAGAGTGGCGGGGTGAACTGCGGCGTGGGTATGGGGGTCGGAGAGAGAGCGGCTGGGGATTCCTCTGTTCGAAGCAGAGGATGGGGATTTCGGAATAGGGGGTTGCGGAGCGGGGATCACGGGCGGCATGGCTGAGAGCGGTGGGTTGGTTTTGCCGCAAGGAAGAGGGCGGCCCGAGTTGGCGTGGGGATGATTGAGTCGGGGTACTGCCGGGGAAGATGATGGCGAAAGGCGGAAGGAGATGGTGGAAGGTCGTTGGGTTGTCGGCGTTTGAGAGGAGGAATGCTCGGCGGTGGCGAGGGATCGCCGGAGGGCTGAGTTGGGACTATGCGGAAGGAGGGAGGGTTGGTGTGTTGGGGGCTTCGGGATGCAGCGAAGACTGATCGTCGGTGGAAAGGGGACATTGGGTCGAGGTGGTCTGAGCGGCGGAGGGCTGAAGTGCCCTGTTTCGAACAGGATATAGAGTATGAAGGCGCAGAGGGGTGACTGGGGTTTGGATTCGAATGGGTGATACGGGGAGATTCGGGGACGATCGGAGAGGAGGGGCATGGTTGTGCGGTGTGTTCTATGCCGAAGTACAGGCGAGTTGGCCGGAGGATGGGTTGAGGCCGATGGGTTCTCTTAGTAGGCTACGATGCAGGAGAATGAGGGTAGGCATGGGTTCTCATTCGCCAGGGATTGGAGGTGTGTCGAAGCCATCGTGGTTGTCACCGGAGGGGAGGAGGTGAACATGGGTCTGGGTGTTTGTGAGAGATCTGAGGGAGTGGGTGGAACGGAGGTGCGGGTTGTTGGTGAGGAGGAAGAAAGCATGGTGGCTGGAGTGATGATCGGAGTGGGTACGAGGCGCTGGGGGTTGGGTTTGGCAGTGATTTCATGTTTGCCATGGCCGTCACAGGGTGGAAATGGGAGGAGAAGTTGTCGAAGTTTGCACGGGTCGTTTTTTTGGAGAGGAACATGGGTCTGGGTTCTTGGGTTTTAAGAAGAAGAGATGGGATTTGTTCGGAACGAGGAAGAGTACCCTGCATGGGTTGTGAATAGAGAGAGATCACGTGCGTGAGTTTGGAAAGTTCGTTCAGGTTTGTAGGGGAGAGAGTAGTGTGCAGTTACGAGATGATTGGGAGAAAACATGTGTACGTGGGGATATCCGAATGAAATGGGGTGAGCGTGGGAGGCCATGCACTAGTCGTGCGCCTGGGCTAGGGTGTTAGGTTGTTAGGATTTGAAAAGGTTTAAACAAATTTAAAATGAAAAGATTTGATTTAATAGAAAGATTTAAGACTCGGGTGGAAAAAGGAAAGAACAAGAAACTTAATTGAAAGTTAAGAGTGGTGATTATTGCAGAGAAAGAAAAGGAAGGATTGGAAGATTTGATGAGGTTAAAAAAAAGTAGGAAACACAAACATAACGATTATAAAAAAAATCTATATTAATAAACATTAATATAGGGTAAAGAGTCTCCAAAACTTATATGGAAATTAATTCAAGCTTTGAATTCAAAAAAAATATCATCATATAATTAAAGGGTCTTAAAGATAGAGAAAAATGGAAGTGACAAGGTTTTAATTGAAATTAATAATAGGGATTAATGCTAGAAAGAAAGGAAAGTCACGAAATGGCAGGGTTTAAAACTAAGGAAGAAAAGGAAGGATTTTGAATTAAACAATTATTGTGGAGATAAAGCTTAAATAGTTTTGGAAAGTTGAAAACATAATAATAATTAGGATAATTAAGAGCAAGGAATAAAAGGGAAGTTTTTGAAATTCAAAAGGATTCGTTTTTAATACTATTGATAAAAGCAAAAGATAAATAGGAAAGTTTGAATTTTGAAAAGATTTGTTTTTAATAAGTATTGATTTAGAAAATTAAGAGCAAGAGGAAAAGGAAAGTTTGAATCATATTATTAATTAGGGGAAATAATAGGGTTGGATGAGTAAAATAATTCCAAATTAGTTATTATTTAATTAGGATATATTAAAAGAGAAACAATTCGAATTTGAAATTATTTGAAATTAAAACATTTAAATCTTTAGACCTTAAACATTAATACACTCTAAATGAATTAACTGTAAACGTAATAAAGAAATCAGACATCCAGAGTTTATTAATGAAAGACATACATAATTAGAACTCTACTAAATCAGCTATAGACTTTATTAGGATTAAAATAGGAAGTTTTCAAAAAGTTTTTGAATTCATTTTTTAAACATTCGATTTTTTAAAACTTAAACCGTAATTAATAAATTAATAAGCTAACCTAATGCAAGGGTACTAATGAGACTAACACATTAAGGGGTGAATTTAAGGGTTGGATATGATTGGTCTAGTTTATAAAAGGTTTGATTCGAATATTGATTTAGTAAAAATTTATTAATACAAGAGATATGATTTGGATGACTGTTAACTAAGATATGACGATTTATTTCGGTTAGGATATCTGATATATTGGATTTAGATATGATCATCCATTCAATTAAGATTTTCTTTAGATCATCCATTAAGCTTTTGGGGTTATGGAATCGATTCGGGGATGATAATTTTGTTGTTGTTGGGATATTGGTATTACTTAGTATTTAGTAGGATACAATGTGATTCAGAAGATCGATTGTGATTATTAGATCTGGTCTTGATTTGATCAAGTTAAGAGTTGAGGAAACATCCGATTCGGATTAAGATCAAGATATTTGGATAACCTATGATCTTGGTTGAGATATTTCGATTTGTTGATTAGAGTAGAAAACTGATATAGTTAAGGTGTTTAGATCAAGATGATCGATTGATTTAGGGGTCAACGTTAAGATCCTGAGATTGCTGATTTAGATAATTAAACGGTTGTCTTAGTTACGATTGAATTTGTTAAAGTAATTTAACAGTTATGGTATTTGATTTATTAGAATCTAGATTAGATTTGAAAAGTCAGATTAACTGAGATTAGATTGGGAGACTCGTATAGTTAAGATATCGGGAAGATCGGTTCTGTTACGATTTGATTGGGAAATCAACAATAAGAACTTTATGGATTGTCGGTTAAGATTTGATTGCGACATTAAGGCTTTTTTTAGGATTTGAATTCGATAATCAATATCGTTAAGATGTTTAGGTTTGGTCTAGTAACGATAGATGGGTTTATAATGATCTCGCCCCTGTAATCCAACATCAACAAAAGTAAAATCATATAATAATCCTATAACAAATTACTATACCAATTAATTACACGTGAAATACGTATAAAGGAAAACAGGCCGTTACACCACTAAACCGCAATCAGATAATCAGATTCGTGGGGATCGTCCCTAGAACTCGGAGCTGCCTCCAATCCTAGGACTAATCCCCCAAAACCATGTTCAAACTACCGTAGAGTAACCCTAGATTCATTCAACTAAGGTTAACTTATCATCCGACCCCTAGAATCCTAATGTTCATCACTAATCCTAGCAATAAATCTACTCAATCATAGCACAAGATATGGAAACAATAACAATCAACATCAAAAGAAAATAGGAAAAGCAATAGAAAGGATTAACGAAATAAATACTTAGCTTGTAATAGATCTGATACAAAATCACCAAGGAGGGGGCTTAGGGCATTGCCTAGCCTCCAAAAAATAGTTTCCTAGCACAAAAACAAGCTCTCCCCAACAATGGCTGCTCAATACATATATATAGCCCCAAGAAAATCCTAAAAAGCCCTAACTCATCATGGGCCCAGTCTAGCAGCACAAGTACCTCGGTCGAGCTGTGCACAGGCGCTTGGTAGAGCACAGATTTTAGCCTGCCCGAGCACAGTTTCCAGCACAGATTCGCTAACTTGAAGAAATTCCTAGTACACATCTAACCTCCATTTGGCACGTTCTTAGCGGCGTTGGAATCATTATGAAGTCTAATATCTGGAAAAAAAGATGAGAAAAATAATGTAAAATCACGGTTGATAGAATATCTACAAAGAGCAAAGGGCGGTCATGAAATCTGCACTTTTGGCCATTTTTACTCTGCTCGGCTGAGCAGCCTTGGTCGCTCGATCAAGCACACCCTAGCACTTGGTCGAGCGCCTCTTAGGTGCTTTAATCTTGGCTTAGAGAAATTGATGTCACTCGGTCGGAAGAGAGGCCGCTCGGTCGAGCGGATGGCCGCTCGGTCGAGCGGATGGCCGCTCGGTCGAGCGGATGGCCGCTCGAGCGAGCGATTTAATGTGAAAACTTATAGAGGGTTTGAAGGCAAAATTGAGCTCCATGTAGAGGATAGCTCGGTTGAGCGAATTGGGCTGCTCGATCGAGCAAGTTGGGTCGCTCGACCGAGCGACCCCTTGAAGCTTTGCTCTCCCTTTTAATGGTCCCAGCTCGGTCGAGCGGGGAAGCCGCTCAACCGAGCGACCAGGAACTCATCCATGGTGAGCTCTTGCTCTCTTCCTCTCTTCTTTTCTTTGCCACTTCTTTCTCTTTTTGATCCTCTTAAGCAGCTTGAGCTCATCTTCAAGGGCATGCTTGTTGCACTAACATTATCGTTCATGTCCTTGACTCCAATTTACTCTGAAACGCTCCAAATTCCCTGAAATATATAGAAACACTCCCAAAGTCAAATAGTTCCAAATAAGAGAATAAAATGTGGATTTGGAAGGTGAAACATGACATGAAAATATGCGATAAAATATGGAAGATATGGATACATCAAAATTTCCCAAGCTTACCTCTTACTCGTCCTCGAGGAAGACTTATAAGAAACGAACCCGGAGGGAAAATTAAGAAACTGAAAATAAAGAAAAGCGCTAGATAACAACTCATATCATCCTCTTCATTCATAAACACACAAGATGAGAAATAATCAATAACCACAAATTTCACTTAACCTCGCAACATAACGTACATGTCATGGATTTCAATTGAAGCGTAATGAACTAATCAACCAATCATAATAGAAGTTAAAGTATTCACCCTATCATAGATTAGCATGTAATATACTAACTCATGATAATAACTCAAAATCCATGAAAGATTCTCTAACCGGCATATATGTATCATGATCAAATCAACAAGCAAGCATGGAAAATTATTATTTGTTGTTCATGAAATGAAATAGAAAACTCAACCAATCAAGGCATCACCACACTAATACCCGTTTCGTGGATCAAATACTTCTTGATAGTAGTGGATGATTTTAGTAGATACTGCTGCTGGATTTATTTCCTTGCAAAAAAGTCTCAAGCCTTGAGTTTCTTCAAGAAGTTTCAATATGAAGATGAATGGAAGTTAGCATGCAAAATTGGCACTTCAGATCAAATAGAGGTGGAGAATTCTGCAGCAGAGAGTTTAATGCTTTCTGTAAAGAAAATGGCAAAAGGAGACAATTGACAGCCAGTTACACACCTCATCAAAATGGTGTTGCTGAAAGGAAGAACAAAGTGAATATGGAGTTAGCAAAGAGTGATATGAAGGATAAGAAGATGCATCTTGAGTTTTGGGCAGAAGCATGTGCAATAGCTATATTTTTCATTAACAGACGTCCCACTTCAGCTTTGAAGAATAAGACTCCTTATGAAGCACTTAATGGAGACAAGCCCAAAGTTACTAACATGAAGGTGTTTGGTTGGAAATCATATGTGTTGAAGCCTGCCAATGCAAGAGGACAGCTTGATGATAAAAGTAGGAAGGGAATATTTATAGGCTATAGCATTGAATCCAAAGCCTATAAAATTTATGATCCAAATACAAGAAGTGTGATTACTAGCAAAGATGTGGAGTTCATTGAAACTGAAGCATGGGAATGGAATGGAAAGGAACCAACTGTGGCAGACTACAACAGGTTGGAAGTGGATGCATTGCTTGAAGCAGATCGGACAGATACAAATCATAGCACAAATACCACAAATCACAGTTCACAAGAGACAAATCACACTCTAGATGCAACAACTAGTAGTTCACATGCTAGTACGTCCAGCAGCAGTTCCTCAAATTCTCCAAGTGAAAATCAGAATGTGAGGAAAAGTTTATTGGGAGATATCTATAGTGAGACTTATGAATTATTGCCTTGTTTTACTGCAGAACCTATAGATTTTACTGAAGTTTGTGCTAAAGATGAATGGATGACAGCCATGCAAGAGGAGATTATTGCCATTAAGAAGAACAAAATATGGAGCTTATGTGACCCACCACAAGGAAAGAAGGCAGTCGATGTTAAGGGTTGTATAAGACTAAATACAACACTGATGGCTCCATAAACTAGCTAAAAGCAAGGCTTGTGGCTAGAGGATTCACTCGAGTCTATGGAGAAGATTATGAAGATACTTTTGCCCCAGTTGCCAGATATGAAACTATAAGAACCTTACTTGCAATTTCAGCCTCCAAAGGATGGGAAGTTAGACGGCTGAATGTGAAATCAGCATTTCTAAATGGTGCATTACAGGAAGAAATTTATGTGAAACAACCTCCATGATTTGTTTAAAAAAATCAGACCTCAAAAGTTTATAAACTTCACAAGGCCTTGTATGGATTGAAGCAAGCACCTAGAGCATGGTACCAAAGAATACATGAATTTCTAATCAAACAAGGCTATACAAGGAGTGATTCTGAAGCTACACACTATGTCAAGTCCGAAAATGGTAATTTTCTAGCTTTATGTCTCTATGTAGATGACATTATTTATACTAGCAATGAAGAGTCTTGGCTTGACAAATTTAAAAGACAAATGGAGTAT
The DNA here is from genome assembly GCA_030789695.1 of Scilla litardierei. Lineage (NCBI taxonomy): Eukaryota > Viridiplantae > Streptophyta > Magnoliopsida > Asparagales > Asparagaceae > Scilla > Scilla litardierei. The sequence continues at coordinate 290,568,134 of CM061141.1, forward strand.
GAATTTGAAATGAGTGATTTAGAAACGTTGCATTACTTCTTGGGACTAGAAATCAAACAAACAGAGCATCGAATACATGTGTCTCAGTAGAAGTATGCTCAATCTATGCTAAATAGACTTAAAATGGCAAATTGCAAATTTGTGGAAACCCCTTTCAATGCCAAAGAAAAGCTTGTAGTAGATGAGTCTATTACTGGAGTAAATGAGAAGCATTTCAGAAGCATAGTGTGAGGTTTGATGTATTTGGCACACACAAGAACTAGATCTGTCGTATGATGTAAATCAATTGGCTAGAGTTATGCATAAGCCTAATGTGATTCACATAATAGTAGCCAAAAGAGTGCTGAGATATACTGCAAGAACCAAAGAACTTGGTCTGTTTTATGGTAGAGATGAAGCTTGCAAGCTGATAGCATATTCAGATAATGATTGGAAAAGCAGTGAAGAGGATAGAAGGAGTTTGACTGGATACATATTATTACTGGGAAAATCATGTATCGCATGGGGGCACCAAAAGACAGAATTCAGTTGCTCTCTCCACAACAAAAGCTGACTATATGGCCTTGTCCTATTCATCATGCCAAGTAGTATGGATGAAGAGAATTCTGGAAGATCTGAAGCAAGAGCAAGGTGAAGGTACTGTTATTTTGTGTGATAACTAATCTACAATCCATCTTGCAAAAAATTTCATCAATCAAGGAAGAACCAAACATATTGATACACGGTATCACTTCATAAGAGAATTGGTTTCTGAAAAAGATCAGAGAGAGAGTGTGTGAGATCTCTAAAAAGTAGATCAGCAAAAAAATATCCAAGAATGAGAAGAAAAAAGAGCATCAGTTTTGCCTAAAATTCGTGTAAATAATTCCAGAAAAATCGTTCTTTCTCATTCTGTCAAATTTGTATTCACAGTTTTGTGTATACACTTGCAGTGTATTGTGTACACATTTAAATGCTTGTTTGTACACAGATATAGTGTAATTGGAACACAGTTTTTCCAGTTTTCTGCACATTATTGTTTACACAGCTCCTTTGTTTTCTCCTCCTCCCCTCAAAAGATCCTTTCTTTGGCTACTACGCTTTGCCTTAGCATCCAACACACTTATGCCTGCGAGTCTTCGCCATATATGAGATAGCCCAGAACTGACAGCCGTCCATAATTTAGTGTGCACAGAACAAATGAAGCTACCGATACCTGTAATGAAAAGCAATTAAGAGAGGATTATTATCTTCTATAAGTTTTCTAAAAAATCAAACATTAGTGACAGGAACTCGTAAATTACCTTAGGAAATTGAACTTTGTCTTTCATCTATGAATATATAGTTGGAAAACTACATGGCTCGTAAAACACACGAAATACAAACTCAAGGATGCTGGCATACCTTTTAAGTTCAATGATATTCCCTTGCCACAAAAACCAATATCAGATATGCCATTCCACAACAAAGAAGCCAATAGGATAACTGATGCCAGGACTCCGACAACAGAGAAATAAGCGAGAACACCTAGGTCTCTCAACCAATTGGTGGGTAAAATAATTTGCACGACGACGCATACAAAGAGTTTATTCCCTTTAATATGCTCAATGATGCAAATTCAAGACTAGTGTCGGGAAAGCGCTTGTCCAATTTATCACCCTCTAGTATCAGAAGGCTGACACCAATAAGATACAGTTCAGTATACATTAAGATCGCTATAGCTAATCTCCCCATGTAACCGAATGCAAGCGCTCCGATGCCAGGGTAGGTTTCAGATAACGGGCCAGCATCCGTGCACCTTTGAATGAGTAATCTCGTGCACCAACAGATGATGATTACGGCAAGAAAAGTGCTAAGCTTAACCATCCATCTTCTAAAACTGTGTATGGCATCAATAGCACCCCCAATACATTCAGTAGATATGCCATGATGTTAGATCCATATTGTAAGGTTAAGATTTGCGTTAAGAAGTAGTAACATTTTTTTCCCAAAATTTTGGAGGAAAAGAATATATGTAACTATCAGCATGCACGAAATTTATGGAGACTTCATCTGCATTAACAAACACAAATAGATATGTATGTGCTAGTGTTGCTTATGTGCCGCATGCATATTGCATGCTAATACAAACATTATAACAATTAATACTCCATTCCACAACTCAAACATGATGAGATTTATTAAACACTATGTCTATGTCTCAGAGAAAAATATATTTTCAAGTCATATAATTTAAACCTTTATCGAGCAATCGAGTTCCTTATTAAGAAAGATAAAAACATTTTTTTAAATAATATTTTTTTGTTATATCGATTTTTAAGACATGAAGATCGATCAACATAAATAGTACCAATTAATATATATATATATATATATATATATATAAAATCCTAAAATTTAGGAGATGGCATAAATATTCAATTACACAAGCACAAATATAAGAAGGAAAAATGCTTAATTTTAGGAAATACGATTCTTAATTATAAATAACAAAAAATTACAAAGAAAATAGAAGATTTAAATTGGATGCTACTAAGTTAATTTGATTTAGTGATTAAGCAGGAAATTAATCAAAAATTAAAAAGAAAAAAATAAATTATGTCAACAGAAATGATCAATTAGCTGCCTAGATTTAGGAACTGCCACGGCTTGTAGTGACACATGCCCAAAAAAATAGTTCGTAAACAAAGTTTGAAAAAGGAAAAGAAATCGACCAGCATTATTGGATCTGAACTCAATTCATGAAAAAGAGAAAAGGAATCAACCAAAGTAGCATGATCTCAATTCAGGCAACTGCGCATGCCATTGCTTAATATGTAATTGCTAGATTAATATGGACCCCTGCCATAGTTGTATGATCTCAATTCAGGCAACTGCACATGTAGTTGCTTATTATGTAATTGCTGAATATGTAATAGCTTAATTGCTAAATATGTAATTGCACATGCAATTCTGCCCCAGCCCTTGCTTAATATGGAACCCCCCACCACTTATTATGTAATTACTGATGCAGTTAGTATCTATGGTTTCTTTATTTCTCTGTATTTCGACTCTATAGTTGGTTGTTAGTGTTCTTTTGTTGTTGCTTGAGATGAGTTTTTCGTTTAAAGTTCATTCTTACAAGAGCATATGTATCAGCAATAACCATGCCTTTTATGTTGCTTTTCTGTACCAAAAACGATGTCATGGGGACCATCAGATATTCTGAGTGACGTTATGGATCAATATGACGTTCCTTTCATTGCACTTTTAAAAATTAAAGAGTTTCTAAATGTAGTGTTAAATAGCTCCTTACAATAGCTATTTACACTAAAAAATAAAATAAAATAAAATAAAATAAAATAAAATAAAATAAATTCTTTTAACTTTTATGTGTAACCATAAGAATAACCATAACCCGGATGTGATGTGTAATGGCTGTAGCCATAGTTCTTATAGCCATAGCATTGAGGTTACAATTAATCTGGTGGAAGGCTCTATGAGCTCTTGGCTGCCAAAGAGTTTGATACGAGCATTGGAGATCAAACTGCTCCTTGTCTGTCCTTCGTTAGTGAAGTGACCATTTCCCATTTGTGTGCGTGTGGGAGCCTCCCTGTAATGCCCCTAAGTGGGAAATACTAGGATGTATGTCTAAAACGTATTGGATTATAGTTCGGATGTGTGTTGAGCATCTTGTAGTGAATGTATTTCCTCATGAGTTGGTGTATATGTATATGGTAGTGTATCTATTTGGATGTGTATGAATTATTTGGATCTTAGTGTGCACGTGTTGTGCTATGGTATGCATCTTTGTATTGGATTTGTATAGGATAACTATATGCAATAGTGTGTGTATATAAGTGTAGTGTAGGTGTATGTAAGCTTAGTGTACATGTGTGTGTGGGGCATCCCATGTAATTCACCTTCCAAGTTGGAGGGCAAAGCTTAAGAGGACTAAGTCATTCATTTACTTATAAAACATACATGCATCAATGTGAAAGAAACATCATGTCGGCATGACCATATCACTTTCTTTCCATTCTTTCCTTTCCACATTTCACAACATTCTTAGGACATGTATCTCCTTGTGCATTCACTTTCCACACACACACACACACACACACAAAACATCTTTAACAACATCGTTAGTAACAACAATAATTGGAAACCACAACAATAACATAATTAACTACACCAACGTCATAACAACAACAACAACAATAACTACGTGCTATTATCACCTCCAAATATACCACGAGGATTAACATGATATGCGACATAGAACTTTTCCATTCACATGGAACATAACACATATATGTCTACATGATGCTAACAAAATTATTAACATAGAAACTAGAAATATAACACATTGAACTTACTATGAAAAGGAACATACAACTCGGCTATTACATGGGGCCTGACATGAAATAATCATAGTCAAGGCATGTCAATGGCACTAGCATAGCAACTTAGATGAAGTTTGGACATAGCTTATCATGTCAACATGGACATTATAACATGTTTACATTACCATGTGCGTTAACACATTAGTATGTTGGCATGGCATGAGTGTATTATTTCTACATGAGCGTAGCATGTCTAGATGAGTATAAACATTAGCTTAGTATGAACATTAGAGCATAATTACACTTAGCATGTCACTTGACCATACCTTGCATAATGGATTTTAATTCTTCACATGGAAATGTTAACACTAATACTTAGAACATATGAGCACAAGCAATGCATTTAAGCATATGGTATGTCATACTAGCATAATCATAGTATGTTAGCATATTAACATAAGCACGTGTCATGTTAAGAATAACATTTGAAATGTATGAGTTTAATCATGGCAAATTAGCATATTCATGGCAATATAACATGTTAACCGAACTAGAAAGTAATTTTAGCATGGACTAATATTTTCATGGAACTAAACCTTATGCTGGAAAAGTGCTGACTGCCACAAAAGCATGCAGATATCATACATTTTCTTTGTGCATTTGATAAAACCTTAAATGAAAGTTGTAGATATGGTAATGCTGAATTCACATATTAAATTTCATGCTGAGAGATGAACTAGGTGATTTATGGTGAATTGTTTGGTGAGACCTGTCGAAACTGTTTTTAGGCAGATTCTGAGGGCTGTAACAATTGCTATTTTAAGTCATGTTTCAGTTAGAATCTCGAAAACATGCACGAGGGAAAGTTGTAGAACATGTTGTTAACTTTACAACGAGACCAATAACACTATTTTCTGTGGAGTGTGCATGTATTGAATTCAATTTTGCCAAACTGTGCCCAGACTGAATGAAATTTAGACATGTTGTAAAAATGGAATTTTTACTCCTAATTACTGTACTGAACATATGGAAAATTTTATATGATCATGGGGTAGAATTTCGTGAACTATACCACCATATTTTTTTAGAGTTTTTCCTTCATCTATTTTGGACAGAAAGCACAACTAAACAGAAGGACAAATTCTATAGAAATTTCAGAAACATAACATGCATAATTTCACAAAGAACCACATGGTATGCAAAGGCAAAAGAGGGGGAGAGGATTCCTACCTCTTAGAAGTGTGGATGAACCCCTCTCCTCTTTCTCTTTCTTCTTTATCTTTTCCTCCTTCCATTACCTTTGCTTTCTCTTTCCCTTTCCTTTTATCCTTCCTCTTTCTCTTTTTTTCTTTCTCTCTTTCTTTCTCTTTTTTTCTTTTTCTTTTTTTCTTTTTTGATTTAAGCTGGATTCGGCCAGAAATGAGAGAGAGGGGGGAGAGGATGAGAATGAGAGTTTTTTCATTGTTTTCCTTTTCCTTTTTCTAATCGCTCTCTCACATGCATATGTAGGAGGTTTCCACATGTCCAACTAGGTGTCAAAAGGGAGTGTGCTAATAACCTGACACTTAAGCCATTAGGTGTCATGCTATAATAATTCAAAATTTTAAACATTAGAAAAGAAATAAATACTTTACGTTCCATACTATCCACTTATTATGTATTTCACCCATTTAATTATCAAATGATAATTAAAATTATATAAAAATAATTTTATTACTTTAAAATTTTAGGAAAATTACACAAAATATACATATACGTATACAGTCAGGAATACGTAACGTAATACACGTACACATGAATACAGGGTATTACATGGATGCTGAGAAAGCTTGAATCTTTAGGTAGGATCCCAAGTTTTATGGTGTGTCATTATTTATTCTCCTCATATGTCAACTATTGTCAATCTGAAACATTTCAGTTTCTGTATCTATTTCATGAGTATATCTTGAAGTATAGGCTCTTAAAAATTACAAATTAATATAAGCTGGAAAGCTTATCAAGTTAGCTGCAACTTTCATGTAGAGACTGACTCGAAATTCTGACTGCAAATAGGTTTAAATCGCTGCTATGTGTCGTAGTATCAAATTCTACCAGAATCTATACACTGTAACAAAAAATAATATATCTCCCACTGTAGTAATCCAACAGCTATGATTTGGATCATTTTGTAAAGATAACTTCAATATCTACAACTTTCATGTTTTTGCCTTTACTGAGATTCTGACTATAAGTTGATTAATACAACAGATCTTTAGGGCTCAATAACTCTGTTTTAAAACAGATTCTGCATATTGTGGGGTTTAGCCCATATTAATTATTTTACTAGCCCTAAATTTATTAAATTTGGTAGCTGAATAAAGGACTTCAATATTTACAACTTTCATTTAATTAGTTTCATCAATTTCACAAAGAAAATGGATGATATCTACCGTTGTTTATGAATGATTACAATCTCCCTACAAGCTGAAATGTTAAATTGATGCTCTCAACTATGTGTTGTTGTGAAATTGTGTTGGTGGAGGGTGCATGTTTGGCATGGTATGAAGCAATGATGTTGTGATGAAATTTGTGATGGGCATGGCACTTACGTGCATGACCCCTTGTGAGAGAATGAGGAAATTGGAAAGGGGAATAGAATGTTGGAATGGAACCATGCCAATCATGACCTCTTAAAGAAGCATATGTGTTGTGCAATTTAAATTTCATCTTATATAGCTATCCACATACTTGTAAACTTGCATAAACAATAATATTGAACAAATAAACTCTAGGGATGTTTCAAATGATTGTTGAGCAAAGATTTTACACTTTTCCCCCCACCGTTTCCCACGCACTTCTACTTTTTTAACTGCATTTTTCATTCACTTCCACCAATTTTGTCTGCTTTCACTATTTGGGAATGTTCTCTATATTTCAGGAGGAAAATGCTTGTTACGAAAGAAAAAGGATGATGGGAGAAACAAGGAGAAGAAGAGCCAAAGGTTGGAGGCAATTAGGAGCCAAAAAGAAACATGCCTACAGGTAGCACGGCCGTGCTACGACTCTCATGGTCGTGATGCACCACGAACAGTCGTGCAAGTGTATCATTGTGCAGGCTAGGTCAGGTGCCTCAGCGGTACAACCATGCAGAAAATCGCACGAGCATGCTAATACCCTGGCAAAAGACAGAAGAGCCTCTCATATGCACAGATAGCACACAGGGCAGTGCACATGGCCATGCACACGAACGTGCGCATGAACGTGCTAATTATTCTAGAGAACTCTGGAAATACACTGATGGCCTACACGACCGTGCGCACGGCCGTGCGTCTGGAGCGAAACCTGATGGTGATCATGGTTACTGGGAGCAGTGCACACGGCCGTTCCAAAAGGCGGTACGACCGTGTGCATGCTCGACGTAAGAACGATATTAGAGCTTGGCATGGCGGTACCGCGATTTAGCACGGTCGCGTGCCCACCATTACTTAAAAGAAATTCTGCTCTCACGGCAAGTGTGCACGAATTTTGGAAGTATTTAGCAAATTTTCAACAAGTTCATGGGGAGCAAAATTTCTGTCAGGTTTTTATTTCTTTCTTCAAGTATTGTTAGACTTTTAAAACTTTAATCTTTGCATTTGTAACTTTAAAACTCTATTGGAATTTCCATTTTGTCAATTATCTTGTGTTGTTTCTCATATCTCTTAATGTGTAACCCTTAAATGACTCCACTAGTTTTAGCCATGAATAGTGAGTACTCCATTAAGCTAGGTCCATGTAGAGTCCTATTGTAAGGATTGATCGTAATGGATCGTCCCAAATATCGACATAAATGTCGAGTGTAGTCCCGTTATTGGTTGGATATTAAGCCTCATTAAATCCATTCTGTTAGGAAGCTATACAATACAAATCATCAACTTACCCTTGGGGTTTTGATTTGATGCCCCTAACGGAGGATTGACTATCTACTAACTGGCGCCGACGACAAATCGACACACTCACTAGAACTACCGATATCGTAGCTTGCGACTAACCATCGAGGCTATGATAAGGATCCAACATATCATCCGAATCCCCTCACATATCATCCGAATCCCCTCTCTCACGGTCAGATGTCGAGGGGATGAGGATTGAGGCCTAGATCATCGTTGACTACAATCCTTGTTTAGAGAAATTATACCCATTGCTTACATCCTTATAATAACAGTGATACGCTAGCCCTAGCTCCTTCTCTCATTGAAATTTCCTTAGCTATTCTCTCTCTACACTTGCCATACTCACTCTCACAGCTACACGAAATACGACACCAATCTTAGGCATTCAAACCCTTGCCTCCTTGTGCTCGACACCGGCTGCACACAACACTGTACGCTTGCGAACATAATTAAAGCACACAACAGGCTTTTGGCGTCGTTACTGGGGAGGCAATCGGCTTGAATTTGCATTGGTTTCGTGTTTAAGTATACCGTGCCTTCTTTTTTTATTTTTAATCTTTTTGGTATTAACCATGCTACTAACGTTTCCTTTCAGTTTTCCTCTATATCCACAGGAAAACGGGAAGGCCATACATGGAAGAAACAAAACCTACGAGATCCATCATGGACTTTGTATCACCATGTGGTAGCCTTCCGTCTTATATATCATGCCCTCCGGTCGGAGCTGCTAACTTTGAATTAAAGATCGAGCTAGTCCTCCTTATACAGTAAGACCAATTTAATGAATCGCACCTAGAGGACCCTTTCGAACATGTAAACATCTTCTTGGGCCGGGGGATGCCATCAAACTTTGCCTCTTCCCATTCTCTCTAAGTGGCAAGGCAAATGAGTGGCTCAGGAGCAACAACTCCAACACCTTCTCCACATGGGATGCCTTAGCAAGGGCCTTTTTCAATCAATTCTTCCCTCCTGGGAAGACGATGAAGCGACAAAATGAGATCACGTCTATCAAACAACTCGATCGAGAATCACTCTATGAAGCATGGGAAAGATACAAGGGGCTCCAACACAGATGTCCTCATCACAGAATTCTGAAATGGCTACTCATTCAAACTTTCTACAATGTGCGATGGTGTGATTGGAGAATCATCGTTGACACCGTAGTTGGCAGAGCTACAATGGCAAAGACCCCTGATACTGCTAACATACTATTGGAAGAAATAACCGCGAATGATCTGTAATGCCCTGCTAAGCTACTGCACAAGTACTAGAGGGGGGGTGAATAGTACTTTAAAATAATTAAGAGGATAATTCCTAATTATCTTGCAAACTCTACCAATTATTGCGGAAATGCAGAAATGTAAATATGACAACAAAGAAGACAATCACAAACAAGCAATATTACTGGGTTCGGATCCACCCAAGTCTCCCCGACTTGTTCCCGGTGATCCTACGTCCCAACCACCCGGATCCCCTCCGGATACTTGAGTTAGAACCCTAACTCAAGATTTCCACTATGAAATACTTGTGAAAAACCTTCACAAGTCAAATCATACACAAATGAAAATTGTGACTCCCACAACCCGAGATCACAAACAAACTCTCACAACCGAGAGTAAAACACTTACAATAATGAAGTAAATGAAATACGAAATTGGTTACCGACAAAATCCTATGCCTTGAGTATAACTTACGATTTAGGGCAAAACGGATTTTGGGGAAGATGAAGAGGCACCAAACCCTAGCTCCAAGATGTAGATCAGCTATGGAGAGCTATGAGGTTATTGGTGACCTAGGATCAAGCACTTGGCTTGGAAGGCTCACAATCAATGAATCTCTCTTTTGAAATAAGAGTGAGGGAGAGATTCTTGAAGGGAAATGAATGAGCTTTAATGAGATTGAATGATTTCTCTTTGATCTCTAAACTTCTCTTAAAATCATCCTTGAGTGCAATGAATGCAGCACACCAAGTATATATAGGTTAGAGGAAAGAGAGAGTGAAAATCGTGGCATTAAATGCTCCAACGGCTCTATTCTGAATCAAACTAGTCGGTCAAAGAAGGTTGACTGACCGACTAGTTCATCAACTAGTCGGTCGGTCAAACAGCATGAACCAATTAACTGGTGAACAGGGAATAGATGAAGATTCAGACTAACAGAACTAGTCGGTCCAAGAAGACTTGCCAACCGACTAGTTTCACACTAGTCGGTCGGTGAGTGAACTTAGACCGACTAAGAGATAAAACAAATAGTCTGAGTACTAATTGATTTAGTCGGTCCAAGAACAAAATTTGACCGACTAGTTCATCAACTAGTCGGACGCCAAATGTACATAGACCGACTAACGATAAACATTAACTAGGCATGTACAAGGAAAGCTCAACTAGTCGGTCTAAGAAGCATCACTGACCGACTAGTTCACAAACTAGTCGGTCGGTGAGTCAACGTAGACCGACTAACTGTAAACAGTAAAGAGATTAGAATTGAGAAGGCAAACTAGTCGGTCCAAGAAGCATTGTCGACCGACTAGATCACCATCTAGTCAGTTGGTTCTTCTTCTTGAACCAACTAATATGCACAAAAAGTCCCGACTCGAAGCGCGAAGCTTCGGGAAAGTTCGTATGGACTTCTACTAAGATCCTATGTCTAAGATAGGAGCGTTATGAAAATTAAAACGTAAGACCTATTCAAGGCTTAACATTCTACGGAACGAAGCTAAAAGACTATAAATAAAACTTGACGAACCGTCTTCAAAAGCTTTGATCCGAATCTTCATGACTTCTAAAATGGTCCAAAAGCTTCAACGAAGCTTTAGGCATACGATCACACACTTTGAGAAGTCTTGAGACGTCGCTTTGGATGTTCACATGAATTTGGCGACGATCTCCATAACTGCGCTCATAAATTGTTAATTCACGATATATTTATGTTTGTTCATCATCCAAAACCAAATCCGGGGAGTCCAATATCCAACATTCTCCCCCTTTTTTGGTGATGACAAACCAACATAAATAATAATAATAAATAATGATTCAAATGTAATTTACTTACTCCCCATGCATTGATGACACGTTAATTCCACAATGAATAATAATAATACGCATCAAGCAGACGAGTAAAGTATATAAAATGAGAATCGATTATTGAAATATCGGATTTGAAAATCCATTTATATATCTTAACTCCCCTGAATCTAACATATCAAATTAAATTCTTGGCAAAATGCTTAAATTATCATTTAGCTCATCGTCATTATTATATCTCTCCCCCTTTGGCATTAGCAAAAAGAGTGGGAGGAGATCAACGACAACAACAATGGCTTCAAATAAAAGCACGGGAGAAGTAGAATACGACCACGGTCCAAATGACACCAAAGGAAAATTCGAATTAAATCAAAGCGTGTCAATGAGACCAAAGTCGAAAATCGATAAATAAAATCATCAAAACTCAAATTAATTTTACGAATTGAGTTATGGAATATACTTTCCAATATCAACATTCTTGGTTAATTTAGTGCATTGAAAACAATTCTATGTTTTCATGGAAATAATTTCTATTTAACCAAGTTATTATCGTCGAGCGACGAAATCAAACATCAGAGACATAAAAAATATATACTGTGCACAAGAGAGTGAAATGTCAACATCGATGTATATATATATAAAGCATGAGTACATCAAAATGATACATCGACAACATACATAAAAGCGATCCAACGATCGGTGCACAAAATACATCAAAATATCACAGAAGACATCGGAGTATCACAAAACATACATATCCATCAAAATACATCAGAGATACATCAAAATACATCAAAATGATCCAAAAATCATAACCACACTCTATCCTACCCAAACTCTCTCACTATAAGATCTATCATCCAAAGTGCATCAAGAGAGTCCTCAGAGAAGCTCAGGAGGCAGCGGCAGGATCTGCAGCCGCAGCAGGCTCTGCAGCAGCAGCAGGAGTGGTGGTCACCAGATCAGCTGAAGTGTCCACAGGAGCGACGGTAGTGGCCTCGGGAGGACGAGACGTAGTATCCATCGCAGGTATGGTGGCACCAGGTGTGCTCTCGGGGTCACCAGCAGAAGAGGCAGCATCACCAGAAGTGCCCGCAGGGGCACGAGCAGCAACACGAACAAGCTCCTCAATCTCCTCCTCATCCAACTCCTCCTCGTCGGAGACTGACGGAGGGATCTCAATGCCCAAACGAGAGGCGATACGAGCAAGTATCTCCTCAGTACGAGCATAACGAGACTCCATACGTCTCACTGAACGTGCGAGCTCGTCAAGAGTGGTAGAGGGAGCAGGAGCTGCAGAGGCTGAAGCAGACACTGAAGCAGAGGGGGTCGTCCTCTGAACGTGACGGAGCGCCGCAAGAGACTTCTTGACGGCCGTCGCATTCAGGGGGGGACCGAGAGGACGCTCATCATCAGGAGGTAAAGTGACACGAAAGTGGCAAAAGACAAGTGTCAGAAGGCATGGATATGGGATATGAGCAGACTTCGTGGACTTACGGATACACTCGAAAGAATCCATCTTATCGAGTATGATCCGAGCCCAGTTAAATCCGAGCCCAGTTAATCTCGCTCCCCATGAAGATGGCATAGATGAGCTTTAAGAATGGCTGGGAAGGCAAAGAAGAGGAGCCGTACTTAGGAAGTAAGCACGACTTCAGAATCAAGTTTAGGACCCAGCCATTAGGCTTGAAAGACTTCGAGGGGACGCCAATCATGGCAGGAGGAATCTCATGAAAGTTCTCAGAAAGAATGACTTGGTCAAGGGAAGATATGTCATCGACGGAGATATCGGAAGGGGGGAGGCCAGACGACGAGCAACCAATCAACTCTCCTAAGATTTCTGCCGTGAGGATAATCGGTGTCCCCAAGACAGTCGTCTCAATAGAGTGGGTCTCGTCATACTGACCCCGGACACGGTTGGCGTAGAAGAGTTTGACCAGACGAGGGTAGAGATGTGGATTCGCCTTAGGGTCATATCGAAGGTAATCGATAAGACCAGAAGACGACAGAAGATCGGCAAGGCCTGGGAAGTCTGAAAACTGTACGAAATGGCAGCGGGCAGTGTTTGATACGGTTGTAAGCTGCGAGACACATAGGGTCATCGTGACACAACGAGATATCGACACCGCCAACCGGCATCGGACCCTTTCCCTAGGCTGACGTGTGGAAGTACGGGGTCGAGAGCTAGACGTGGGTTCCCTAGGAGGGGGTGAAGGATCCCTATGGGTCTCGGTCTCGGGTATGTACTCGGTGTCGGAATCCGAAGCACCAGGTGGAGTGGGAGCACGGAAAGACACTGGCTTGGGCTTGGGCTGAGATTGGGCTCGGGGCTTCGCTGTCGCCGTCTTCTTACGCTTAAGAGGAGGCGAAGACGAAGAAGGTTGGGTGGTCTTCGATCGGCGTTTGGGTGGGGTTCGTTTGGGTTGCGGGGGATCCAAGGGTGGCGAATCGACAGTCATAGGCGATGGACCAGAGGGATCGATCGGGATTCGTGTTCTTGCCATCAGCAAGACAAGACACGACGCAATCAAACGAGATAACCCTAAAGATCAACCCTAGCCGAAACCCTAAGAGCTGAAATCTAAGAAACCCTAACCCTAAGCACAGGAAACAAACCCTAGAGGAGATGGGAGAGAGGGGGATTTACCCTAGGAGGAGGAGGAGAGAGATCCCCGGCCGGAGTTGGTAGGAGAGATGGCCGGAAACAACGACGGGAGAGGAGGAAGTCGAACGGGCACGGGGGGTTTGGCTGAGAGAGAGAGAGAGAGATGAACCGACTAGAATGAAAATAAGTCGGTTGGGATTGAGTATAAGTCGATTGGAAGAGCAAAAGTCGCAACTGTCCCTGAGCAATTAGTCGGTCACAGTTCAAGCACTGACCGACTAGATGATGATCTAGTCGGTCGGTCAATGAGCTTGAACCGACTAGTTGCAAACAGTAACTGAAGCCAAATTTAGGGCATGAGTTAGTCGGTCTGAGTTCATTCACTGACCGACTAGATGATGATCTAGTCGGTCGGTCAATGAACATGAACCGACTAACAGAGTTTAAAAATTTTAGAAATTGAAATTTTGAGTTCTCTCCTAATCGCACTTGGACGAAACATCATACAACTCTCATTAATCATTATACTACCCTATTAAACATCGAAAATCTGAAATTTGATGTTTACGAACAAATCGAGCGAAAATTCCGAAAATTCACCAAAAAATCCAGAAAATGTCAATTAATCTAGCATGAGCAAATATAAAGAATTGAATAGCATGCAAGATTATTGAACATAACATGAACCCTAAATCTCGGATTCACCCATAATCCCCAATTCTCGACGTAACCGCACAAAGGAGTCTTCCTTTAGGGGTTTCGTGAAAATATCGGCGATTTGCTTCTGGGTTTCAACGTAAACTAATATGATGTCCTTTTTAGCAACATGATCATCCAAAAAATGGTGTCGGACATCTATGTGTTTAGAACGGGAATGGTGTACCGGATTCTTAGAGAGACAAATTGCACTTTGGTTGTCCACCATGATAGGGCAAGTATCACAGTTTATACCAAAGTCTTTAAGTGTGTGTCTCATCCAAAGAACTTGAGCACACGCAGCACCGGCGGCAATATATTCTGCCTCGGTGGTTGAAAGTGATACGGAATTCTGCTTCTTGGAAAACCAAGAGACAAGAGAATTTCCTATAAAATGGCAAGTGCCACTAATACTTTTCCTGTCGGATTTGCATCCCGCATAATCTGTGTCACTATATGAGATTAACTCATATGTGCTAGATTTTGGATAAAGTAATCCAAAATCAAGTGTGTAACTTAAATAACGGAAAATACGGTTTACCACTACTAAGTGAGATTCCTTAGGTTTTGACTGATAACGAGCACATACACATACGGCAAACATTATATCGGGCCTACTTGCGGTAAGATAAAGTAAACTACCTATCATACCTCGATATAGACGAATGTCTACATCTTTTCCGCCCGCATCTTTATCAAGATGTGTAGTCGTGCTCATTGGAGTCTTCTTCCCGGAGGCATTCTCCATTCCAAATCGCTTTAGCAACTCCACCGTGTACTTCGTTTGGTGGATGAAGATTGCATCGTTCATTTGGCAAATTTGGAGACCTAAGAAATATTTGAGCTCACCCATGTGGCTCATCTCAAATTGATCCTTCATCACATTATAAAACTCTTCGCAAAGAGCAAAGTTAGTAGCACCGAAAATGATATCATCAACATAAATTTGAACTAAAATTATATCATTATTCGAATACTTAACAAATAATGTGGAATCAACTTCTCCCATTTTAAAACCCAAATCCGAAAGAAAATTCTTTAAATGGTCATACCAAGCTCGAGGAGCTTGTCTCAAACCGTAAAGTGCTTTCTTAAGTTTAAAAACATGATTTGGAAATTTTTCATTTATAAAACCCGGAGGTTGAGAAACATAAACTTCCTCAACAACATCTCCGTTTAAAAACGCACTTTTAACATCCATTTGAAATAATTTAAAATCCTTATGGCATGCAAAAGATAACAATAATCTAATTGATTCTAATCTAGCTACCGGAGCAAAGGATTCTTCGAAATCGATACCTTCCTCTTGCCGATAGCCTTGAGCTACTAACCGAGCTTTGTTCCAGACGACGATTTGGTTTTTGTCAGTCTTGTTCTTGAAGATCCACTTTGTCCCTATGACGGTGTGGTTCTTCGATGACAATGGAACAAGCTCCCAAACCTCATTCCTCTCGAATTGAATGAGTTCCTCCTCCATAGCTAAGATCCAAGCACCATCTTCGCACGCTTCATTAACATTATTTGGCTCTATCGAGGAGGCAAAGGCACATGAGCGAAGTAGCTGACTTGAGATCTCGTCTTGACACTATCATGGATATTGCCAATGACTTGCTCATGAGGATGGTCACGAACGGTATGAAGCCGTTTGGGAATTCCCTGATCACTAGGAACATTCTCAAAAACTTCATTAGTCGGGTTAGTATCAATAGAATCAATAGAATTAGAATTAGAATTACCAATTGAATCACATAAAACATCCATGGAGTCATCTGTTGAGTATTGGACTTCTTCCTACTTGGTGTTAATGATGAGCAAACATAAATACTTGTGACTAATCCCCTATTTTGCAGTTAATCCATTGCCTAAGCTTACTATGAAGATCAACTAGCAATGGATGACTCACAAACGTGATTGAAGGCAAATGATATGAATTGGATGATCGTAGATTGATGATTGAAGCTCCGTAAAGACTTCAAGCTCATACGATGGAAAGAAGAGATTATTCGTCAATGTAATTTTTCTTTTATCTCTTCTAGTATGTAGCTTAGAAGTAGAACTTTGATGGAGCACTCATACACATCTAATTTCGGTCATAGGACATCTCTAGACCTTTGTCCTTTGATCTCAATTCAATTCTCTTTTGTTTGTGCTAGGATTGTTTATAACAGCCGACTGCTTAACAGTTTACAGTCGCCTGTCTCAAAAACAGTCGACTGTGTTTTATTCTACAGTCGCCTGTTACGCACAGACTATTACAATATAGTTTTTGGGTCCTCTCTGATTATCTCGCACAGGCTACTGTTGAACGTTTATCAGGTGTCTGTCTTAGCGACAGTCGACTGTGAATGGTTCATCAGTCACCTGTCTCTCCTTGCCCAAACTCTGTTTGATCCGATTTCTACGGCCAGTCGACTTATGCTGTATATACAGTCGACTGTATATTAGATCAGTCGACTGTCTATGCTGCAACAGTCGCCTGTCTGTAAGTCTATTCTTTGACTTAGCTCTCTGGAAATTTCTCATGTCTGTGACAGTCGTCTGTTTAAGGTTATACAGTCACCTGTTCTGATTAACAGTCGACTGTGTTCCTTGCATCAGTCGGCTGTCTTGTATCTTGTGAGATTTCCAGTATTTCATCTAACTTACTCTTCTCTCGGCCAGTCGCCTGTCGAAGAATGTACAGTTGCCTGTTGGTTTTACAGACGACTGTCTTGGCTTCATCAGTCGACTGTCCACGTGGTAAGTTACCGTTATGAATTCTCACCTACCCTTGCTGACTGTGCAACAGTCGACTGTGGATTGTTCAACAGTCGAATGTCGCGAGTTCAGATTATATCCGTTGAGATTTTTCTCACGGATTTCGATTGGGTTTTTGCCAAAACTGTTTTGTGGATTTGAGAAAGCTATAAATAGAGCTTCTACTATTTCATTGGAAGGTTACTCATTCATTGCATAATCCTTCAAGCTTTCATTTCCAAAGATCAAATCTTTCAAATCCAAAGCCCTAAGTATTTCCAAATCTTGTTCTCTTGCTCTCCAACCTAGAATGAAAGATTGATCTTCTAGGCATTTGGTGCAGTCAAGAGAAAGGGCTTTTCTTCTCTCTTCCAAGAGAGTTCTTCAACACACATCACACTTCTCCTTCAAGTTCTACTTCAAGGCATAGGTGATTGTAAGTGTTGCTTTCAGATTTCATAACTTCATTATTTGAATTGTGCTCTCGGTTGTGAGAGTGGTTTTTGCATGCTCCCTGGTTGTGGGAGTCAAGGACATCGATTGTATTCGATTGCACTTGTAGGGTTGCTACAAGTGGGTTTTAAGGAAACCTCAAGTTAGGGTTCTAACTTCAGTATCCGATGGTTTCCAGGTGGTAGGGATGTAGGATTACCGGGAACAAGTCGGGAGTTGACTTGGGTAATCTGAACCCTTGAAACATAACTGCGTTTGCGTGTGTTTCTCTTTGGGTTGTTTTCTATTCCGCACTATTTGTTGGATTGCATTTTATTTGGCGTAAATTCCTTTTAAATTTGCATAAACACTATTCAACCCCCTTCTAGTGTTTTCCCCATAGACAGGGTCCTTACAATTGGTATCAGAGCGCAAGGTTTTATCTATGGCATCCACCACCACCAACATTCCTCCACCGCCTACGTACAACAATCACGACCGTGATGGAGCGTCCACACTTTTTGAAGGTCAATCTACGGTACGTCCTCCACGTTTCAATGGTACTAACTTTGGTTATTGGAAGTGTAGGATGGAGACATTCCTTAGGAGTGCTTCTCTTTAGAGAACTCTCCACAAGGAGTGCGTTGAGCCCTCCGAAAATGATTTCGAGAAATGGACGACTTTCGAAAAGTCAGCCGAAGTCAACAACGCTAAAGCAATGAACGCTCTTCATTGTGCGTTGGACCCGAATGAGTTCAACAAGATATGCACATGTAAGAGTGCATATCAAATTTGGAACCATCTCATCGTTACCCACAAGGGAACGAATAAGGTAAAGCTGTCAAAGTTATATGTTACCGTGCAAAACTTCGACTTGTTCCACATGCAGGAAAATGAGAGCATTACGTCGATGTACGAACGCTTTACCGACATCACAAACGAATTGGAAGCCCTTGGCCAAATCTACACCGAACCTGAAAAGGTAAGGAAGATTATCATGGGGATGACCTCCAAATGGGAAAGACGAGCAATCACCATTGAAGAGGTCAATGATTTGAAGAACTACACCGTGGTGAATCTCATCGGGACTCTTATGTCTTACGAAGTAAGACGGGATAACCGATTGAAGATTCGAGCCATGATGAATCCCTCGGAGGCCAAGAAGAAAGCTTTGGCGTTCAACGCCAATTCGTCATCCTCCGAAAGTGATGAATCCGAGAACGAGATGGATTTGGGTGAAATGGCCCAAATGGCGAAGAAGTTCCAACGCTTCTTCCGCAAAGGTAAATTTCCCTCCAACAAACGTTTTGAATCTACTAATGCTACTTCCTCTCTTTGTTATAAGTGTAATAAGCCAGGGCACATCAAGAGGGATTGCCCGATGCTAAACAACAAAGAAAAGTGGAAGGCACCAAAGTACCACAAGTCCAACAAGAACAAGAAAGACAAGAAGAAAGGACTCGTCGGTACCTTTGATGACTCAAGTGATGACTCATCAAGCGATTCCGATGATGAGAATGGTGAGAGCGCCCACATGTGCTTCATGGCACTTGAAGACCCACTCTCAGATGAGAGTGATTCAGATACGGATAACACCGAGGTAACAATGGATGAACTTCGCATAGCTAATGAAGAACTATTTGCTAAATACCAATCTTTAATGCTTAGATACTCTAGCTTAAAGAAATCAAAAGTTAGCAAGTCATCCATTCCATGCATTATCAATAATGACACCATTGTTGATACTTTAACCCTTGAGAAAGCAAACTTAGCTTCTCAAAATGTCACATTGAGAAATGAGGTGAATTCCCTCAAATCTCAACTAGATCAAACACATCACATGGATAATAGTGATCTAGTTACACGCCACACACAATTGGGATTAGAGAATGATTCTCTTAAAACCCAAGTGCATGAGCTCAAAGCATGGGTGTCCACCTTGGATACCAACATTTCTTCTTTAAAGGAGAAATATGAGCTCATGTCCTCCCATATTGTGAGATTCAATAAGGGACAATGACAATTGGATGATTTGCTTGCAAATCAATTTCCGACTACACATCGTGTTGGCCTTGGATTTGTTAAAGCAAATGCATCTAATGATCGCACCTCATATAGTGGTGTCACTATAGATTTTGTGAGGCCTTCCTCCGGTGCATCCACAAGTGATGTCAAAGACACTATAGGTAGCAATCCTACCAAGAATGTCACCACATCACTTTCTCTTCCTTTTGGCAAGAAACCCACTAAGGGTGGAAACCAAAAGCAAGGCCATGCTTATATGTACAGTAATACTCATCCACGTAGGAAACATCCTACTTCACAAGTGGATAATCATGACACATTTTATGCTCCGCACCCACGGACATGTACACAACCACACATGAGAAATACTCATGTACGTGCTCCCACAAATCCATATGCTCATACGCATCATTCTTTCATATATGCTAATTCTCCACATGTCATGCATGATCAATATGCTTCATATAATATGCATGTTCCCAAGAATTCATATCATTCAAGAATGTACAATGCATATCCTCCACCTCATATATATGCTAGAAATCATGTTCCTAAGAAGCATGCACCACATAGAAATCCAACTCATATGCATGCAACTAGGAATAGGACTCCCAAGATGTACACTATTTGGGGTCCTAAGAACACTAGTCTAAATGTTAGGAATGCTTATGTTGATTCCTACTTTCATGATGTAATTAGAAATAGTAACTATGTTGGAAAGCGGAAGTCCACTTGGACTTGGCTTCCAAAGGGCTAATCCCCTTGGACCCAACAAACATTGGGTACCATAAGCTTATGGTATATTATATAGGTACCCAAGAGAAAGAAGAAGAGCAATAAATGGCTTATTAGCTCTAAAGGGAAAGGATGGATTCTTGATAGCGGTTGCTCCAAACACATGACGGGAGATCCCTCATTGCTCTCCGAATTGATTAGCATCAAAGATGGTGCAACAGTCACTTTTGGAGGTAATCAAAAGGGAACCATCATTGGAGTAGGTATCGTTGGTAATCCTTCCAAACCCCTAATTACTAATGTTTATCTTGTTAGTGGTTTATGTCACAACCTCATTTCCATAAGTCAGCTTTGTGACAAAGGTTACAAGGTTAACTTCGGAGAAGGATTGTGTGCTATTGTTGATTGTGATTCAAATATTTTATTTTCCGGTATTAGGCGTAAAAATATTTATTATTTAAGCTTGCCTAAAACCGTAGAACATTGCTTAGTTGCTAACACAAGTGAACAACTATTATGGCATCGCCGTTTTGGTCATGTTCACTTCAAGCACTTATATAAGTTAGCTAAGCATGATCTAGTCAAAGGTTTTCCTAAGATTGTTTTTAATAAGAAAAACTTTTGTGATTCATGTCAAAGAGGTAATATAAGTAAATCATCTTTTAAGCTTAAAGAAGGGATTACTTCTAAGAGGCCCCTAGAACTTCTACATCTAGATTTGTTTGGGCCAACTAGAACCGCTTCTTTAGGTAATGCTCATTATGGACTAGTTGTCGTTGACGACTTTTCTAGATTTACTTGGGTTTCATTCTTAACTAATAAGAATTGTAACGACTGGTTTTCATGTATCTGGATTTATTATATTATATATATATGTTTGGTGGATTTTCTCCTCATGTGTGGTTTTCGTCTCCGTAGCTTTCATTTTCGATCGTTTCGTCGTGATTTCTTAGCTTCTTCCGTTGATCGTCGATTTTGGAGTAAGTCATTCGTGACGGGCTTCATATCGGTCATATCTTATTGTTAGATCAAGCCTAGGAGTCTTAGTAATCGATCCAGGAGCTTCGCGCTCCATTTCGAAACTTTCTGTGCACGTTAGCCGGTGTAAGAAGGGGAACCGACCGACTAGATGACGATTTAGTCGGTCGGCAAACCTTCATGGACCAACTAGTTGGCTTTGTTAATTTCTCAGGAGTTACTGTTTATCGTTAGTCGGTCAAAGAACGTTCGTCGACCAACTAGGTTGCAAACTAGTCGGTCAGCAAATGTTCTTTAACCGACTAGCTCTATGATCATTTTGATACCAAGTACTATTCATTCTTAGTCGGTCTAAGAACATTCATCGACCGACTAGATTAGAAACTAGTCGGTCAGTAGTTGTTCTTTGACCGACTAAATCTAAATCCTATTTTGTACAGGAGTTACTGTTTGGACTTAGTCGGTCTGCGTTGGTCAACCGACCGACTAGTTCCCAAACTAGTCGGTCAGTGGTTGCTCTTTAACCGACTAATCGGTGTCGAAACCCTAATTTTTGGGCAGCCGCCAAGTCATTTTCTATAAATACCCCACTTCGTTTCTTTTCTTTCTTTCTCTTCCCCTGGCCTCTTTCCTTCCCCCTTGACCTCTGATCTTCCCCAACCTTCCTCTAGCCTTCCTCCTTCATCTAGAGCTTCTCCCCCTCTCCATTTTGACCAACCACCATGCCCTAGGTCATCTCCAACCCCCAAAAATCCCCAAAATCCCATTTCTCCAGATTTTCCCCATACATTCCAGATCTGAACCATAGGTTCCCCCGGATCGTTTCTTCCGTTGCCGTGCTTGTTCGGTATCATTCTTCCGCTTCCGATACGGTAATAACTCGATC
Source organism: Scilla litardierei (assembly GCA_030789695.1). Classification (NCBI taxonomy): domain Eukaryota; kingdom Viridiplantae; phylum Streptophyta; class Magnoliopsida; order Asparagales; family Asparagaceae; genus Scilla; species Scilla litardierei. Next base: position 290,590,465 of record CM061141.1, read on the forward strand.
TCTTAATATCCTCATAGCCCATTTGTGTTTTTGTGAAACCCTAATAAAACTAGGTTAGATATTGTTCTAATATTGTTTTGTCATGGCAGCGATCTCATTGCCGTTGTTAGCATTTGTGTGACGGCCTCGTTGATCGTCATTCTCGGTGCTAGGCAAGTGAAACTTGCATCTCTTGATTTGGGCCATGTCTTAGGCCATTTCCTTACTTTAGCGTAAAAGAGACTAGACGGTGAAAGGATAGCCGTCTAGACGCCATTGACCTAGCTTGACAACGAAGCTTGGTCCGTCACCTTTATCATGCTTGTATGTTGACGTGCGTTTATATTTCATATATTTGCGCACGTTTTCTTCCGTGTTTTTCCGTTATTTACCGTCGTCTTGTATTCGTTTTCTCGTGTTTTCTTGTTTTCTTTCACTTTTCCATGTTTTTGGTATTTTGCAGGAATTTCTAGCATTTGGGACATAAAACGACGATATTATGAGTCCCCGGAGCAACGGGAGGAGTCACGCGTGATCCAGGGGGTCAAACAACCAAGATTGCCACTTTTCAGCCCCCACCCGATCGGTTGGACACAGCCAACCGATCGGGTGATGCACGCGTGCACGACCCGGACTGAAGTTGGAGCGAGGAGCAAAGTCAACCGACCGGTTCGCCGACCGGTTCATCCCAACAGGGTTCTCGGGAAAATGGAGCTGAATTCCAACCGATCGGGTGACCTTCACCCGATCGGTTCATCTGTAGCCGATTCCTCCGAAGGACGACCCGGTCACGCCACCCGCTCTCCTCTGCGCCCGGTTGAAGCTCCCGAAGCCCGATGGCCAAAGCAACAAGCGGCTCACCCGATCGGGTGATGTTTCAACCGATCGGGTGGCCTTTTCTTCCGCCTTTGCGCGCTGCTGATGCACTCATTGAAGATCTTCTATCATTTCAGAAGGATTTTGGGTAATCTCTTATTTTTCTAGCGTCGGCATCGTCGTTAGCTTTCCAACGATAGGTCGCATGCCCAAATCCGATTTTTCTAGATTTTTCTGGAATTTTCCGAGCGCAGCTATGTGCTGAAATTTGCTGCTGTCTGAAATTTCACTTCAACCGATCGGTTGGGAGTCCAACCGATCGGTTGAAGTCAATTTCAGCAGTTTCATGCTCTCTGTTTATTCCACCCGATCGGGTGAGTTTTCACCCGATCGGGTGGGCCTGTTTTGACATTTCTGGACCCGAACTGATTGGGTTTTGTGAGGGTTATTTATAGGACTTTTGGGGCACGACTTGGGGGGTTCTTCCAGCATTTTTTCAGCAACTTTTCCTCCCATTTCTTAGGAGTTTTAGATTAGGTTAGATTAGGTTTTCTATTGTAATAAATCTTGTATTGGATTGAAGGTTCAAACTCAAGATAAGTATTTCTTTCTCTTGTTTTACATTATTTTGTGTTGTATTTGTTTTGCTTCATGATGAATGTTTGTATGTCTTTTGTGTTGTTTGATTATATGTTTTTCATCATGGAGTAGTATTGATGAACCCTAATACGGGTTAGGGTAGGATTGATGCTTGGGTTGTTTCATTTGACTTGGTTGCATGGCATGTGTTCGATGAAATGCGTCAATGGGGATTTCTAGCAATCTGGGTCCAATTCGTACGGCGACACACTAGTTGTGTTGGGGGTTGGGGTCCGGTGCTTGTCCAGTCAAGATCCGCTTCGATGTATTGCTAGAAATCACATTTGACCTATTTGGCCATTAGGGTTACGCGGGGGTGTTTCATTGTCATTGGCGGGAGAAAGACCGCCTCTGACCGTCGGGCCAACGGGGAATAAACTTGGCGGTTGACTCCCTAGCCATAGCTCATGCCCCGAGCGTTGACATCGAGTCCTCGCGCGTGGGAACGGCTTGGACGAAGTGTTGGGAGTTATCATTGTGGCCTTAATGCTCCCGGTTGCGGAAGGTGTTAATGGACATGGGAATGCCTGTTGGATATGGAAGACGTTTGTACACCCTTGTGGGGGATGTACGAGGAAATACGGACCTCGAACGTCGCGTACACGAAGTCGTGTGCAAAGGGAATCTGTTCCCTTGCGGAGAGGATCTCTGGATGAGTGGGAAAGTCGCATTATATATGCATAAGTGCATGCGACATATGGCTAATAAAGGGGGAATATCTTAAGCTTATGTTGTACCATGCATATGGTACAACTTAAGCTTATAATGTGCCATGTATCATGGTACACCTTAATTAAGTTGTTCCAAAGGAACAACTTACCCTAAAATAACTACCTTGGGGTGCTATAAATAAGACCCAAGGGTAAGCCATTTCTAACACCTTTTGCATGAAATTCATGCATGCATCTTCATCCTAGCGAAGCTCTGCAGAAATCCTTTCTCTTCCTCTTTCCAAGTTCTTAATCTAAAATAGAGATTTTGATTGTGGATTAGTAGCCTTACTCCGTTCGTGAGAAGACTCGATCCGTCGTGGCGAATCCGAAGGCAAAGTTCCGAGACTACCGTTCCGCATACGCAAGCGTAAGTCTCAACTTTAATTATCGATCCTAACTCTGTTTTGGACAGGATCCTTCATTGGTATCAGAGCCATATGGGTTCGCCCCGGTCAAACCGTCGTCCCGTCGAAACTATGAACGAGTCGTTGTCTTTTTCACGAATGGGTCTCCTACTATTACGGATATAGTAGGAACGCTTCGTGACGGAGAGAACGCAGCGGTTGTTCTTTTCACGTTAGGGTATCCTATCATTACAGATATGGTAGGAACTCTCCGTGACAGGAAGAACCGACCGTTCACGTAGTATGTTATTTTTCATTTTGGCACACGGCCATTAGGAAATAACTAATTTCTCGACGAACGGGTGCTTCATCGACGAACGGGTGCTTCATCGAGGAAGATGATGGTAGTTATTTCCATCGGGTAAGAGGAAATTTGGTGCATGTGCACCATGGCCAAATGGGCTATGAAGGCCATGCACCCCCTCTCCCCATGCGGAGGGGGTTGGCTCCGGCCAATAACCACCGGCGACCACCCCATCAAGGGGGTGGAGTGCATGCGGCCACCCCATGAAAGGGGGGAGACTGGCCATGGCTAAAGGGCCATGGCCGGGCAAGGCCAATAGGCTATGGCCGGGCCATGGCCGGCCGGCTATGGCCGGCCATGGCCATGGCCGGCCATGGCCATGGCCGGCCACGGCCAGGGCCAGGGAGCCCTGGCCAGGCCAGGCCAGGGCCGGCCCTGGCCGGCCACGGCCAAGGCCAGAAGGCCCTGGCCGCGGCCAGGCCAGGGCCAGGCCGCCCTGGCCGGGCCAGGGCAGGGGCCCTGGCCCCCGGCCAGGGCCAGGCCGCCCTGGCCGAGGCCAGGGCAGAAGCCCTGGCCCCGGCCAGTGGCCTGGCCGCCCTGGCCAAGGCCAGGGCAGAGCCCTGGCCTCAGGCCAGGGGGCCTGGCCGCCCTGGCAGAGGCCAGGGCAGCGCCCTGGCCTCAGGCCAGGGCCTGGCCGAGGCCAGGGCAGGGGCCCTGGCCCCGGCCAGTGGCCTGGCCGGCCGGCCCTGGCCGAGGGGGCCAGGGCCCCTGGCCGGCCAGGGCAGAGGCCCTGGCCGGCCCTTGGCCAAGCCCCGGCCAGGGCAGAGGCCCTGGCCGGGAGAAGTTGCAGTTCGAATATTGGTCGACCAATTTGGTGTTTTTGGTCGACCAATCTGGCAGAAGGTCTGGGTCGACTGCAAACTTGCCAACTGACCCATACGGGGTGACAAAAGGCATTGGCCAAACTCGAATGTGCCGATTAGCCCATACGGGGCTAACCACAGTGCCGACTAGTTCATACGGGACTAACGTTTTAATGAAGTTTTTCATTGGGCTCTACTCCTTGAAGATTAGCCATAGTGCTCTACTTCATGCGAGATTAGCCAAGTCATTGTGCTCTACTCTTCGGAGATTAGCCAATGTACTTATGAAATTGTGCTCTACTCCTTGAAGATTAGCCGTAATGCTCTACTTCATGCGAGATTAGCCATGTCATTGTGCTCTACTCTACGGAGATTAGCCAATGAACTTATGACGTTGTGCTCTACTCTACGGAGATTAGCCAATGTATTTTATATTCGTTTTGAAAAATACGTTTTCAAAAACGCTTTTCCGCTGCGAAGTACTATAAGAGTACTAACATTTGATAAAGTGAGGGAGAAATATTGAAAGTTACTCTAGATGGTGATTGGAAACATAGTGACCTTTCCGATTCTAGAGTAACATCTTCAATATTTTTCGAAAGTAACTTATCAAATACTCGTTTTCCGCTGCTAGTACTATAAGAGTACTATTGTTTGATAAGTGATGGGGGAATATTGAAGGTTGTTCTAGATGGTGATTGGAATCATAGAGACCTTTTCGATTCTAGAACAACATCTTCAATATTTTTCGAAAGTAACTTATCAAATATAATATAATTCCAAGTGGGATTTGAATTTTTAGAACTATCCAAATGGGATACTCTATTATCATTTCAAGTAGGAGTTATATTTTAAGACTTTTTATGCAATGTTTTGATCGAACCTTCGGTTTTGTGTCTTTTGCAGCATTTTAAAAGTAAAATGTCTTCCGCTTCAAAGAATATCGTCGCTGAGTTAAACAAAGGTGAAAAACTCAACGGCGATAATTACAAACTTTGGTCCATTAAGATACAATACGTTTTAGAGGAGCAAGAAGTGCTCGAAACTCTAAAGAACGTAATGATTGAACCCGAGTTGGGCACTACGGCCCAACTCAGATGAGACAAGGAAGCTTTTGATGCTTGGTCTCGGAAGAATAAGATAGCGCGCATTACGTTATTAAGCAGTATGGCTGATGACATAATGCGCATCTTCCGAGAATATGACCTAGCCATGGACATATGGTCCAAGCTAGAGGAGAAGTTCGGTGGCACATCGGTGTCCAAACTTCGCGCCTTAACTATAGGGTTCGATACATATAAGAAACGTCCAGATCATTCCATAGGGAAACATCTGCGACATATGGCGAACCTTATCTCGGAGTTAAAGGACACAGGTCATGTGCTCACAAATGAGCAACAAATCCAAGCAGTCATACGTTCCCTACCAAATGGGTGGGATCAGATGAAGATGCATCTCACTCATAATGAGAGCATAAAGACCTTCAACGATGTTTCCAAGCACCTCGAATTAGAGGAAGAGCGGCTTGCGGCTGCCAAGCCAAGTGCAGAAGTGCACATGGTTGCTAGTTCCTCACACGGGGGAAAGAAACGTAAAGATCGTTCGAAGTCTTCTAATGAACGTAATAAGCAACCTGAGTCTACCAAGGAACCCAAACATAAGGGTGGGCACAAGAAATGGCACAAGAAGAAAGACTTGAAAAGGATCAAGTGCTTCAAGTGTAACAAGCTCGGTCACTATGCTCGTTCGTGTACGAGTGGAAGTGACGAGGTAACTTGTAATACTAGTTACATATGTGTTTCTAGTTCACTATTTCTTGTGGAATCTAATCCATTTTGGGATAATTGATTCAGGTGTCACCGACCACATAGCAAAGGACAGACGGTCCTTCGTGGAGTATCACCGGATACTCAAGGAATGAAGTGGATCAATGTAGGAAACAACACACGTGTTGAAGTGAAAGGCGTTGGGACTCGCAAGCTTGTCTTGGACAACGGCCGCACTATCCTACTTCATGATGTTCTCTTCATTCCATATATTCAAAGGAATATTAAAACTGTGGTAAATTTATTGGGTCTTGGTTAATAGTTGGTTCCTTCATGTTTGTAATATGGACCTATTTTTGTAATAATTCCTTTATAGGTACTGGGTTTGTATTTCAAAGGATTTATTGTAATAAGTACAATGTATAATTCCTCATGTAATGAAAATTTCCTTGTGACAAATTCTTTGACTAATGAGTCTAATATAATTTGTTGGCACGCAAGGCTTGGTCATATTGGACCAATGCGTATGGATAGACTTGCCAAACGTGGCCTTCTATCCAATGTTTCAAAGGTTGAAATGTCGACCAGCAAACATTGCCTTGTGAGGAAATCTTGTCGCAAGCCGTTTGGAACCGGCACAAGGGCCGAGGTTCCATTACAGCTTATCCATTCGGACATATGTGGTCCGATGAATGTCAAGACAAGACGCGGGAAGTCCTATTTCATCACTTTTATTGATGATTTCACCCGATTCGGTCATATCTATTTGATATCCCACAAAAGTGAAAGCACTAAACCTGCTTTAAAAACTATATGAGTTTAGTGGAGAATCAATTAGATCGCAAGATTAAGGTCGTGCGAACCGATAGGGGCGGTGAATATCAATCAACAAGTTTAAAGGAACTTTGTGATGAAAAAGGCATAGTACATCAGGTAACTATGCCTTATACTCCTCAACAAATTGGTGTTGCAGGTATAGGACTTTAATGAAAAATGGTCCGTTCAATGATGGCGCAAGCTAACTTGCCAATCACCTTTTGGGGTGATGCATTATTGACAACCGTTTTTCATTTTAAACCGCGTACCCTCGAAATCAGTTAGCTCCACTCCTTATGAGTTGTGGAACCAAAGGTCTCCTAACTTAAACATTTTTACCTTGAGTTTGTGCATTCAACGCACATATTTCCTCCCATAAGTATGGCAAACTTGGGCCAAGGGGAAGGAAATGTATCTTTATACGATATGCAGAAAACTCCAAATGTTATTTTTTTTTAGTCAGGAAGACAATGGTGGGCTAATTGAGTTTGAGTCGAGGGATGTCACTTTCTTGGAAAACGAGTTTCCAAGACAGGGCGAGATAAGTCAGAGTTTATCTCTATTTGAGATTTATGATCAAGAAGGATTACCTCATTCGAGTGGGAGAATTCTTGGTGAAAATCTTCACCAATGGATTATACGAATGACGATTATCCTATTCCATACGGGAATAATGATCCAAGTGGGAGCAATTCTAACAACATTTCAAGTGGGAGTGATATTAGAATTGATCTAACTTCGAGTCAACAAGGACGTGAAGAATCTCAAATATGCCGCATCATGCCCTGCAAAAGACAAATGGATGGAAGCGATGAAGGAGGAATTGAAATCCATGAAAGTTAACCAAGTCTGGGACTTAGTTAACTCACCCAGAGGACATAGAGCAATTGGGAACAAATGGGTTCTCAAGATCAAGCATAAGGCTGATGGCTCTATAGATAGATATAAAGCTCGCCTTGTCGCGAAAGGTTTTACGCAACAGGAAGGGATAGACTACGAAGAGACCTTCTCACCTGTTTTACCTCGATTCGCCTGATTCTGGCAATGGTAGCTTGCTTATACCTCGAATTACATCAGATGGATGTAAAGACTGCTTTTCTCAATAGAGAATTGGACGAGGAGATCTATATGGAACAACCAACAGGGTTTGTAAAAGAAGGAAACGAACATAAGGTTTGTAAACTTCGTAAATCCATATATGGTCTTAAACAATCCTCGAGGCAATGGTATATACGATTTCAAGAGGTTGTCTTATCAAATGGATTTTCCATACCTGATGAAGATAACTACGTATATATCAAGAGGATTAAAAGCAAGCATGTTATTATGTCTCTATATGTAGATGACATTTTAATAGCCGGAAATGACAAGGGCTTTGTGATGAGTATCAAGGCTTGGCTTTCATCAGTATTTTAGATGAAAGGCATAGAAAAAGCCGCATATATCCTTGGAGTTAAGATTTCAAGGAATCATTCGAAGAAACTTCTTTCTCTTTCATAGGAGACTTATATAAAGAAGGTTCTAGAACGATTTAATATGCAGGACTGCAAGTCCATTGATATTCATATAAGCATATGCGATAATTTATATCTGGAATCGTGTCCAAAGAACCAAAAGGAAAAGGAAATTATGGAAAAAGTTCCATATTCCAGTGCAGTTGATAGTCTTATGTACACTATGGTGTGTACGAGACCGAACATCTGTTTTTCCGTTGGAAATGGTAAGCTGTTACCAATCCAACCCAGGGCAAGAACACTGGAAAGCGGTTAAGAGGATAATGCAGTATCTTAAAGGAACTGCAGATTTGCAAAAGACTATGATAAAACCAAGAAGGTAGACATAAGGTACATATCTACGCATGAGATGATAGAGGATCAGCTTACGAAAGCGATACCCAGAAATGTGTTTTATAAACACTTATCATCTCAAGGATTGCGTATGGGCTGAGTTGTACCAATATATATTCCCATGTCTAAGAAATGATCAAAATTAATAAGTTCTTTTTTCAACATTGCATATGAATTTCTTAAGAAATGTTTGTGTACATTTTTGAAATCTCAGCTGAATTGTGTGTATGTCGGACAGATTAAGGTTGGCTCTCTCACATGAGCAACCGCCTTATCTTATCAGATGGATAAGATAGAGATGAGACTAGTTTAAAGTCAAAATCATTAGACGAATGATTTAGAGTCATGACTTAAACAAGATAGTCGAATGAAAGATCTGCATCATATGGATGCTTACAAAAGATCTGAGATCTGTATCACAAGGATATTTGAAAGAGATCTCATAGGATTTTTTAATCATATCTGTCTTATGCAGGATGAGAGTCCGGGAATATTTCCTGAGTAGTAAGGGGACTCAAAAGATAGGCACTGTGGTGTCTGATCTTTCATCCGTACAACATCATTAAGACATACTCTCCCTGGGAAAGGAGTGATGTTGTAATACGTGTTCATACCACGTATGCATTTCGACCACTGAGTTAGTAGCAATAGTGTTTGCTATTATGTGAGACTCAAAGGCCATACGGGTCTTAACTCTTACCCTCAAGGACTCCAATTGGTTCCTTTAGATTTGACGAGATGATCGCTATCTTAGCGTGTTGCTAATGGGCTATGGTAATTCGGCTCAGCGGGGCACGTTAGAAAAGCGAATCAAGTCAAGATCAGAAGGTTCGTAAGAAGAGGAAGATTGATTTCATATTCGCATTTGGACTTTAATGATTCAAAGCTGGCCAGCCAATTGTAATCCAAATGGGATTCAATTGTTGAATATAAAGTATAAGAAATGCGAAGAAATAATCTAGGGTAAAGCATGCGTTGAACTACTCAACTTTGCACCTTCGAGGTCGTTGTGTATCTCTAACAAGTGCACAACAACAGACTCTACGCGCATGACGGTCGCACGGTCTATTTCTCGGTATGATAGATAAAAGAACTAAGAGAAAGACGTTCTCTTACAATCCCCTCAAGTGTGAGTGGGAGATGTTGGATATGGAAGACGTTTGTACACCCTTGTGGGGGATGTACGAGGAAATACGGACCTCGAACGTCGCGTACACGAAGTCGTGTGCAAAGGGAATCTGTTCCCTTGCGGAGAGGATCTCTGGATGAGTGGGAAAGTCGCATTATATATGCATAAGTGCATGCGACATATGGCTAATAAAGGGGGAATATCTTAAGCTTATGTTGTACCATGCATATGGTACAACTTAAGCTTATAATGTGCCATGTATCATGGTACACCTTAATTAAGTTGTTCCAAAGGAACAACTTACCCTAAAATAACTACCTTGGGGGCTATAAATAAGACCCAAGGGTAAGCCATTTCTAACACCTTTTGCATGAAATTCATGCATGCATCTTCATCCTAGCGAAGCTCTGCAGAAATCCTTTCTCTTCCTCTTTCCAAGTTCTTAATCTAAAATAGAGATTTAGATTGTGGATTAGTAGCCTTACTCCGTTCGTGAGAAGACTCGATCCGTCGTGGCGAATCCGAAGGCAAAGTTCCGAGACTACCGTTCCTCATACACAAGCGTAAGTCTCAACTTTAATTATCGATCCTAACTCTGTTTTGGACAGGATCCTTCAATGCCCACCGTCCGGAACCGGGTAGGCCTAGCGTACTTGGCACCGACCGGAATATCGGGCCATGGACGCTAGGTACCACCTTTTGGGGCAATGTCTCACCCTGGGTCAAGTCAAATGCCAAGTGTCATGAATGCTCTAGCCCGTGTTAGCGGGGATTCATTTCGTGTCTTTTCATTTCTTTCTTTTATTTCTACACTTCACCCATATCATCCGCGTAGCTAGCACACAACCTCGGCAAAGCTAGTAGCCATTCAAGCCATCCACCTCCCTGAGTTCGATAAACCCGCACCCTACACTAACCGTGCACTTGCGGTAAAACGACACCGCGCCCATACCGCAAACGAGGCGCCGGTCAAGTTTTTGGCGCCGTTGCCGGGGAGGCGTTCGGTTTGATATTAGCTTAGCTTGGGTTCGTTAGACTACGCATAAAAACACAAAAAAATTTCTTTTTCTTTTTTTTTAAATATATATATATATATTCAATAACCAAGAAATTTTTCCCCCACCATTATATTATCTTTTTGTTATTCTCTTGTACTATTGACGCTCCTCTCTTGTTTTCTTATTTTTGTTGTCCAGGTATCTTTGATATTACCATGTGGAGATCAAATTTCGTTGCTCAGATGGGAGGATACGATCCTTATCCAGTTGTGGTTTGTGAGACTTGTGGGATGGCGGGGCACGTGTATTATGATTGCCCGTTTACGCTTGAGAGCCTCCCCCCGCTCCAAGGCCAAACATTTTCCCACAACCTTAGCCCAAACACCTCCCATCCATTTCCTCAACCTTATACCCCTCCACAAACACAAGAAGAATCAAGCCTCGTGTCTCTCCTTGAAAGTTCCATGTTTAACCAAGGCCAAATATTACAAAACTTGATGATACCAATCACTGTGCCGACACCGAGGAGAGGGGATGAAGGAGAGGATATACCCACTTTCATGGTTGAGACCACCATGCCATCGGCCACCATAGACACATCTCAAGCAGATACCCCATTTTTCCATCACTACCACTTGGATGACGAAGCATTTTTTGATGATGATAGTGAGGATGGGGAGATTTATCTAGGATCTGTGGGAGAGATTTCTTATCTTGATTTGGATACCCCACATGAGTCCTATGAGAGCACTGAGGAGTTTACAGAGATTATGCATACCGGCGAGGAGGATGTGCGTGAGGACGAGGACACCACGACCACATACGAGTGGTCCGCTCCACATCCACCTCCACTGTCATCTCTGTTGCTGCTTCTTCCTTGGTCTGTGGTCAACCACGAGGATGTCATTCAGGACATCGGGCAGATGGTGGAGCATGAGCATATCGTCGAGGAGGATGTGCATGAGGGCTTGGATACGATGGTCCACTCTATAGAGCCCGAGTCACATCTACCTTTACCGTCGCTCTCCACTTCTTCTGCGGCTAAGCATCTACTTGAGCATATTGCCCCTATTCAGGGAGATTTTCATACTCACTCTCACTCCACTTTTGAGTCTCGCTTTTCACTTCCTATTCCTTTAGACTCGTATATATTTGACATACCATATCTCTCGCAGGACACAGGATCTACTTCCCCTGAGGTATGCTGCGGTGTGTCACCACCTGGAGAGCCACTTCTTATGGAGAGCGAGGATTTGGTCGTCGCTAGTACAGAGGATAGCGACCCATTCTCAGGGAGTATTCGTCACACTTTCACTATTTTTCCATCTTATTTTGACGAGATCTCTGGGATACTTTTATTTTGGGGAAAGATTTTTTGCCATGGACTAATGCACCTCGTCCTTTGCAGGTCACAGGTGGACACCTACGAGGGATGCTTGAAGGTGCATTGCTTGGGTCCATTGGCACACGTGGCACAGCGCTTCTGGCGGAGCCACAGAAGGAGCAGTTAGAGCAGCTACCTGCCCCACTTCAGATCTTGGATCCGCCTATGCTCAGGTGTATCCTAATCCAGTAGTGTAAAAATTTACCGCTTTCTAGTTTAGGTTTGAATAATCTCGTCTCCTCTCATTAGCGAGGGAAGCGTATCTAGGATTTGCTTTTGCATCTTAATAACCCTTCATGTCGTGCCCTACTATCATTTCACCCCACATCCTCTTCCGAGGAGAACGAGCAGACTGTCTCTCCTGCATTTTGATTTCTTTCTTTTCTTTTCCGATCTTCCCCTTGCATATTTCTGCATCACATTGATCATATCGTTTCGCTGGCATTGTCATGTTCAGCTTGGGGGAAATCGATTTGTGTGCATGTTTTCGTGTGTCGTTGTTGTGTGTCTGTGTCTAGGTGTTCTTTTGTCGTGTTTTATACCTTTTATTTGAGTGTTTCTTTTTCTTTATTTTTTAGTTTCGCTCATGTGTTTTTCGTGTTTTTTCATTTTTTGTGTCGGTGCGTAACCCCCCACATCTTCATTGCCATCACGTATTCACTACTATTGCATTGAGGACAATGCAAGCTTCAGCTTGGGGGAGTCGCACTTCGTGCGTCATTTGTCTCTTTTTCTTCGTTATTTGGGTCGTTTTTCTCCGTGTTTTTCTTTTTCTTTTTCTTTTGTTCTTTTTATCTCTTTCTCCTAGAGATGAACCCTATGATGAATTGCCATGAAAATCACACGCGCACCTTGCACAGCTTCGATAATCACATTCAATAACCCTAGGATATCGAGTCCTCTTGCATTTCATGCATCGCGGGTCCACTTAGCTTTTTGTGAGTCGTGCGTCGTGCCTAGCTGTTTGGTGTGCTTCTACCTTGTGATTATGTTTTATATACCTATCCTTGGTTGACCCCTAGATTATCATGCTTCGATTTGAATATGCGGTATTTGCTTCTAATATCTGCTTCTATATGCATGCTATATTTATATCGTATATTTCAATTCGCATGTGTCGGGATTCCACAAACAAGGACTAGGATAACCCATTTAGCCTATGCTCTGATTAGCGAGAAATATCTCCTTTGTCCAAGTGTTTAGAATCCGATTTCATTTTTATTTTACTTGGTGCAAATCCCCTCGTCGTGTACCGTTCTCCCACTTGGGAGAGTACACATGTAAATATCCCAATTCCCAAAAATCCAAAAAAGGAGAAAAGAAAAGAAAAACCCAAAAAGATGAGAAATGAAAAGAAAAGAAAAAAAATACAAATACCCAAAACCCAAAAAAAATTCCAGTGTGAATATTTTCCTACTTGCCGTAAATAAGGGGAAGGCGAGAATTTGCACCGAGTGTTCTTCTCCACATCTTCTCAACCTCCATCGTTTTCGAAAACACTTAGCATAGGAACCTTCTAGCGATTACCTAGGCTATAGTGTGGTGATTTCCTAGTCCCTAGCTGTGGATTCCCTGATGCATGATACGCTTCTATTCTTATACTCTTCTCATGCATGCTTGAGCTAATATTCACCGCAATTTCAAATTGAATCGATATTTAGGTCTTTCTTTGGGTACGTGTATATGGAGCTTTATTGCACATCGTAGATAGTGACACCGTCTGCTAGCACACGACCGCACTCACTCGCGCTTCACCGCGTGGGTCCACGGCACTTGTCTGGACTCGTACTCCTTGGTCTAGTGATGTGATTTGGCGTTTGCTTGCTTGGTGTGTCGTTTTTGATTTTGTTGGCCCTGAAGGGCGATCTAGGATATTGAGTTCTCTTTTTCTCTCTTTCTCTCTATTTTTCCTCTCCGAGCTCCTACTCTCGCTCGTCTTCCTCGAGGACGAGGAAGAGTTCAGCTTGGGGGATTTTGACGTGCGTTTATATTTCATATATTTGCGCACGTTTTCTTCCGTGTTTTTCCGTTATTTACCGTCGTCTTGTATTCGTTTTCTCGTGTTTTCTTGTTTTCTTTCACTTTTCCATGTTTTTGGTATTTTGCAAGAATTTCTAGCATTTGGGACATAAAACGACGATATTATGAGTCCCCGGAGCAACGGGAGGAGTCACGCGTGATCCAGGGGGTCAAACGACCAAGATAGCCACTTTTCAGCCCCCACCCGATCGGTTGGACACAGCCAACCGATCGGGTGATGCACGCGTGCACGACCTGGACTGAAGTTGGAGCGAGGAGCAAAGTCAACCGACCGGTTCGCTGACCGGTTCATCCCAACAGGGTTCTCGGGAAAATGGAGCTGAATTCCAACCGATCGGGTGACCTTCACCCGATCGGTTCATCTGTAGCCGATTCCTCCGAAGGACGACCCGGTCACGCCATCCGCTCTCCTCTGCGCCCGGTTGAAGCTCCCGAAGCCAGATGGCCAAAGCAACAAGCGGCTCACCCGATCAGGTGATGTTTCAACCGATCGGGTGGCCTTTTCTTCCGCCTTTGCGCGCTGCTGATGCACTCATTGAAGATCTTCTATCATTCCAGAAGGATTTTGGGTGATCTCTTATTTTTCTAGCGTCGGCATCGTTGTTAGCTTTCCAACGATAGGTCGCATGCCCAAATCCGATTTTTCTAGATTTTTCTGGAATTTTCCGAGCGCAGCTATGTGCTGAAATTGGCTGCTGTCTGAAATTTCACTTCAACCGATCGGTTGGGAGTCCAACCGATCGGTTGAAGTCAATTTCAGCAGTTTCGTGCTCTCTGTTTATTCCACCCAATCGGGTGAGTTTTCACCCGATCGGGTGGGCCTGTTTTGACATTTCTGGACCCGAACTGATTGGGTTTTGTGAGGGTTATTTATAGGACTTTTGGGGCACGACTTGGGGGGTTCTTCCAGCATTTTTTCAGCAACTTTTCCTCCCATTTCTTGGGAGTTTTAGATTAGGTTAGATTAGGTTTTCTATTGTAATAAATCTTGTATTGGATTGAAGGTTCAAACTCAAGATAAGTATTTCTTTCTCTTGTTTTCCATTATTTTGTGTTGTATTTGTTTTGCTTCATGATGAATGTTTGTATGTCTTTTGTGTTGTTTGATTATATGTTTTTCATCATGGAATAGTATTGATGAACCCTAATACGGGTTAGGGTAGGATTGATGCTTGGGTTGTTTCATTTGACTTGGTTGCATGGCATGTGTTCGATGAAATGCGTCAATGGGGATTTCTAGCAATCTGGGTCCAATTCGTACGGCGACACACTAGTTGTGTTGGGGGTTGGGGTCCGGTGCTTGTCCAGTCAAGATCCGCTTCGATGTATTGCTAGAAATCACATTTGACCTATTTGGCCATTAGGGTTACGCGGGGGTGTTTCATTATCATTGGCGGGAGAAAGACCGCCTCTGACCGTCGGGCCAAGGGGGAATAAACTTGGCGGTTGACTCCCTAGCCATAGCTCATGCCCCGAGCGTTGACATCGAGTCCTCGCGCGTGGGAATGGCTTGGACGAAGTGTTAGGAGTTATCATTGTGGCCTTAATGCTCCCGGTTGCAGAAGGTGTTAATGGACATGGGAATGCCCACCGTCCGGAACCGGGTAGGCCTAGCGTACTTGGCACCGACCGGAATATCGGGCCATGGACGCTAGGTACCACCTTTTGGGGCAATGTCTCACCCTGGGTCAAGTCAAATGCCAAGTGTCATGAATGCTCTAGCCCGTGTTAGCGGTGATTCATTTCGTGTCTTTTCATTTCTTTCTTTCATTTCTACACTTCACCCATATCATCCGCGTAGCTAGCACACAACCTAGGCAAAGCTAGTAGCCATTCAAGCCATCCACCTCCCTGAGTTCGATAAACCCGCACCCTACACTAACCGTGCACTTGCGGTAAAACGACACCGCGCCCATACCGCAAACGTGGCGCTGGTCATATGTCATGTTTAATTTCACTTAACGGTACGCGTATTAACTGTTCATGTCATCCATGCATCTTTAACTGCCATGTTTAATTTAAATTAACGGTACGCGAATAACTGCTCATATCATTGCATGCTTGAACACTCATCGTGATTGCGTAGCATCGCTACATACTAGTGCTACTTGTTCCATCTAGGCACCCGTTTTGCGGGCACAACCCTAGGCCAATTACAAATCTGGCTCGTGGTCCAGAAAACGAGCTCAATACAGCCTGCAGGCAATAGGGCACTCGCCTTTGTGTGAGTGATCCCTTGTACATGAATACAGCCTGCGGCCAATAGGGCGCTCACATGTGTGTGGGTGATCCCTTGTACTTGTTACTTGACAATACATGTCCCACCTACCACTTGTTACTTGACAATACATGTCACACCTACCACTTGTTACTTGCTACTTGTACTTCACTTGTTATTTCCATACAATTCTTGCCATGCCATGCACCATACTTTAACTGCTAGGTTGTTAGTTTACTTTTCTTTCAGTTTCTTTGCACAAGTCTTTCGACTTGCTGACAAGTGCCCCTTTTCTCTTTTGGGTGACACATGTTAGATCCCGAGCTTGAGTTTGTCGCTGAGGACATGGTGTTTGCTGACGCTGAGTCAGAGCCCACGTTGATCGGGGTCTTCGTGGACACTGGAGATCAGTCTTAGTGTCCTTGTAGATCTTTCCTTTTGCTTTAGACTGCTTTTCGTTATCGGTGCGTAGCACCCATACTTTTTTGGTGTTTGTTATGCTGGCCGTGTGTTAGGCCTTTAGACTCTTTCTTTTAGCCTGGTGGCTTTTCTGGATGTTGAACTTAAATTTTCATGTTGGACAAATTCTGAGATTTGAGATTTTATTTTTGTCTCTCCTTGTGTTATTATTGTTGTTCCGTTTGTGGTTACAGGGACCTGCTTATGTTTTATTGACGCTTATCGGGTTTGGGGCTTCACCGCTCCACTCTCGTGCGGACCTTTTCACGTCTCGCCTCCATTTTAGGGAAGCGGGGCGTGACAGGTTTTGTTGGTGGCCAATGCAGGTGGTCTTTTGTAACTGCGATTATCGGAATAACGATAATAATATTAGAATGTCCAATAAACTAAGTTCGACGTCCGAGTCATAAGCTATGAGTCTAATCTGCTTCGTTTTCTGTGTCACTAGATGGGAGGAAGGCGATTCACCCGAGGTGGAGGTAGTGGTGCACCCCCTCATGACGAGGAGCCTGAGCGGGAACCCACAATGGTGAGATGATGCGGATGATGCTTCAGATGATGCAAGTGCAGCAGGGCGTGCTCCTGCAAGTCCAGAATGCTCCACTTGCTCGAGCTGCTCGGGCACTTCCGGATGCCCCTCGCTCCGAGCCAGGAGCGAAGCAATTTCGGGAGCTGGGTCCCGCATATTTTGATGGGTCTGAGGGCCCTCTGGCTGCCGATGAGTGGATTCGAAACATTGAGGATAACCTGGCGATGGCGAAGATTAACCCGGCTGGATGGGTTGATTTGGCTAAGAGGTAGCTGAAGGATAATGCCAGAAACTGGTGGGATGCTGAAGAGAAGATGCTGGTGGAGCCGATAGTTTGGGCTACCTTTAAGTCCAGATTTGATGGAGAGTTCTTCCCGAAGGCTGCTAGGCAGGTGATGCTGCAGTGCTTCATAGATCTGAAGCAGGGGAGCTTGTCAGTGGATCAGTACCACTAAGAGTACACGAGGCTCAGTCGGTTTGCACCAAAGATGGTGCAAGATGCCGATGAGAAAGCTCAGTGGTTCCTCCAGGGACTTGCCTTGGAGCTTCAGAGTTTTGTGACCTCTTCTGACCTGGAGACATATCAAAAGGTTCTGATTGCTGCGAGGTGGCAGGAGTTGAATTTGAACCAGAGGAAGGGACATGTTTCAGGAGCTGGGAAGAGGCCTATGGAGCAGGCCAGGGCGATGGTTAGGCCTGGTTTCAAGCCTAATCATCCAGTTCAGTTCAAGAGGCCAGGATGGCCTATTCTAAAGACTTGCCATTTCTGCGACAAGACCGGGCACCTCAGGGATCAGTGTAGGAGGTTCCTGGGGCAGTGTATTGTCTGCGGAGATCCTGCTCATACCATCAGGGAGTGTCCCAAGTCGAAGCAGCCTTGGCGGGCTCCTATTACAGCACAGCCGTTGCAGCAGCGAGCTCCTGTGCCCGCTGGACGTGGAGCGCCTCTTGTTCCACAGAGACAGGCCTTTCAACGGGCCGTTCCGCCGAGAGGGCAGGCTTTTCTGATGACTGAGGAGGAGAGCATGGCCATGGACGAGGTTATCACAGGTAACTTCCCTCCTAGCCGTTTCTTCCTTAGTTATGTTTGATTGTTAGATTATGTTTGGTTGCTTGCTCATGTTTGTTGCTAGACTAGGGCTTGATTATTAGACTGTTTGTAGGTGTGATTTTGGTGTGCACATTTCCTGCACGAGTTCTCTTTGACTCAGGTGCATCGATGTGCATTATTTCTCAGAGCTTCGTGGAGAAGCATTCCTTGTCGACGTTCCCTCTTTCCAAGAGTTGGAATATCATTACAGGGAATGGCGTGGTCTCGGTGCATCGTGGTTGTAATTCTTGCTCGTGGTGGTTTGTGGACATGAGATTTACGCTGATTTCATTGTCCACGACATCATCAACTATGATGCAGTTCTTGGGATGGACTGGCTTGCGAGCTTCTATGCTACGATTGACTGTCAGAGGAAGAAGGTCGTGTTCGAGATTCCCGGACACCCAGTGTTTGAGTTCAGCCATGGTAGCAGTTTGTTTGGTCCTGTCAGATTTCGGGCCAGGCCAGTGGAGGTTGTGGCTATGCAGATGGAGTTGGAGAGGCCAGCTGTGGTGCGAGATTTTGATGACGTGTTCCCCGAGGAGAAGTCTGGATTGCCACCTGATCGGGCTTTGGAATTTTCTATTGATCTTATTCCAGGGGCGCAGCCCATTTCGAAGGCACCATATCGTATGGCGCCAGCAGAGTTGGAAGAGTTGCGTAGGCAGTTGGATGAGCTTATGCAGAAGTGTTATATTAATCCTAGTGTGTCCCTGTGGGGAGCACCGGTGCTGCTGGTGAAGAAGAAGGATGGTTCACGTCGCATGTGCGTGGACTATCGGGAGTTGAATGCGGTGACCATCAAGAATAAATACACGTTGCCTCGCATCGATGATATTTTTGATCAGCTTGGAGGTTCGAGGGTGTTTTTGAAGTTGGATCTGAGGAGTGGTTATCATCAGCTGAAGGTGAAGAAGGATGATGTTCCGAAGACAGCGTTCAGGACGAAGTATGGACACTATGAGTTTGTGGTTATGCCTTTCGGCGTAACCAACGCACCCGTAGTTTTCATGAATCTGATGAACCTTATTTTCTACGACTTTTTAGATAAGTTTTTCGTTATCTTTATTGACGACATTCTGATCTATTCTAAGTCGGAGGAGGAGCATGCCTCGCACTTGAGGACGGTGTTGGAGATTTTGAGGAAGCATCGGTTGTATGCTAAGTTTTTGAAGTGCGAGTTTTGGCTGGACAGAGTTGCTTTTCTCGGGCATGTGGTGACTGGAGATGGTATTTCAGTGGATCCCGAGAAGATCGGGGCCATCAGAGAGTGGCCTGTTCCGCAGTCAGCGTCTGAGATTCAGAGTTTCCTTGGGCTTGCTGGTTACTATCAGTGCTTCATTAAGGACTTTTCCCGTATTGCCGAGCCGATGACCAGATTGACGCGGAAGGATGTATCTTTTGTTTGGTCGGGTGATTGTGAGAATGCTTTTGGTGTTCTGAGGGAGAGATTGACGACTGCCCCTATTCTTGTTGTGCCTGATCGCATCGGTGGATTTGAGATCTTTTGCGATGCTTCTGGCAAGGGTCTCGGTTGTGTGTTGCATCAGCATGGACATGTAGTGGCTTATGCATCTCGTCAGCTCAAGGTTCATGAGAAGAATTACCCGACGCATGATTTGGAGTTGGCTGCCGTTGTGTTTGCTCTTAAGATTTGGAGGCACTTCCTGCTGAATGAGAAAGTGAAGATCTTCACCGATCACAAAAGCTTGAAGTATATTTTTACTCAGAAGGAGCTCAACATGCGACAGCGTCGATGGTTGGAGCTCATGGCGGATTATGAGATTGATTTGCAGTATCACCCTGGCAAGGTGAATGTGGTTCCTGATGCGCTGAGTAGGCTTCCAGCGGTGATGATTTTAACCTCGCAGTGGAGATTGCAACAGGATTTTTGCGAGTCTGGTGTGGAGATTGTTCTTCCTGGGGAGGCTTCTTCGTTGATGTGTATACAGATACAGTCGACGATTGTGGATCGGATCAAGGCGAGCCAGGCTGAGGATCCGAAGCTGTTGAAGATTCGGGAGCAGGTGGAAGCCGGTCTGCGGACTGACTTTTTGATTCATGAGGATGGCTCGCTGAGGTTTGGAGCCAGGTTGTGTGTGCCAGCTGGGGATATCAGAGAGGAGTTGATGGTGGAGGCACACAGTTCGTCGTATTCTGTGCATCCCGGTGGGACCAAGATGTACAAGGATCTTCGTCTGAACTATTGGTGGCATGGTATGAAGAGGAGTGTGGCTCGGAGTGTAGCCAAGTGTTTGGTTTGCCAGCAAGTGAAGGCGGAGCATCAGCGTACGACAGGGTTGCTGCAACCGCTTCTGATTCCGGAGTGGAAGTGGCAACACATCACTATAGATTTCGTGACTGGACTACCTCGGAGTCCGAAGCAGAATGACGCGATTTGGGTGATTGTAGATAGATTGACCAAATCCGTGCACTTTATTCCATTCCGAGTGGGACAGTCCACTGAGGCGCTAGCGATGAGATATATGGAGGTAAATTCTTTTACTCTCCGTTTTTATTTCCTTTTCTAGTTTGGATAGTGATGTAACGTGAATCGTGCAGGAGGTCGTACAACTTCACGGAGTCCCCGTGAGCATCGTGTCAGACAGAGACACGAGGTTCACATCTCAGTTCTGGCAGAGTTTGCAGAAGAGTTTGGGTACGCGTCTGAGTTTCAGCACGGCATACCATCCGCAGACGGATGGCCAGTCCGATAGGACGATTCAGATCTTGGAGGACATGCTGAGGGCGTGCATGTTGGATTTCAAGGGTTCGTGGGAGGACCATCTACATCTGGTAGAGTTTTCTTACAACAACAGCTTACAGGCGAGTATTGGCATGGCGCCTTTCGCCGCTCTTTATGGGAGGAAATGTCGATCGCCATTAAGTTGGGATGACGTTGGTGAT
The DNA here is from genome assembly GCA_030789695.1 of Scilla litardierei. NCBI lineage: Eukaryota > Viridiplantae > Streptophyta > Magnoliopsida > Asparagales > Asparagaceae > Scilla > Scilla litardierei. Next base: position 290,611,306 of record CM061141.1, read on the forward strand.
CGGGAGTTGTTGGGACCTGAGATGATTGTGGAAACCGTGGATGTTGTCAGGAATATTCGGGAAAGGTTGAGGATTGCTCAGGACCGTTTTAAGCATTGGGCGGATGCTAAACGTCGTCCTTTGGAGTTTCAGCCGGGCGATCATGTGTTTCTGAGGATTTCCCCAAATCGTGGTGTGATTCGCTTTGGGAAGCGAGGGAAGTTAAGCCCGCGATACATTGGACCGTTTGACATTCTGGAGAAAGTTGGCGAGGTAGCTTATCGCTTAGCCTTGCCGCCATCTTTGGAAGGAGTTCACAATGTTTTCCATGTGTCGCAGCTTCGCCGATACATTAGCGATCCATCTCATGCTGTGGATTTCTCGGAGATTACCGTTCGCCCTGATATGACGTATGACCAGCAGCCAGTGCAGATTCTGGACAGACGTCAAAAGTCACTTCGGAACAAGGTTGTCAATCTTGTGAGGGTGATGTGGCGACACGGCTCGCCTGGAGAGTCTACTTGGGAGAATGAGGATGAGATGCGAGAGCGCTACCCACTTTTGTTTCTGGACACGTGAGTGTTGGGAAATTCCGAGGACGGAATTTTTCTTAAGTTGGGGAGGATGTAACGACTGGTTTTCATGTATCTGGATTTATTATATTATATATATATATATATATATGTTTGGTGGATTTTCTCCTCATGTGTGGTTTTCGTCTCCATAGCTTTCATTTTCGATCGTTTCGTCGTGATTTCTTAGCTTCTTCCGTTGATCGTCGATTTTGGAGTAAGTCATTCGTGACGGGCTTCATATCGGTCATATCTTATTGTTAGATCAAGCCTAGGAGTCTTAGGAATTGATCCCGGAGCTTCACGCTCCATTTCGGAACTTTCTGTGCACGTTAGCCAGTGTAAGAAGGGGAACAGACCGACTAGATGACGATTTAGTCGATCGACAAACCTTCATGGATCGACTAGTTGGCTTTGTTAATTTCTCAGGAGTTACTGTTTATCGTTAGTCGGTCTAAGAACGTTCGTCGACCGACTAGGTTGCAAACTAGTCGGTCAGCAAATGTTCTTTAACCGACTAGCTCTATGATCATTTTGATACCAAGTACTATTCATTCTTAGTCGGTCTAAGAACGTTCATCGACCGACTAGATTAGAAACTAGTCGGTCAGTAGTTGTTCTTTGACCGACTAAATCTAAATCCTATTTTGTACAGGAGTTACTATTTGGACTTAGTCGGTCTACGTTGGTCAACCGACCGACTAGTTCCCAAACTAGTCGGTCAGTGGTTGCTCTTTGACCGACTAATCAGTGTCGAAACCCTAATTTCTGGGCAGCCGCCAAGTCATTTTCTATAAATACCCCACTTCGTTTCTTTTCTTTCTTTCTCTTCCCCTGGCCTCTTTCCTTCCCCCTTGACCTCTGATCTTCCCCAACCTTCCTCTAGCCTTCCTCCCTCATCTAGAGCTTCTCCCCCTCTCCATTTTGACCAACCACCATGCCCTAGGTCATCTCCAACCCCCAAAAATCCCCAAACCCCCATTTCTCCAGATTTTCCCCATCCATTCCAGATCTGAACCCTAGGTTCCCCCGGATCGTTTCTTCCGTTGTCGTGCTTGCTCGGCATCATTCTTCCGCTTCCGATACGGTAATAACTCGATCTCTTAATATCCTCATAGCCCATTTTTGTTTTTGTGAAACCCTAATAAAACTAGGTTAGATGTTGTTCTAATATTGTTTTACCATGGCAGTGATCTCATCGCCGTTGTTAGCATTTGTGTGACGGCCTCGTTGATCGTCATTCTCGGTGCTAGGCAAGTGAAACTTGCATCTCTTGATTCGGGCCATGTCTTAGGCCATTTCCTTGCTTTAGCGTAAAAGAGACTAGACGGTGAAAGGATAGCCGTCTAGACGCCATTGACCTAGCTTGACAATGAAGCTTGGTCCGTTACCTTCATCATGCTTGTATGTCACGTTTAATTTCACTTAACGGTACGCGTATTAACTGTTCATGTCATCCATGCATCTTTAACTGCCATGTTTAATTTAAGTTAACGGTACGCGAATAACTGCTCATGTCATTGCATGCTTGAACACTCATCGTGATTGCGTAGCATCGCTACATACTAGTGCTACTTGTTCCGGCTAGGCACCCGTTTTGCGGGCACACCCCTAGGCCAATTACAAATCTGGCTCGTGGTCCAGAAAACGAGCTCAATACAGCCTGCGGGCAATAGGGCACTCGCCTGTGTGTGAGTGATCCCTTGTACACGAATACAGCCTGCGGGCAATAGGGTGCTCACATGTGTGTGGTTGATCCCTTGTACTTGTTACTTGACAATACATGTCACACCTACCACTTGTTACTTGACAATATATGTCACACCTACCACTTGTTACTTGCTACTTGTACTTCACTTGTTATTTCCATACAATACTTGCCATGCCATGCACCATACTTTAACTGCTAGGTTGTTAGTTAACTTTTCTTTCAGTTTCCTTGCACAAGTCTTTTGACTTGCTGACATGTGCCCCTTTTCTCTTTTGGGTGACACATGTTAGATCCCGAGCTTGAGTTTGTCGCTAAGGACGTGGTGTTTGCTGACGCTGAGTAAGAGCCCGCGTTGATCGGGGACTTCGTGGACATTGGAGATCAGTCTTAGTGTCCTCGTAGAGCTTTCCTTTTGCTTTAGACTGCTTTTAGTTATCGGTGCGTAGCACCCATACTTTGTTGGTGTTTGTTGTGCTGGCCGTGTGTTAGGCCTTTAGACTCTTTCTTTTAGCCTGGTGGCTTTTCTGGATGTTGAACTTAAATTTTCATGTTGGACAAATTCTGAGATTTGAGATTTTATTTCTGTCTCTCCTTGTGTTATTATTGTTGTTCCGTTTGTGGTTACAGGGACCTGCTTATGTTTTATTGACGCTTATCGGGTTTGGGGCTTCACCGCTCCACTCTCGTGCGGACCTTTTCACGTCTCGCCTCCATTTTAGGGAAGCGGGGCGTGACAAGAATGAAGCTCATGAAGAGTTTTCCAAATTTGCAAAGAAGATTCAGAATCTTTTAGGATCCACCATTATCACTATTCGTAGTGATCATGGAGGAGAATTTGAGAATGAGTCTTTTACTAAGTTTTGTGATGACTCTGGGATAACTCATAACTTTTCCTTTCCTCGTGCACCACCACAAAATGGTGTTGTAGAAAGAAAGAATAGGACTCTTATTGAGTGTGCTCGCACTATGCTCCATGATAGTCATTTAGGACTACAATTTTAGGCAGAAGCGGTGCACACGGCATGTTATGTGCTCAATAGAATCCTAGTGAGACCCCGAACAAACAAAACTTGTTTTGAGTTGTTTTACGATAAAAAGCCTCAAGTGAAATATTTTCGTGTCTTTGGTTCAAAATGTTTTATAAAGAACACCTTTGGTAATTTAGATAAATTTGAGCCAAGATCCGATGAAGGAATTTTTGTTGGATATTCCACACGTAGCAAAGCCTACCGGATATACAACAAAACTTCTTCAACGATTGAGGAATCACTTCACGTGTCTTTTTATGAAGATTTTGATTTTCCTCATGTTGATGATGATAATGTAGATATTCTTTGTGATTCTCTTAATAATGTTAAGATTAATGATAATATTGTTGAGACTAACACTTCTAACAAAGTTGTTGAAGTTGTTCCTAGTGATCCAGGTTTACCCAAAGCTTATCCACCCGTTCGCAACCATCCCCATAACCAAATCATTGGAGATATTGGTGTGGGTGTTCGAACGAGATCAAGAATTGAAGAATTCTCCAATTGCGCATTCGTTTCTACCATTGAGCCAAAGAACATTCAAGAAGCTTGTGAAGATAGCTCTTGGATAGTGGCAATGGAAGAAGAACTAGCGCAATTCGAGCGAAATGAAGTTTGGGAACTTATACCTCTTCCAAGTGGTCACCAAGCTATTGGGACCAAATGGATCTTCAAGAACAAGACAGATGAAAACGAGGTAATCACACGGAACAAAGCAAGGTTAGTAACTCAAGGCTATCGGCAAGAGGAAGGTATCGATTTCGAAGAATCCTTTGCCCCCGTAGCTAGATTAGAAGCTATTAGATTGCTTTTATCTTTTGCATCCCATAAGAATTTTAAATTATTTCAAATGGATGTTAAAAGTGCATTTTTAAATGGTTTTGTAAATGAAGAAGTCTATGTTTCTCAACCTCCCGGTTTTATTCATGAGAAATTTCCAAACCATGTTTTCAAACTTAAGAAAGCGTTGTATGGATTGAGACAAGCTCCTAGAGCTTGGTATGATCACCTTAAGACCTTTCTTTTGAATTTAGGTTTTAAAATGGGAGAAGTTGATTCTACACTCTTCATTAAAGATTATGAAAATGACATTCTTTTGATTCAAGTTTATGTAGATGATATTATTTTCGGTTCTACTAACTTTAATCTTTGTCAAGAATTTTCCAAGTCTATGAAGGATGAGTTTGAGATCAACCACATGGGAGAGCTCACCTACTTCCTTGGATTGCAAATTCGAGAAATGGAGAATGGCACTTTCATACATCAGACAAAGTACACAGGGGAGCTTATTAAGCGATTCGGGATGGAATCGTCTTCAAGCAAAAGGACTCCCATGAGTACTACTACTCATCTTCACAAGGATGAAAGCGGAAAAGATGTAGACGTTTGTCTATATCGAGGTATGATCGGTAGCTTACTTTACTTAACCGCTAGTAGGCCCGATATCATGTTTTTCGTATGTATATGTGCTAGATATCAAGCAAGACCTAAGGAGTCACACTTGATTGCGGTTAAACGAATATTTCGTTATCTCAATCAATCCCTAGATTATGGGTTACTTTACCCTAAGTCTAGCACGTATGAGTTAATCTCATATAGTGATGCCGACTTTGCCAGATGCAAGTCCGACAGGAAAAGTACTAGTGGCACTTGCCATTTCTTAGGAAATTCCTTAGTTTCTTGGTTCTCTAAGAAACAGAATTCAGTGTCATTGTCCACGACTGAAACGGAATATATTGCCACGAGTCTTGCATGTGCACAAGTTCTTTGGATGAGACACACTCTTAGTGACTATGGTGTCAATTGTGATACTTGCCCTATCATGGTTGATAATCAAAGTGCTATTTGTCTTTTCAAGAATCCGATACACCACTCCCGTACCAAACACATAGACGTGAGACACCATTTTATAAATGATCATGTAGCTAAGAAGGACATCATCTTAGAGTACATTGAAACCCAAAAACAAATTGCCGATATCTTCACTAAACCTCTTAAAGAAGATTCATTTGTGAGGTTGCGTGGAGAATTGGGAATTATGGGTGAATCTGAAATCTAGAAGCTCAATTTTCATGCTATAACTCCTTATTGAGCTCATATATTTGTGATTGTCTTTCTTCATGTGCTTTATTGTTTTATGAGATTAAGAAAGACAATTGTGACTTATTTGATTTCATGAGTTTTCGAAGTTGATTGGAATAATTTGTGTTTCAATAGATTTATTGTTTTTCATAATGATTTTAAGATGTATTTGTGATTAGAGTATAGGTCCTAGGGTGAGTGTTCTTATTCTCTGGAATTCTATCTCACTGTGCATTTTTGGACCAGGACAGACGACTGTGTTTCTGTTGACAGTCGACTGCCCTACTCTATATCCACCATATGAAATTGATATCTTTCGCTCAGTCGACTGTTGACTGTTTTACAGTCGACTGTTAGTGTAACAGGCGACTGCAATTTAGCCATCAGGCGACTGTACTCTCTGTCGAATTTTTTCACAGTATTCTCTGTTATTCTTGTGATCTGTATTAATTCTCGGACAGCCGACTGTTGAGTAAATGTCAGTCGACTGTCCAGTGGACAGGCGACTGCATTATACTTGCCAGTCGACTGCCCATCTCTCTGAGATTTAATTTTATCACTTCATATAGTCGACTGACTTTTGTCCTCCAGTCGACTGTCTCCTGCTGTGTCGGTTCATTAGATTTGATCCGAGTCGTCGATTCGTTGACCCAACGGCTCAGATTGATTTTCCCTAGTTTATATTCAATCGAAGCGATCATTTCCCCTCGACGATTCTCTCTCCTCCGTTTCGTCTGTGCGTCCTTCCCGCTCGATTGATGCTCATTCGTCATCAATCTCGCTCCCGTTCGTGCGTAAATCTCAAGGAGTAGTTGCCTTTTATTCTATCACTCAACGAGGTTAGGTCCCTTCCGTCTACCTTGTGTCTTCTTAGGGTTTGATCATTCTGTTTCTTGCCCTAGCTCTGTGCTCTGCCATGGCTCTTTTCGATCATTTCTTCCCTAATGTATCACCCGATTTCCTCAATGAGCCTGTTCCTTCACCAAAACCTGATCCGGCTCCCTCTTTGCCTCAATCTTCGGGCGAGCCTCTTCATATCTCTGTCAGTGACCCTATCCCATCCGTGCATGCTGCTGAACCCTCATCTCGGGCTGCTGAGCATCCTTCTCGGTCCACGGAGTTCCTACTTCGTCAGTTGGACGCTCGTATCTGTGCTCTTGAAATGCTGTCTGTTTCCCTTAATGAGAAGCTTTCGCTTTTGCTTAAGCTTTAGCTTATCTCGTGTAAGCATCTTGCTTGTCCTGTTCCTCCCGAGCTTCGTGACCTGTTTGCTACCTCTGAGAACACTTCTCCTGCTTGTGTTTCTCCTCCTCCTGGCTTCGTGCCAAACCCCCTTGTGTCTCCGACCTCTGTTGTCCAGACTCCACCTCATGTTCCTGTTGGTTCATCTGCTGCTCGTGTTTCATCTTCCAAGAGGAAGTCTCCAGCTTTTCCTACTCGTCGCTCTGCTCGGCTTTTGTTTCGATCTTCCGGCCGTCCGTCGGACCCCTCAGTAATTCAGATCGACTGAGGATGCTGCTGATGCTGTTCTGTTCACTCACCTGAAGACCTTGTTTTTATTTTGTGGGGTCTACTTCTGCTTAGGTTGAGTGATGATGATATATGTTTTGTCGTTGTATGATGGATGATGTTGTATGCGACACTTTTTATATATGTATGATGATATACTCTTTGCTGTCGTCATGATGTAGCTATTTTTTTGTTGCTCATGATGTATCTTTTTGGGATGGCCATGTTGATGACCATCCGTTGATGTACTCAGCTGCTTTACATTATATATATATGATGTAGCATCTTTCTTTTGTGTCACACTATGCTATATTGATTAACTTCTGTGTGATGTATGATATATTGTCTCTACGTATGCTTCACTCTTCTTGATGTGCTTTTGAGACAATAAAAGAATTTGATATTGGTTAATTCATGCTCTTTCATTGAAGTGATGAATTTGTGAAAATTATTTTCTTTTCGAATATCTAAAATGTTGATATTGGATTTCAATTCCATTACTCACATGTGTATATGATGAGATTTTATGAGTTTTTGATTCAATATATCTTTATACTCCTTGATTGTTGTTAGTTCGTATTTTAGCAATATTATTGTTGTTGTTATTTGCTCCCACCTTTTTGGATAATGCCATAGGGGGAGAGAAATAAACATACAAGATTCATAATGGATGTGCTAAGTATGTTCTAACGCTTGAATCTAAGATTTTAGTTGCCTTAGATTCAGGGGGAGTAAGATTACAATGAATAGGGATTTTACTTCCTAGATTTCTTGAATTAAATTCATTCATATCTCACTTATTTGCTTCAATTGATATAGATGCTCTAATATTTGTAGACTAACTTGATTGGCATCTATGTAGGGGGGTAAGTTTTCATTACGCACAACTATTTATCTTTTTGTTTATGTTTGTTTGTCATCATCAAAAAGGGGGAGAATATTGAGTATTGGACTTCTCCCTACTTGGTGTTAATGATGAGCAAACATAAATACTTGTGACTAATCCCCTATTTTGCAATTAAGCCATTGCATAAGCTTACTATGAAGATCAACTAACAATGGATGACTCACAAACATGATTGAAGGCAAATGATATGAATTGGATGATCGTAGACTGATGATTGAAGCTCCGTAAAGACTTCAAGCTCATACGATGGAAAGAAGAGATTATTCGTCAATGTAATTTTTCTTTTATCTCTTCTAGTATGTAGCTTAGAAGTAGAACTTTGATGGAGCACTCACACACATCTACTTTCGGTCATAGGACATCTCTAGACCTTTGTCCTTTGATCTCAATTCAATTCTCTTTTGTTTGTGCTAGGATTGTTTATAACAGCCGACTGCTTAACAGTTTACAGTCGCCTGTCTCAAAAACAGTCGACTGTGTTTTGTTCTACAGTTGCCTGTTATGCACAGACTATTACAATGCAGTTTTTGGGTCCTCTCTGATTATCTCGCACGGGCTACTGTTGAACGTTTATCAGGTGCCTGTCTTAGCGACAGTCGACTGTGAATGGTTCATCAATCGCCTGTCTCTCCTTGCCCAAACTCTGTTTGATCCGATTTCTACGGCCAGTCGACTTATGCTGTATATACAGTCGACTGTATATTAGATCAGTCGACTGTCTATGCTGCAACAGTCGCCTGTCTGTAAGTCTATTCTTTGACTTAGCTCTCTGGAAATTTCTCATGTCTATGACAGTCGTCTGTTTAAGGTTATACAGTCGCATGTTCTGATTAACAGTCGACTGTGTTCCTTGCATCAGTCGTCTGTCATGTATCTTGTGAGATTTCCAGTATTTCATCTAACTTACTCTTCTCTCGGCCAGTCGCCTGTCGAAGAATGTACAGTCGCCTGTTGGTTTTACAGACGACTGTCTTGGCTTCATCAGTCGACTGTCCACGTGGTAAGTTACCGTTATGAATTCTCACCTACCTTTACTGACTGTGCAACAGTCGACTGTGGATTGTTCAACAGTCGACTGTCGCGAGTTCAGATTATATCCGTTGAGATTTTTCTCACGGATTTCGATTGGGTTTTTGCCAAAACTGTTTTGTGGATTTGAGAAAGCTATAAATAGAGCTTCTACTGTTTCATTGGAAGGTTACTCATTCATTGCAAAATCCTTCAAGCTTTCATTTCCAAAGATCAAAGCTTTCAAATCCAAAGCCCTAAGTATTTCCAAATCTTGTTCTCTTGCTCTCTAACCTAGAACCAAAGATTGATCTTCTAGGCATTTGGTGCAGTCAAGAGAAAGGGCTTTTCTTCTCTCTTCCAAGAGAGTTCTTCTACACACATCACACTTCTCCTTCAAGTTCTACTTCAAGTCATAGGTGATTGTAAGTATTGCTTTCAGATTTCATAACTTCATTATTTGAATTGTGCTCTTGGTTGTGAGAGTGGTTTTTGCTTGCTCCCTGGTTGTGGGAGTCAAGGACATCGATTGTTATCGATTGCACTTGTAGGGTTGCTACAAGTGGGTTTTAAGAAAACCTCAAGTTAGGGTTCTAACTTGAGTATCTGGTGGTTTCCGGGTGGTAGGGACGTAGGATTACCGGGAACAAGTCGGGAGTTGACTTGGATAATCCGAACCCGTGAAACATAACTGCGTTTGCGTGTGTTTCTCTTTGGGTTGTTTTCTATTCCACACTATTTGTTGGATTGCATTTTATTTGGCGTAAATTCCTTTTAAATTTGCATAAACACTATTCAACCCCCCTTCTAGTGTTTTCCCCATAGACAGGGTCCTTACATCATCATCATTAGTAATTCTAGTTGGAACAAATCATTCATTAAATGAAACATGAAGTGATTCGTCGATCGTTGAGGTTCGTTTGTTGTATATCCGGTAGGCTTTGCTACGTGAGGAGTATCCAACAAAAATCTCATCATCGGATCTTGGATCGAATTTGTCCAAACTACCATACGTGTTTTTAAATAAAACATTTTGAACCAAAAACACGAAAATGTTTAACTTGAGGCAATCTACCAAACAACAATTCATAACAAGTTTGTTTAGTGTCGGGCCTCAAAAGTATTCTATTAAACACATAGCAAGCGGTGTGTATCGCTTCCGCCCAAAATTGATGGCCAAGTTGGCTATCATCAAGCATAGTGCGAGCACACTCCACTAGCGTCCTATTCTTTCTCTCAACAACACCATTTTGAGGAGGTGTGCGAGGGAATGAAAAGGTGTGTGTAATACCAACTTCATCACAAAAGTTCTCAAAAGACTCATTCTCAAATTCTCCTCCATGATCACTACGAATAGTGACAATGGTGATTCGTAAGAGATTTTGTACTTTCTTAACAAAAATTGTGAAGTTTTCAAAAGCTTCATTTTTATTACACAATGAAAATACCCAAGTAAATCTAGAAAAGTCATCAACGATGACAAGTCCATATCTAGCATTACCTAATGAAGCAACTCTAGTTGGCCCAAATAAATCTAGATGTAATAGCTCTAGAGGCCGCTTAGAAGAAATGCTTTTCTTAGGTTTAAATGAAGATTTTGGAAGCTTGCCTCGTTGACACGAGTCACAAAAGCTTTTCTTTTGACAGACAAGCTTAGGGAAGCCTCTAATAGAATTTAACTTGGAAAGCTTAAAAAGTGTTCCAAAGTTCACATGACCAAAACGTCGATGCCATAAGTGTTATTCACTTGTGTTGGCAATAAAACATTGTTCATGTGATCTTGGAAGATCTAGGATGTATATATCCTTATGGCGTGTGTCGGAAAACAATAATTCATTATTATCTTTTCTTAAAATATGGCACATTCCTTTCGCAAAGCTAACTTTGTAACCTTTGTCACAAAGTTCGCTTATTGAAATAAGATTGTGGTTTAATACTTTAAAAAGGTAAACATCATTTATAAGTGTTTTAGAAGGATTACCCACTTTACCAACACCTATGATGGTTCCGCTCTCGTTGCCTCCAAAGACTACCCGGTTTCCATTTGCAATGGAAACCACTCCGGAGAGCAATTGAGCGTCACCCGTCATGTGTTTTGAACACCCGCTATCGAGTATCCCATTCCTCTTGGAGCTAAATTTAAATTTGTTGCTCCGTTTCTTTTTCTTGAGTACCTAAAGATAGAAAATATCGTATCATGGTACCCAAGGTCATTGGGTCCAAAAAATTAGACCTTTGGAAGCCAAGTCCAATTGGACTTAGACTTCCCCACATAATTATCATTATCCACTACATTCATAAAATAATCATTCATGTAAACTTGTTTTTCATCCATGCTTGTGTCCTTTGGGCTCCAAATCTTGAAATTTTTGGGAGCCCTAATCCTATTGGGAGCAAGCATGCGTTGTTGATTTCTACGTGATGCATGTCGTGGATAGGCATAAGGAACATGATGAAATGGTGCATGTGGATAATTATTCATACGATGATGTGGGTGAACATATGCATGTGGAGGAACACGTGCGTGAGGGTGTCTCACATGGTGTGCACGTGCCCGTGGATGTGTAGCATAGAAATCATCATATGTGTGAGCCGGTGGAGTAGGACGTGTGTTCCTACGTGGCATGGTATTCGTGTACATGTAAGCATGGCCCTTCTTTGGAGGTCCACCCAAAGTGGGTTTCTTTCCAAATGAAGGTGTGTACGAGGTGGAAGCACCATTGGTAGATGAACTACCAATAGAGTGTTTGCTACCACTCGTTGAGGCATCGGAAGTTGGCTAACAAAAGTAGTGGCCGCTTTGGATGAATTTCCCATCGTATACCCCAAGCCAATGTGGTGATTGGCCGGGAGTAAATCATTTAGGATTTTATCTAAATGGTCCTTACCCTTATTGAATTTATTAATTCGGCCTAATGTGTTCTCATATTTCTCGGTGAGAGAACGCATAGAAGCATCTAAAGTGGATACTTGCGATGTGAGCACATAAACACGAGATTTGAGATTCTCATTCTCAATACTCAAAGTCGAGTTTTGAGAAGTCAAATCCGCTATCTTGTGTTCCTCCGGATCCTCAATGCTAACATGTTCAAGTTGAGACTTGAGATTTACAATCTCATTTTTCAACTCTTCAACAACGGTGTCATTGTTGGTGATGATAGTTTTAGGTGAGGTTTGGAAGCTAGCTAAATCATCTTTTACTTTAGTATACCTATTTACTAATTTAGTGTATTTAGACCATAATTGCTCATTAGCATTTCTAAGGTCATCCATGGTTACCTCATCGCCTTCGTTGTCGCTATCATCGGAAGAGGAATCTTTATCTTGCTCCTCTTTAGCCATGAAGCACATGTGTGCTTGCTCCACTTGCTCATAATCCGACTCTCCGCTAGAGGAATCATCGGAGTCGGTAAATGTCCCTACAAGCCCCTTTTTGTACCCTTTCTTGTACTTCTTGGACTTGTCGAACTTCGGTGCCTTCCACTTCTCCTTGTGCTTGTTTTGAGGACAATCCGCTTTCATGTGTCCTGGCTTGTTGCATTTGAAACACAAAGGAGAGGGGGCGTTAGAAGAACTAAACTTCGATTTGTTTTTGAAGTTACCTTTCCGAAAGAACCGGTTGAACTTCTTTGCCATGAGAGCCATGGACTCCAAGTCCAACTCGTCTTCTGAGTTTTCATCATCGGTCGATGTGGAAGTTGATGGAGCGGCCTTGAAAGCAATCGCCTTCTTCTTTGGCTCGTCTTGCGTTAGGTAGGACTTCATCTTTTCCTGCAACTTCAACTTGCTATTCGTGCGTACCTCATAAGACATCAAGGTACACATTAGTTGAACAACGGTATAAGTTTTCATATCATTACCTTCCTCGATGGCGAAGGTACGTTTCTCCCATCTAGAAGAAAGTCCATCGATGATCTTCGAGACTTTCTCCTTTTGGGTGTAGGTCTTACCGAGAGCCTCCAACTCGTTTATGATGTCGACGAAGCGAGCATAGTACTCCTTCATCTTCTCACCATGTAACATATGAAATAACTCGTAATCTTTATTAACTACAATGATTTTAGAGTCTCCTACCCTACTCGTTCCTTCATGCAAGATGAGGAGGGAGTTCCATATTTGATATGCACTATTACATGTGCATATCTTATTGAAATCCTCGGGCTCCAAAGCGCATTGCAAGGCGTTCATTACCTTGGCATTGCTTACCTCCGCGGTGACCTCCGCGGTAGTCCATTTCTCGAAATCTTCTTCGGCGGGCTCGACATACTCCTTCATCGTGGCCCTCCATAGTGAAGCACTCCGGAGGAAAGTTTCCATCCGGCATTTCCAGTACCCGTAGTTGGTACCGTTGAAGAAGGGAGGCCTCGTTGAGGAGTGTCCTTCCATCACCAAAGATGCTCCTTCACGATTCTTGAAGGTGATATAGTCGGAAGGTGGACGAACGGTCTTGTTGTCGTTGGTAGACATAGCTATAGACTTGGCTCTGATACCAAATGTAATGCCCTGCTAAGCTACTGCACAAGTACTAGATGGGGGTGAATAGTACTTTAAAATAATTAAGAGGATAATTCCTAATTATCTTGCAAACTCTACCAATTAAGGCGGAAATGCGGAAATGTAAATATGACAACAAAGAAGACAATCACAAACAAGCAATATTACTGGGTTCGGATCCAGCCAAGTCTCCCCGACTTGTTCCCGGTGATCCTACGTCCCAACCACCCGGAGCCCCTCCGGATACTTGAGTTAGAAACCCTAACTCAAGATTTCCACTATGAAATACTTGTGAAAAACCTTCACAAGTCAAATCATACACAAATGAAAATTGTGACTCCCACAACCCGGGATCACAAACAAACTCTCACAACCGAGAGTAAAACACTTACAATAATGAAGTAAATGAAATACGAAATTGCTTACCGACAAAATCATATGCCTTGAGTATAACTTACGATTTAGGGCAAAACGGATTTTGGTGAAGATGAAGAGGCACCAAACCCTAGCTCCAAGATTTAGATCAGCTATGGAGAGCTATGAGGTTGTTGGTGACCTAGGATCAAGCACTTGGCTTGGAAGGCTCACAATCAATGAATCTCTCTTTTGAAATAAGAGTGAGGGAGAGATTCTTGAAAGGAAATGAATGAGCTTTAATGAGATTGAATGCTTTCTCTTTGATCTCTAAACTTCTCTTAAAATCATCCTTGAGTGCAATGAATGCAGCACACCAAGTATATATAGGTTAGATGAAAGAGAGAGTGAAAATCGTGGCATTAAATGCTCCAACGGCTCTATTCTGAACCAAACTAGTCGGTCAAAGAAGGTTGACTGACCAACTAGTTCATCAACTAGTCGGTCGGTCAAACAGCATGAACCGACTAACTGGTGAACAGGGAATAGATGAAGATTCAGACTAACAGAACTAGTCTGTCCAAGAAGACTTGCCAACCGACTAGTTTCACAACTAGTCGGTCGGTGAGTGAACTTAGACCGACTAAGAGATAAAACAAATAGTCTGAGTACTAATTGATTTAGTCGGTCCAAGAACAAAAGTTGACCGACTAGTTCATCAACTAGTCGGTCGCCAAATGTACATAGACCGACTAACAATAAACAGTAACTAGGCATGTACAGGGAAAGCTCAACTAGTCGGTCTAAGAAGCATCACTGACCGACTAGTTCACAAACTAGTCAGTCGGTGAGTCAACGTAGACCGACTAACTGTAAACAGTAAAGAGCTTAGAATTGAGAAGGCAAACTAGTCGGTCCAAGAAGCATTGCCGACCGACTAGATCACCATCTAGTCGGTTGGTTCTTCTTCTTGAACCAACTAATATGCACAAAAAGTCCCGAATCGAAGCGCGAAGCTTCGGGAAAGTTCGTATGGACTTCTACTAAGATCCTATGTCTAAGATAGGAGCGTTATGAATATTAAAACGTAAGACCTACTCAAGGCTTAACATTCTACGGAACGAAGCTAAAAGAATATAAATAAAACTTGACGAACCGTCTTCGAAAGCTTCAATCCGAATCTTCATGACTTCTAAAATGGTCCAAAAGCTTCAACGAAGCTTTAGGCATACGATCACGTGCTTTGAGAAGTCTCGAGACGTCGCTTTGGATGTTCACATGAATTTGGCGACGATCTCCATAACTGCGCTCACAAATTGTTAGTTCACGATATATTTATATTTGTTCATCATCCAAAACCAAATCCGGGGAGTCCAATATCCAACATGATCATCATTGGGGTAACGACACAGATGAGCAAGCACCGACAAATGAATTTAGTGCAGATGTTTTGGCGTACTTCTCCAATAAGTTCAATTTCCTTTAACAACAGATTGCCCTGATGCGACATGAGGTACGGAAACCACTTGATGATCAACAATCTATTAGCACCGTCCAACATAACTGTGGCCGTCAGGGGCCCATACCACCTATGCAGTGGCACTATCAGAATGCAGGTCTGCCCCTAGCCCACAGACTAGATACGCAGCATTTCCATTACATGGGACTTTGCAGAAGTCCAGGCTAGAGGCTAGAGAGCAGGATAGAGGAATTTAGTGTTGCACAGAGTGAGAAAAACATTTAATTCCTGGGCGCTATTCAGACAGTCACAAGGTTTGATTCTATCACCATGCAATGTGAAGCTGTTTCATTCAAATTTGTCCAGTTGACACAGGAATTTATTCGGCGCATGAGACCACTAGAGCAATCAGAGAGCCACCTTAATGTTGTCACTATGAGAAGAGACATGAGGCTAGAAACCCAAGTGGTGGTCATTGAACCGATAGGGGTAAATGCCAAAGAAACCCCCCAGCGTATACAAGGGACACCGATGAAGATGACCGTCCCGGCAAGGGGAACCAAAACGACTCCACAGGAATATCCAAAACTTATGTACAGCAAATCATGTTTCCCCCTAGATTAGCAAAGGCATGGCTTGAACAGAAATACGAAAAATTTATGGATACCTTGAAGGACATGAAAATAAGCATCCCATTTCTAGACATGGTGGCCGAGATCCCATCATATGCAAAATTTCTCAAGGATCTACTTACCAACAAGAGAAGAACAACAGTTATGCTTTCAGAAGATTGTAGTGTCGTTCTCCAAGATAAACTCTCGGAGAAGCTAAAGGACCCGGTGAGTTTTTCTATCCCATGCATGATCGGGAACATGTCCATTCACAGGGCACTATGCGACCTCGGCGCTAGTGTGAGCCTTATGATACTCTCCGTTTGCAGGAAACACAACATAAGAGAGTTGAAACCATCATCAATGTCCATTCAGTTAGTCGACCGATCGATAAAGTACCCATTGGGAAACTTAAAGGATGTGCCCCTCCACATCGGGAACCTGATCATCCCATGTGATTTTGTTATCATGGATATGGTAGAAAACTCATGAGTTTTGATCATTCTAGGCAGGCCATTCCTAGCTACAGCTGGAGCCATGATAGACGTGAAGAACTGTAAGATGTCCTTGACCGTTGGGATGGATAAAGTTCCAAAGGTCTATTGGGCTACCTGTCGCTACCGTCACTTGTTACCATGTAGACATAATGAGCTACTAGAATAAGCACCCATTGGGGACGAGTCTCCTTACCTATTTAAAGAACACCAGTGTCGCAAATCATGAGCACGATGAAGGTACGGAATTTCTTAAGGAGATATTAAGTATGCAACCGGAATGTGCAAATCCAAGGACCATCAATAGAATCTCTGCAGGACTTTCAAAGCTAGAAATGGTGAAAGGGGAGAGTCACACCCCTCCCGAGGTAGAGCTTAAACCCCTCCCCAAAAACCTAAAATACGCATTTTAGGGGAAAATTCGACTTACCCAGTTATCGTCAATGCTTCAATTAGTGCCACCCAACACGAGGGATTATTGGCCGTCCTTCGCCAACATAGAGGCGTCCTAGGATATAGCATTGATGATATCAAAGGTATTAGCCCATCCTTTTGCATGCACAGAATCCCACTTGAGGACGGTCAATCCCCATCAATTGAACCCCAAAGGTGCCTCAATCCAAATGTGCAAGAGGTGGTTTAAAAAGATGTCTTGAAACTACTTGACGTGGGGATAATCTACACTATCTCTGATTGTCCATGGGTTATCCCGGTTCAAGTGGTCCCAAAGAAAGGGGGGATGACCGTCATCAAAAACAACAAGGACGAGTTAATTTCAACTAGATGGTCACCAGGTGGCACATGTGTATCGACTACAGGAGGTTAAACAAAGCCACCCGAAAGGACAATTTTTCTCTCCCCTTCATTGATCAAATGCTTGAAAGATTGGCTAAACACTCTTACTTTTTCTATTTGGATGGATGTTCAGGGTTCTTTCAAATCCCTATCCATCCAAGTGATCAAGAGAAGACCACATTCACATGACCTTATGGCACCTTCGCATATCGAAGAATGCCATTCGGGTTGTGTAATGCACCGGCCACATTCCAACAATGCATGATGGCTATCTTCTCCAACTTAGTAGAAAAAATCATGGAAGTATTCATGGACGACTTCTCGGTCTACGGAACTGTAACGGCCGGTACTCACTATTCGTAATACGGCTGTACGTATAGCAATTTCGGGTACCTGATTGGTTTTATTGCTTTGTGTGTGAGTCGTGGCGTTGAGTCGATAGGGCCGTAGCATCTTGGTTGCATACTCAGCAAGCCAACCCCGACGTGTGCCCAACTTGGGATTACTGTCGCCTTTGGACCCCGTATCCTTTGTACGCTTTTCGTGCATGTAGTCTTGTTCGTGCACGTATTTATTTTAGACCTTGTCTGTATCCGGACCCTATAGTGTGATATGCCGTTGTGACCCTCTCAAAGAATATTAAGTTGTGGAATTATTTTGGAACGTCATTTCACGGGTCGTTCTCCCACGATTTGACCTTGTTTGATGAGACGTCGCGATTTTCACTTTTGTTGTGATGCCTTTATATTTTTAGTTTCGTTTCTTGTCATCGAATTCATGATCCGTCTTCTTAGTTTCGTTTCTCTCGTCCGTGCGGTCACCACAGTATTTATCTTATAATTTTTGAGCTCCGTTTGACCCACCTTCGCTATTTTGCACAATTTATATTACTTTTCCCTCATTAATTCTAACCCTCTTTATAATCCTATTTTCTGGTATAACCTTAGCCATTTGCTTGTTTGACCTTGGCCGAATTAGTTTGTAGAACCACACACAGACTTTTATAATAAAACCCTAAGGCCTAGGTCCCTACCTCTTCACGTGTTGCTCTTCACACACACACACACACACACACACACACACACACACACACACACACACAACTTTAACCCCCCTTATACTAATATTCTAATAGAACCCTAGGCTTATAGACCCTATGATGCACTAACCTTTATGCATGCTGCCATCTCTACCCCACACGTAATCTATTACTCAAGCTTAAGACCTGGGATGGCTCACGTGAGCACCCCCCTTAAAAATAGTAATCTATGGTATTTTTTTAACTTATATCCTATCTCTCCCAGCAAACCAAACGAGAGCCCCCCCCCCCCCCCCCCCCCCCCCCTCGTTTTTCTTTCGCACGCAACCAACCCCGGTGCCCTTCTCCCTCAGCCCGCCTCGTTGCTGGCCTAGAGACCTCACCAGCGTCCCCTGAGCACCTACCCACCGTGATTTCCCCTCCAACAGGTGCCAGTAAGCTCCATCCGCTGCCTAGCCCAGCCTGGCCGCCCCAACCTGTTGCTTCTCCTCCTTCCCACGCAACGCACAGCGCCCAGGCTGCGCAACCCGGACCTCCTCTTCCTCCCTCCGAGCAGCCTCGATCGGACCCCCTTTCCGCCGGTCACCACACCCCACGGCGGTCTCCACCACCGGAAAAAACCCCGCCCATCTGTCTTTCATCCGCCGTGCGGTGCTCCTCACGGCCAGCTCAGGCCGGTGACCCACCCTATCCGGCCACCTCGACCTCCGCAACCGCCAGGAGAGCTCCCCTCTCCTTCCCTAATCCGAAACAGCCGACTCCTATTGGCAGGCCAAAGACCCCATAGATGCCGAACCACCTCCCCTGTTTTCTCTCATTTCCCCTGCTCAGAACAGAGCCTCACTTCCGCCGTGCTCGCCCCCACCAAACAGCCGCAGCTCCTCCCCTTGAACCCCGCTCAGCCCTTCGACCGCCCTCGACCTCAGTCCGACCTCGCCAGCCCTCACATCTCCGGCCTTCCACAGTGTTTTTCGGCCTCCCCACAGGTCCTCCACCTTTTGTAGTCGTCGTTAAACAACATCCATCCTTCCCCTCTCGACGGGCATCCAAACAGCTGCCTCCTCCCAAGCTTCGCACATTGACATCACCGTATGCCACCCTCTTGCTACAGACTGTCGTCATCAGATTGGTGCTCGCCGCTGTAGCCCCAACTCGAAGCAACGTCGGCCAACCCATCTCGTCGGAGGTCCTCCACGGCATCTCCCCTCCGGCACTAATCCACGAGAGCTCCTCCTCCAGCACGCTTGTCCGTTCGCCATCCGAGAGCAGAACTTGAAGATGCTAACTAATGTGAGTTATAATATTACACTTTGTTGTTATATATATGTTATGTTAATGATAGGTATGTTACAGCGATATATATATTAGTTATTAATAAATGTGTAGTAATACCAGTAGGTTAGCAATACATACTTAACCTAAGATAAGTTGTGGTTTGATTTGATTAAGGTGGTCAGTAACTTATCAGTGCCATGTTTTGTATACTTTATTTATAGCTAGTACAGTGTTAGCTCTTATAAGTTAGTAATATGATTTTGTTAGATATAGTAACATATAAATTAAGAGATTGGTTAGTGGTTTAAGTTAGTTTGAGTTAAGTATTAAAACAATGTTTAGGATTGGTGATGTTTCATTGAGTCTTAATAAGTTTAGCTTAATATCTTGTCGCAGGTAATCTTCTTCTCAATGCGACCACCTGGTCATCAGAATCGTCTCTTTCAGGCAAGTGAAACTTGCCAGTTCTTTGTTTAGGCCGTGCTTTAGGCCATTTCTTGTTTTAGGCGTAAAAGAGACTAGGCGACGAAATGATACTCGCCTAGACGCAATTTTAAGATCTAGCTTGACAACGAAGCTAGATCTGTCACCCTGCCATGTCATTCATGCATCTCTGCCTGTCACGTTTAAATTCCTTATCTGTACGCCTTTAAATTACAACTTGACATGCCATGTCATCCATGCTTGAGTGTTACATTCGTAGCACACGCTACGTACTTCCTTGTTGAGGCTAGGCACCTGCGTTGCAGGCACAACCCTAGGCCAAATACACTTCCTGACTCGTGATCCTGAAGCGGGCTACATGTGTTGGTCAAAAGCCAATGCCCGATTACACGTGGAGGGGTAGGGTTAAGCGACCACTCAGCTTAGAAGTTTGCCAGATCAGCAACTTCCGCTGTAAGGCGTAAACTCTGGGATTGGGGTAGGGTTAAGCGACCACTCAGCGTAGAAGTGTGCCCGTACAGCCACTTCAGCTGTAAGGCGTAAACTCTGTGCACGAAGTGTTTACTTGACGTGTTTACTTGACGTGTTACTTGACTTGTAAAATCCATGTGAATGTTTACTAGCTTTGCTATCTTGCCATGTCATACTTGCTGCACTTACTACTTGTTGCATTCATTTCTTAAACTACCATGTCATCGCATATTTTAGAACTGCTAGATTTTTTCACTTTCTTTTAGTTTCCTTGCACAAGTCTTTTGTAGACTTGCTGACATGCGCCCTCGTCTCTTTGGGTGTCGCATGTTAGTTGCTGAGCCAGAGCCTGTTGCTGAGGACGAACAGGTTGCAGGTGTTGAGTTCGAGGACATTGGGGACCTGTCCTAGAGCCCCTTCTTGTTGTTATCACTTTTTGCTTCGTCGCTGTTAGGTTGTCGGTGCGTAGCACCTCTCTTTTAGTTGATGTTATGTATTAAGCTGGCCATGCTTTAGGCCTCTTTTCAGACTATTGTACTTTTCTTTACGACTTGTCTCTGAATGTTTGGATAAATCTGGATGTTATTGGTAGAGTTTTTTTTGCTTTAAATTATTATTATCTTTGTTTTGCTTCGTGGTTGCAAGGACCTGGTTAGTTGAAAGTATCTTTTTCCTGACGCTTATCAGACCTGTAGCCTCACAGCTCCAAAGTCTGAGCGTACCTTATCACGCCTCGCCTTCTGTTTATGGGAAGCGGGTCGTGACAGGTTTTGTTGGTGGCCCATGCAGGTCCTTTTGCAACTGCGAAATATCGGGACAACGATAATAATAAAAACAATCATTAATTATTCGAGACATTCAAGTCGTAAAATCTGAGTCTAATAAGAGCGTTTAATGTGTCTTAGGTGGCTGGAAGACGTGATGCCCGAGCATCTGTCTCAGCTTAGTAGGGAAATCCATTAGATCAGGACTATAGTAAGACTTAGTTAGACATCTGTGCTTGCTAGTTAGAGGTCCCTGATTGTTATTTAGACCCCATGCTAGAAATTGATATAATCGTCTTAGGAGTTACCTTAGTGGTTCTTGCCTAGCTCTGACCATATTAGACTTCTAGAATTTCTTTAGTCGTTCACTTGGGTTCATCGATTTCGGGCCAAGTTGAACGTAGTCCATTACCGTCTAGATCCTTAGAAAGTCTTAGCGCTAAGTTCCCCAATCTTTAGTTGGTCGACCGTAAGAGTTCCCCGTAGATTTTCATAAGTCATACCCTAGGCGTATTTACGTTCTGATCATACGACCATTTTTCCTTGCCATTGATTCATGAAATCGCCTCGTGACGTTCGTCGTTAATTTTTGAATCTCTTAGTTACAAATCTTGAATCTGCTGAAAATATTTTCGATATTCTTCATTCGCTAAGTTTAAACTCTTTCGAAAACTTTTAATATATATATACTTAGACTTCATGCTCTTCCATTGACTTAAATTCATTTTTTTTTAATTTCGAAACTTTTGTCGAGATTTTTTATTACTATTTTATAATGTTTTCCAGCCTATACTTTTCATACCTATTTAAATACCTTGTCCCTTTTCATATACCAATTTTATTCTGAACCGTATTTCTATTTTCCCTAATTCGATTTATAATTTTCTTTTCTTACTTATCCCATTAAAACTTATTCGAATAACTCATCGCGCTTACCTTTAATATATTTTTTCTAAGTTACATGGGACTTCAGCAATCAGCGTGTCGAATTTATACTCATCACATTCCTACTTCAATTTTTTGTAAAATACTATCTCCATTGAAATTATCTCCAATTGCAAAATAATTCATTCGGCTCCATACTCATTATTCTACGTCTAACCCTTATGTCGTGTTTTAATTTACATGCTACCCTTCTACGTTTTATAAGGAAGTTGTTATATTTTTATTTTATAACTTACGTTCTAGTATATCCTTACCTCGTATTTTATATCTTTCTTCCCTACTTGATTTTTCTGAATTATATATTTTGTTCCACCCAACCAAGCCATTCCCTTGTGTGTCGCCTCACCCGAACCAGTTCATTCCGATCTTGTTCCAACTTCAATTTCGATTTCGTTTTCCCACTATTGTTTAGTTATCACATTAGAGCTTACTGTTGCTTACGTTAACCTTAGAATAGTGTGGTGGGCCCATTAGTATAGGTTGTGATGTCGTTGTACTGCATATAATTACATGGTATATATGAAGTTGTATCTGTGTTAGTATTTATAAATATGTGAGTGGATGGCTATACCACTCTAGGGATGTCTGTGCATATAAGAATTAGTGTTGGAATATTTACTGGGGGTGTATGTAGTTGGAGATACTTAAAATGGTTGGAATAATATTATTATGGTATATAAAGTGATTGAACTATGTGGGTGTTACCTGACTAAATATTAAGTGTGATTAACATTATGGTATGTATGTGGTTGTGTTGGTAGATGTGTATACATTGGAGTGGTATTGGTATAGGTATAGATATCGTGATACGTAGTTCTGATATGCGTTCTGAGTCTCACTCAAGTTTGAGTGGGTATACTCTAAGTATATTATATATATGTCTGTGGTTTGCGTGTAGTACCATGAATATAGCGATGGATGATGTATGTATAGTGATAGGATTTTTTGTTCCTGGTTGTGTTACGTACATTGATTGTGGGTCGCTATACCAGTATATAGTTATAGGTGTTTGTCTTGTGGTGTAGTTATTTACTAAGGACTTGCCGGTGTGAACGTATGTGTGCTAGCTAAACTAGGTGTGTAGATGTACTGAGTATATAGTGGTATGATTGGTATATATGAATGAAATGTTAGTGTGTGTGGTGTACACCAAGCACGAGTAAGTATGTGCTTAGCTATAGGTATTTGTAATTATGGTGCGTGTGATGAGTCTTGAATATAGTTATAGGGTTGTATGTGATGTGAATATATGGTGAAGTATCTGCGTGCATTTGAATGACTATGTACTTGTGAAATTATGGTGATGGTGAATGTATATTAGATATAGTAAACTTGATTTAATAATGGTATGGTGTGATTACATGTGTTGATTTGTTTGGTATTGGATGTATACTAGGAAATATTAGGGAGTAGTATACTCATGTTTGTTTTGTGCATATGTAGTTATCTGTACGTAAAGTACTACGATTGTATTTGCTGGTGTGAACTATTTATTTGTTTGTGAGTATGTGTACCATGGTATGTAATAAGTGTTTAATAGTTATATAAGGATGTGCGTGACTATATGAATGATTGAAGTACGCGTATAAATTTGACTGACTATGATAGGTATAAGTGTATAATGTGCGTGAATATATACATGTTTGTAGTGTTAATGTTTGACTACCTAGTGCATATTTAAGCACTTATAATGACTATACCTAGTTTGAATTATTATGTGTTATGACCAGAGTAGTTACTAGAGTGACTAGATATGTTAGAAAGTCCGAGGACGGACTTTGTCCTAAGGTGGGTAGGATATAACGGCCGGTACTCACTATTCGTAATACGGCTGTACGTATAGCAATTTCGGGTACCTGATTGGTTTTATTACTTTGTGTATGAGTCGTGTCGTTGAGTCGATAGGGCCGTAGCACCTTGGTTGCATCCTCAGCAAGCCAACCCCGACGTGTGCCTAACTTGGGATTACTGTCGCCGTTGTACCCCGTATCCTTTGTATGCTTTTCGTGCACGTAGTCTTGTTCGTGCATGTATTTATTTTAGACCTTGTCTGTATCGAACCCTATAGTGTAATATGCCGTTGTGACCCACTCGAAGAATATTAAATTGTGGAATTATTTTGGAACATCATTTCAAGGGTCGTTCTCCCACGATTTGACCTTGTTTGATGAGACGTCGCGATTTTCACTTTTGTCATGATGCCTTTTTATTTTTAGTTTCGTTTCTTGTCGTCGAATTTGTGATCCGTCTTCTTAGTTTCGTTTCTTTCATCTGTGCGGTCACCCCAGTATTTATCTTATAATTTTTGAGCTCTGTTTGACCCACCTTCGCTAGTTTGCACAATTTATATTACTTTTCCCTCATTAATTCTAACCCTCTTTATAATCCTATTTTCTGGTATAACCTTAGCCATTTGCTTGTTTGACCTTGGCCGAATCAGTTTGTAGAACCACACATAGACTTTTATAATAAAACCCTAAGGCCTAGGTCCCTACCTCTTCACGTGTTGCTCTTCACACACACACACACACACACACACACACACACACACACACACACACACAAAACTTTAAACACCCTTATACTAATATTCTAATAGAACCCTAGGCTTATAGACCCTATGAGGCCCTAACCTTTATTCATGCTGCCATCTCTACCCCCACACGCAATCTATTACTCAAGCTTAAGACCTGGGATGGCTCACGTGAGCACCCCCTTAAAAATAGTAACCTAGGGTATTTTTTTAACCTATATCCTATCTCTCCCAGCAAACCAAATGAGAGCCACCCCCCCCTGTTTTTCTTTCGCAGGCAACCAACCCCGGTGCCCTTCTCCCTCATCCCGCCTCGTTCCCGGCCTAGAGACCTCGCCGGCGTCCCCTGAGCACCTGCCCACCGTGATTTCCCCTCCAGCAGGCTCTAGCAAGCTCCATCCGCCACCTAGCCCAGCCTGGCCACCCCAACCTGTTGCTTCTCCTCCTTCCCACGCAACGCGCAGCACCGAGGCCCTGCAACCCGGACCTCCTCTTCCTCCCTCCGAGCAGCCTCGATCGGACCCCCTCTCCGCCGGTCACCACACCCCACGGCGGTCTCCACCGCCGGCAAAAACCCCGCCCATCTGTCATTCGTCCACCGTGCGGTGCTCCTCACGGCCAGCTCAGGCCGGTGACCCACCCTATCCGGCCACCTCGACCTCCGCAACCGCCAGGAGAGCTCCCCTCTCCTTCCCTAATCCGAAACAACCGACTCCTATTGGCAGGCCGAAGACCCCATAGATGCCGAACCACCTCCCATGTTTTCTCTCATTTCCCCTGCTCGGAACAGAGCCTCCCTTCCGCCGTTCTTGCCCCCACCAAACAGCCGCAGCTCCTCCCCTTGAACCCCGCTCAGCCCTCCGACCGCCATCGACCTCAGTCCGACCTCACCAGCCCTCACATCTTCGGCCTTCCACAGTGTTTTCCGGCCTCCCTCACGGCTCCTCCACCTTTTGTAGTTGCCGTTAAACACCCTCCAGCCTTCCCCTCTCGATGGGCATCCAAACCGCTGCCTCCTCCCAAGCTTCGCACATTGACAGCACCGTAAGCCGCCCTCTTGCTACATGCTACCGTCATCAGATCGGTGCGCGCCGCTGTAGCCCCAACTTGAAGCAACATCGGCCAACCCATCTCGTCGGAGGTCCCCCACGGTATCTCCCCTCCGTCACTAATCCACGAGAGCTCCTCCTCCAGCACGCCTGTCCGGTCGCCATCCAAGAGCAGTACTTGAAGATGCTAACTAATGTGAGTTATAATATTACACTTTGTTGTTATATATATGTTATGTTAATGATAGGTATGTTACAGCTATATATATCAGTTATTAATAAATGTGTAGTAATACCAGTAGGTTAGCAATACATACTTAACCTAAGATAAGTTGTGGTTTGATTTGATTAAGGTGGTCAGTAACTTATCAGTGCCATGTTTTGTATACTTTATTTATAGCTAGTACAGTGTTAGCTCTTATAAGTTAGTAATATGATTCTGTTAAATATAGTAACATATAAATTAAGAGATTGGTTAGTGGTTTAAGTTAGTTTGAGTTAAGTATTAAAACAATGTTTAGGCTTGGTGATGTTTCATTGAGTCTTAATAAGTTTAGCTTAATATCTTGTCGCAGGTAATCTTGTTCTCAATGCGACCACCTGGTCATCAGAATCGTCTCTTTCAAGCAAGTGAAACTTTCCAGTTCTTTGTTTAGGCCGTGCTTTAGGCCATTTCTTGTTTTAGGCATAAAAGAGACTAGGCGACGAAATGATACTCGCCTAAACGCAATTTTAAGATCTAACTTGACAACGAAGCTAGATCTGTCACCCTGCTATGTCATTCATGCATCTCTGCCTGTCACGTTTAAATTCCTTATCTGTACGCCTTTAAATTATAACTTGCCATGCCATGTCATCCATGCTTGAGTGTTACATTCGTAGCACACGCTACGTACTTCCTTATTGAGGCTAGGCACCTGCGTTGCAGGCACAACCCTAGGCCAAATACACTTCCTGGCTCGTGATCCATAAGCGGGCTACATGTGTTGGTCAAAAGCCAATGCCCGATTATACGTGGAGGGGTAGGGTTAAGCGACCACTCAGCTTAGAAGTTTGCCAGATCAGCAACTTCCGCTGTAAGGCGTAAACTCTGGGATTGGGGTAGGGTTAAGCGACCACTCAGCGTAGAAGTGTGCCCGTATAGCCACTTCAGCTGTAAGGCGTAAACTCTGTGCACGAAGCGTTTACTTGACGTGTTTACTTGACGTGTTACTTGACTTGTAAAATCCATGTGAATGTTTACTAGCTTTGCTATCTTGCCATGTCATACTTGCTGCACTTACTACTTGTTGCATTCATTTCTTAAACTGCCATGTCATCGCATATTTTAGAACTGCTAGATTGTTTCACTTTCTTTTAGTTTCCTTGCACAAGTCTCTTGTAGACTTGCTGACATGCGCCCTCGTCTCTTTGGGTGTCGCATGTTAGTTGCTGAGCCAGAGCCCGTTGTTGAGGACGAACAGGTTGCAGGTCTTGAGTTCGAGGACATTGGGGACCTATCCTAGAGCTCCTTCTTGTTGTTATCACTTTTTGCTTCGTCGCTATTAGGTTGTCGGTGCGTAGCACCTCTCTTTTAGTTGATGCTATGTATTAAGCTGGCCATGCTTTAGGCCTCTTTTCAGACTCTTGTACTTTTCTTTACGACTTGTCTCTGAATGTTTGGATAAATCTGGATGTTATTGGTGGAGTTTTTTTCTGCTTTAAATTATTATTATCCTTGTTTTGCTTCGTGGTTGCAAGGACCTGGTTATTTGAAAGTGTCTTTTTCCAGACGCTTATCAGACCTGTAGTCTCACAGCTCCAAAGTCTGAGCAGACCTCATCACGCCTCGCCTTCCGTTTATGGGAAGCGGGTCATGACAGCACACTTCGATGGTTGTCTGCAAAACTTAGCAAAGATGTTGCGTAGGTGCCAAGAAGTCAACTTGTTGCTTAATTGGGAGAAGTGCCACTTCCTGGTTCAAGAAGGGGTGGTCTTAGGACATGTGATCTCCGATAGAGGTATTGAGGTAGACAAGGCTAAGGTTGAGGTCATCGAGGGATTGCCACCTCCCACTAATGTTAGGGGAGTGCGAAGCTTCCTTGGTCATGCGTGGTTTTACCGCCGTTTCATCAAGGACTTCTCGAAAATCGCTCGGCCCTTGACCGAACTCCTAGCCAAAGATACCCCTTTTGTTTTTACTTATGCTTATCTCAAGTCTTTTGACAAGTTAAAGGAATCTCTTATCTCAGCGCCGATAATTCAACCACCGGACCGGCTTATTCCCATTGAGTTGATGTGTGATGCAAGTGACCACATCTTAGGAGCTGTCCTTGGGCAAAGAAAGGATGGAAAACTTCACGCCATCTACTACGCCAGCAAGACCCTCGATAAAGCACAAATGAACTATACGACAACGGACAAAGAACTTTTGGCGGTGGTGTTTGAAATGGAAAATTTTAGGTCATACTTGGTGGGGTCGAAAGTAATCGTGCACACGGACCACGCGGCCCTTAAATACTTGTTGAGCAAAAAGGATGCAAATCCCATCTTATTTGCTGGATCCTTCTTCTTCAGGAGTTTGACATGGAAATTAAAGACAAGAATGGAGCAAAAAACATTGTGGCCGACCACCTATCGTGCCTCGCTTTCGAAAATCAAGGTGAACCCCTTCATTTCAATGATTCTTTTTCCCATGAACATTTGTACACCATTGCTTCAGCTACTACTCCTTGGTTTGTAGACTTGGTCAACTTTCTCGCTTGCGGGATCCTACCATACTGACTCACGTCTCATCAGCGAAATAAATTCTTCAATGACATAAAAAGGTTCTTCCAGGATGACCCTTACATATATAAGTCTTGCCCAGACGGGATCATTCGATGCTGCATCCCAGATGAGGAAACTGCATCAATTATATCCCACTGCCATGATTTACCATACGGTGGCCATGCTAGCACATCAAAGACCACAGCAAAAATCCTCCAGTGCGGTTTCTACTGGCCCACCATGTTAGAGACATAAACACGTTTGTGAAGAGTTGTGACCGCTATAAGAAGTGTTGGAAACGTAAAGTTTTCTTTCCATAAAGTTTTTTGATGATACAATCATTTTTATATATGTGTGTATACTAACTCTTTGGATGCAGATTATCAAGCTCAAACTCTTCACATATGACAATCGTCAAAGTTATGTTGCAAGAAAAAGCATCAAATGCACGATGAAGCTTGAGCAATGAATTCTTGTATCTTGAGAAAGATGATGTAATATTCTTGTAAAAATTTAGATTGTTAAAGCCTTGATAATACTCTATCTTAGTTCTTTAGAACTCAGCCTCAAAATCCAAACTTGAGAAAATTAGTAGACTGGCACTTTTTCCTAGTCGACTAATATTTTTTTATGAAAAAAAATAATTTTTGGTCAAAATTAATTTTTTCAATCAAAAGGTCATTATCTGAAAATTTTCTGAAAATTTTGTTTTTAGTCAACTACAAAGTTTTCCTGGTCTACCAGACAGTTTTTTAAATAGTTATAACGTCAGTTTTTATAACTGATTTCTATTAAATAATTTTTATAATTATTTAATGGCAGTTACACCTACAACGTCACTTTGTCAGTTCCTAGCCGTTTTTGTCCGTTTGTGGAAGTTTATATCCGTTTTTCTATCAAAGGACACTTCAACAGTCATTTTCTGACCTGTCAGCACTATCGACTAATAGTTTTGACTAGTCAACTAATTTTTGGAAAAACGTCTCAGAATTTTTTGAAAATTTAGGCAGTTGTCCAACGTTTGAAAACTAAATTTTTTTGACTATAAATAGATCCCCAGACCCCTGCCTAAAATACACGAAAATTCACTCACTCTCTCTTTTCTTAAGGTTTCTTTCTCTCTCTAGAAAGTGTGTGGTTTTCAGATTTCCATAGGGGAACCTTTGTAGAAATTCTGCCCTTTAGGAATTCCAATTTCCAAGAGTGTTCTACCACTATTCATATCTTGAACCTTGGAGATTCCATCACCAACCTTGCGCTATATTTCCTATATTATCAAGGCTATAGTGTATTTGGTATGCCAGGAGATCCAACATTTGGTATCAGAGCTTCATGGTTAAGATGGCCTACACCTATCTGACAAACACTTCAACGCCTTCATCACAATTTCCAGAAGGGCACTCTACTACAAGGCATATACTATTCAATAGTTCCAACTACTCCTATTGGAAGACAAGGATGACGACCTATCTTCAAAGCATCTACTACGAACTTTGGAACATGTTGGAAACTAAATACGAAAAGCCTACAACTCCATATGCCCAATGGACCGCTACTGACAAATCTGCTGCAACTCACAACTCAAAAGAAATGGATGCACTATTCCGTGCTATGGACAAGAATGAGTTCAACCGTGTCTCCCAGGCCAAAACTGCATATGATATCTGGCATACACTCCAGGTAACACATGAAGGAACTAATAAAGTTAAGGAAACTAAAATCTATGTTCTTGTTCACAGGTTTGATTTATTCAGAATGAAGGAGAATGAACCAATTGGAGAAATGATCACTCGTTTCACCGACATTGTCAATTCCGTAATTGCCATTGGCAAAACCTACTCTCAAACGGAACAAGTGCGGAAGATTCTTCGAGCCTTAACATCAGAAAGGGAGAAGAAGACTACAGCCATAGAAGAAGCCAATGACTTATCAACTCTTACCGTTGAAAGCTTGGTTGGTAACCTGATGGCCTACGAAGTACAACTTCTAGATCGCAAAGAACAAGCAGATACAAAGAAGAAAACTCTTGCCTTTGCCGCTTCATCAACACTGATGATTCTGACATGGACGATGAAGACATGGCGCTAATAACTAGAAACTTCAAGAAGTTTCTACGAAGAGGTAAGTTTAAAAGTTTTAAGCCCAAATCTACTGATGCTTCTTTGTGTTTTCAATGTAACAGGCCTGGACATATAAAAAAGGATTGTCCACTTCTTAAGCCAAAAGAAAGGACATTCAACAACTTTAGAAAACATAAGAAGTTCGAAAAGAAAAAGAAGGCACTAGCAGTAACATGAGACTCTTCATCTTCAGATGAAGAAGAAGAAGTCAACGACCAATCTAATGAAGAAAATGCTCATATGTGTTTTATGGCACAAAGTGATAATGAGGTAAGTAGTTTAGATAATGAAGAACTACTTGATGCTTTTAATGAATTATATACGAGATTCAAGAAATTGAATTCGCAGCATATGGCATTAGTTCTTTCTCATCAAGAACTAACCTCTTCATCTTCTTCATTAGATAGTCTAAAAATTGAGAAGGAAGCATTATCTTCTCAAAATGATAAATTGCTGCATGAAAATGAGATTCTCAAATCTGAGAATCATAACATGATTTCACGCATTTCCATTTTAGATAAAGATATTTCATCTCTAAAGTTGAAATATGATGATATGTCTTCTAACATTAGTAAGTTTAATAAAGAAAAGAATAATCTTGATGATTTACTTAGAGTACAACATCCTGTTAATCATAGACAAGGTTTGGGGTATAAGAATACTCCTGAATCTACTATTCTTGGTAATGTTTTTTTAGAAAAGAAAACGCATGTATTTATTAATGCTAAGAAAATTGATTCTTCTAATAATATGAAAAAAGATACTATTCATATTCCAAAGAAGACAAATTTTCTTAAATCTTCTAAGAAAACAATTATGCATAATATTTGGGTTCCCAAAGATATTTGTTTATTGGGTTATTTAGTACCGACCCCCTGTGTTTTTTCAAAAATTAGTAGCACCCCCCTATGGTTTCAAAAATTAGTAAGACCCCCTCCATAGGGGGGTGATACTAATTTTTGAGAAAACACCGGGGGGGTGATACTAATTATGGCGAAAAACTTGCGGTGTCGTAGGGGGGTCTTACTAATTATTGAAACCATAGGGGGTTGATACTAATTTTAGAGAAAACACAGGGGGTCGGTACTAAATAACCCTTGTTTATATGATAAGGATCTATACGTTTATAACTTTATGCAAAATGTTATTCTTTCTTCTAATTATTTGAAGAAACCATATTCCACATGGGTTTGGTTTTCTAAGGACTAATCCTAAGGACCCATATAAAAAGGGTACCAATATTTATTATTTATCTCTAAGGTACCCATAAAAGAAAGATAGATTCTATTTTATTTACCAAACATATAGATTCTAATGTGATCATTATACAAATATTATGTTTTCTGTTTGCATATGTGCTAGATATCAGTCTGATCCTAAGTTATCACATTTGACTGCTATCAAAAGGATAATTAGGTATATCAAACACACATCTGATTTTGGTTTATATTATCCAAAATCAAATTCATTTGATTTAGTTTCATATAGTGACGCAGATTTTTCTGGTTGCAAAATTGATCGTAAAAATACAAGTGGAACTTGTCACTTTTTAGGATATGCATTAGTATCATGGTTTAGTAAGAAACAGAACCCTGATTCTTTATCTACTACCGAAGCGGAATATATTGCTGCTGGTTTAGCATGTGCACAGATTTTATGGATGAAACAAACAATACTAGATTATGGCATTAAATATAACACATGTCCAATAATGTGTGACAACACTAGTGCTATAAATTTATCCAAAAATCCGGTACATCATGCACATAACTAAGCACATAGATATACGTCACCATTTCTTGGATGATCATGTCCAAAAAGGTGATATTATTCTTAAGCATATAGACACTAAGAATCAAATTGTCGATATCCTGACTAAGCCTCTTAAAGAAGAGACTTTTCTAAAACTTAGGAGAGAACTTGGTATAGTTAGTGAATCGGAATTTTGATTATTCATTATAGTTATATATTAAGTTAATATCAATATAGAATTTTTCTGAAATTTTCAGAATTATTTTATAATTTTATTAGTCGACTAGCAGACAGTTCTGGTCGACTGACCCGTTAAATATTCCTATATCTCAGTTTTATATATTTATATATATATATATATATATATATATATATATATATATATATATCTCTCTCTCTCTCTCTCTCTCTCTCTCTCTCTCTCTCTCTCTCTCTCTCTCTCTCTCTCACTCTCACATCTATTATCTTATTAATATATTTCATCTAAACTGATCGGTCAAATGTTTTAATTCCACTAGAAACAAAAAGAACCACCTTTTTTGTTTTCCCTCCACTTTCCAAAGCTCCTTGGAAAGATAACATGTTAAGTACACTCTTCCTTGGAAAGTGGCCTTTGTTAAGTCAAACTAGTACAACCCTTGGACAGATGTTAGGTCCTTCCTTTGACCGGCTATGTTAATTAAATATCCTCATTTTTTCGCGTCTTCGCTTCTCAATATTTCCTGCGCATCGATTAGTCGACTAGACATTTCGACTAGTTGACCAGAAAATTATAATTTTCAGAAAAACTACGTTTCGATCGTTTTCTTCCACCGTTTTTCACACCAATCGGTTCTTCAATGTCTAGAGAAGTTAATGGAAGTTATCACTTGGTTCCAAATCAGTTTTTACTTTTGAATTTCGAAATTCCCTCTAATTTTTCTCTATTTAAATCAATGGATCCCTCCTCCTTTCAACCATGCGAAACCACTTTCTTCTTGATCCAAACGTTCCTCCATCTTTCAACACTGATTTCAAATGGCCTCCTCATCTTCCCGTTGCCCAAATACTTCCGACCGTCGGCCTTTAATCTTTAACTCCGCCGAAGCCCGTGCCAAATTTGATTCCATGGCCAATACCCAATTTTATCCGAAACGCTTCATAGATTTCAATGATACCAAAATTCTCCAGTATGATGTTTTCAATCTTCTTGATGATGCTGCTCTCTTCAATCTCTGGAGTTTTGTCGAGGTTGTCCATACTATCCAAGTCTAGTTAAGGATTTCTATGCCAACATGGAGGTAACCTACGATGATGGTAATGTCTTCTTTGACACCATTGTCAAGGACCATGAAATTCATCTCGATACACTTCTCTTGCCGAAGCCCTAGGTATCCCTCGTTCTCATGTCTCCGACCTTGGTTATCCCTTAGATAATGCCAATGTTCTTGCCTGATTAAGCCCGAATTTCCATGTGGGGATGAGCGCCATTGACTTGCTTCCTACTCCGGGTCTCATCTTTAAGATCCTCATCTACAACCTCCTTCCCAAATCCGGTTCTCTAAACTACGTTAGCAACCACCTTGCACTTTGTCTTTACGCCATTGTTGGGGGATTAAAGGTAAACTGGGCGTATGCTTATATGCGTATACTCATCAAGCCTGTTACAACACACATTTACCTCCCTTGCACCATCACCCGCATCTTCAAGTACTTCAATATCCCTCTAGTTGGTGAAGTCTCCGTGTTTCCCACAATCAATTTCGATCTTTCGATCCTTAACCGCATGACCTTACCTCCTCCTCCGAGAAATGAAGAAGAAGATCGCACCGCTGAACCTCCTCTCTGTCATTGTCGTTTTGGTGTTGGTCCCAATAATCCTCATCCTCACCATGCCACTCTCCAAACGCAAATTGACAATTTGCACGAGGATGTTAACAAGGGATTTACGGGCGTCCAGGAACACTTGAGCGGTTTTGAAACCCGTCTAGAGAACATCACCACCGCCATGAACAAGGGCTTCGAGACTTCACAACACAGTCAGGCCCAAATTCTCAGTCTTCTCGAACAATGGTCCCCCTATTCTCCGTCAACGTCGCAGCACCCTCCTCCACCGTTTTCAGCGATTTCTAGAAATTTCGCTTATTAGTCGACTAGGCAAATCAATTAGTCAACTAATCGTAGTAATTTGTTTTTCAGTTGTATGGTTTGGTTGTCGTGTTTCAGTGGTTATGTTTGGTATTTGTTATTAAGTTGTTTTAGTTGTCTAATCAGTCAATACTCTGTCAGTTTGATTGCTTTTGGTTATTGGTTATTGCCTAGCGCATCCTATGTATATGTATGTCTTTTATTAATGAAGTTCAGTTTGTTTTAGTTCGTATTCTTCCCTGGTTTCAGAATTCTGCACTGATTAGTCGACCAGAACTTTTCATTAGTCGACTAATTCACTAATTTGCAGAAATTTATCCCATTTTTTTGATAATTTCAAAGAGGGAGAAAATTGCGAAAAATATGAAATGACATGTCTAAACATTATTATATATGCACACTTCTAAATGTTTTTTTCATTACAAAGAAACTTTTAGAAACTTATTATTTCCAAAGTTTTTAAGCTCTCTTTATACACATTCATTTTTTTATATATGCATTTGCTAAATTACATTTTTTCACAATTATTCAAATTGGCAAATTGATTATTCAATTTATTAAGATATATTCAGGGGGAGCCTTATAATTAAAAATATTTTTTTACATATATCACATATATTTCATATTATCTTAAGATATATTGTAATCATCAAAAAAGGGGGAGAATGTTGGAAACATAAAGTTTTCTTCCCATAAAGTTTTTGATGATACGATCATTTTTATATATGTGTGTACTAGTCATAACCCGTGTCCGTGGACACGGTTCATTTACGATTTTCTCCCGCGAAATCTTTGTTACCAAACATTATTTACACAGTCAAATTTGTGCGGAACAACAAATTTGGTGTAGAAAAATAAATTCGGAGAGAGCGCCCTTGAGTCGGAACAACAAATTAGCGTTAAAAAATTTAGCGGGCGCCTTCGGCGCGGGCGCCTTCGGCACAAAGGGTGGAAGTGCATAAGTGTGTGTGTGTGTGTATAGTGTGTGGGTAAAAAGTGAAATGAGAGGGTTTGTTAGCAAAAAGGAAAAATAGGTGGTATTCTGCCCAAATGTAGTGATTGTGAGGGGTTTGAAAACAAAAGGGAAAAATGGTGGTTTTTCCAAACACTCATCTCAACCCTTCTTTTACCAAGATTAAATCCTAGCCATTCTTCTATCAACCTCTTTATACATCAGCATGACATCAGCTTGTCCCAGTCAGCCCTAGGATTCAAAAATAGTTGTGTTTTAATATATAGATACCAACTCTTTGGATGCAGATTATCAAGCTCAAACTCTTCACATATGACAATCGTCAAAGTTATGTTGCAAGAAAAAGCATCAAAATGAACGATGAAGCTCAATCAATGAATTCTTATATCTTGAGATAGATGATGTAATTTTACTTTTTATTTTTGTAAAAATTTAGAGTGTTAAAGCCTTGATAATACTCTATATTAGTTCTTTAGGACTCAGCCTCAAAATCCAAACTTCAGAAAATTAGCAAACCGGCACTTTTTCCTAGGCGACTAATATTTTTTATGAAAAAAAAAATTTTGGTCAAAATTAATTTTTTCAATCAAAAGATCATTTTCTGAAAATTTTCTCAAAATTTTGTTTTTAGTCAACTAATAAGTTTTCCTGGTCTACCAGACAGTTTTTCAAATAGTTATAACGTCAGTTTTTATAACTGATTTCTATTAAATAATTTTTATAATTATTTAATAGCAGTTACAAACTATCCTACAACGTCACTTTGCCAGTTCCTAGCTGTTTTTGTCCATTTTTGGAAGTTTATATCTGTTTTTCTATCAAATGACACTTCAACAGTCATTTTCTGACCTGGCAGCACTATTAGTTGACTAATTGTTTTGACTAGTCAACTAATTTTTGGAAAAACGTCTCAGAATTTTTTGAAAATTTAGGCAGTTGTCCAACGTTCGAAAACTAACTTTTTTGACTATAAATAGACCCCCAGACCGCTGCCTAAAATACACGAAAATTCACTCTCTCTCTCTTTTCTTAAGGTTCTCTCTAAAAAGTGTGTGATTTTCAGATTTCCATATGGGAACCTCTGCAGAAATTCTGACCCTTTAGGAAGTCCAATTTCCAAGAGTTTTCTACCACAATTTATATCTTGAACCTTGGAGATTCCATCACCAACTTTGCGCTATAATTCCTATATTATCAAGGCGATAATGTATTTGGTGTGTCAGGAGATCCAACAAGAAGACTGGCAACATCTCCAGAAGAAATGAAATGCCTCTCAATCCCATCTTAGATGTTGATATCTTCGATGTCTGGGGGATCGAATTTATGGGCCCTTTCCCACCTAGCTACAACAACATGTACATTTTGGTGGCGATGGATTTTGTGTCGAAATGGGTAGATGTTATATCCACGTCAACAAATGTTGCCCGGACCGTCTCGAAATTTTTCAAGAGAATCATCTTTCCACGATTCAGAGTCCCTAGAGTTGTGATAAGCGATGAAGGACGGCACTTCATAGAGAACAAATTTGAGGCTTTCCTAAAAAAGTATGAAGTACAACACTGTGCTGGATTAGCATACCATCCCCAAACAAGCAGGCAAGTGGAGATTTCAAACCAGGAGATCAAATCAATATTGGAGAACACGGTGATGAAATCTTGCAATGACTAGTCTCTGAAGCTTGAGGATGCCCTATAGGCCTATCGAACTGCATACAAGACACCCATTGGTACGTCCCCTTTTCAGCTACTGTATGGTAAGGTCTGCCACCTTCCAGTGGAACTGGAGCATATATAGGGCGTATTGGGCCTTCAAGGAATTGAATTTTGACTACACTAGAGCAGGAAAACATCTGCTTCTCTAGTTGAACGAATTAGACGAGTTTCGGTTGAACGCATATGAGAACGATCACATCTACAAGGAGAAGACGAAGAAGTGGCATGACAAGAAAATTTCAAGAAGAGAATTTCACGAAGGAAATCCAGTTCTACTCTTCAACTCGAGACTAAGGCTTTTCCTAAGAAAATTGCGCTCTAGACGGATGGAACCATACACGGTGACGCGGGTTTTCCCTTACATAGCCATTGAGCTGCTAGGAGAACAAGGGAACTTCAAGGGAAACGGGCACCGCCTAAAACACTACGCCGCCGGTGATCCTATAGGACATGCTACTTCCTATGTGATCATCATCCCTCCTGCATCCAAGGAAGTCTGCATCCCACCATTTCGTCATCAAAAATACATAACGAAAAATTCGCAAGAGCGTATGGTGCCAAACAACTAAACCATACGGGTCGTCAAGCTAACGACGTTAAACAAGTGCTTCTTGGGTGGCAACCCAAGTACTTTCATTATTTTTCCCTTTACTTTTAACTGTTTATGACTGTAGCCCCACTAATTCTGACATTTTTTAGGTGTGAGTGCCCTCGACTCTGTGGAACATCAACGTAACATGCCAAACTTCTATGACACCGACTCGGGTAAAACTGTTCCTCTCCTTTCCTCCCCATTTATCATAGTCCTCTTGCATTGAGGACAATGCTTTATTTAGCTTGGGAGAGAGATTTTTCACTCCTAGCTTAGGGGAGGAGTCCACTCACATCATCACCATTTCCCTTGTACAAAATTTCATTTATAGGCTTAATTAGATTCACTCCTCTCTTGCACACTCTACATATCTTCACGGCGTAACCTATTCATTTTCCCTTCACAAATTCATTCTTGGCCCTTTCCTGTGAACGAATGCTAATTCTGTCTGTATCTTTGGTGGGTTAGATTGACTGTTTTATTCAAACCATGCAATGCATGAGCTTATGTCCTGCCAATAGTATTGAGTAGTCCTTGGTTTGATAGTAATTGGTTAAGAGTATAGTCTAGCTACCCATAAGAGGTGTGTGGTCGGCTTGCAATGTCGCGAGAGAGAGAGAGAGAGAGAGAGAGAGAGAGATTTGGAGATTAAATGCACCGTTTCCATACTTCATCGAGTAGCTTGGTCTTTGGGGAACTCGGGAATCTCTGAGATTCATGCCAAAAGATGGGGTCTGGGGAAGTGCATACGAATAACTGGCCTTATGTGATTGAGAGAGTAAGCTAGAGGGGCCCATCTTGGCCTAATGCCCTAGACTCGTCTAAGTCGGGAGCCATTGGTTGAAATCTCATTTTGTGAATCACCGAAGTCCCAAAAATTTATGTGTGTGTGTTTATATTATGTCAGGCATGCCTATCACCATACCTTGGGATGTACTAACCAACACTAAAGAATTTAGACGATGCGACATGCCCTTGGGTTCTTGCCTTTGCAAGTGTAGAACATAGGTTGAATTCCTTCAATCTAAACCTATTTGGTAATATTCCGCAGACCTTGCATCTTTCATGAGCGAGTGTGTTGATTCTTGAAACCGTGTTGGAGGCACCTATTATT
The DNA here is from genome assembly GCA_030789695.1 of Scilla litardierei. Taxonomy (NCBI): domain Eukaryota; kingdom Viridiplantae; phylum Streptophyta; class Magnoliopsida; order Asparagales; family Asparagaceae; genus Scilla; species Scilla litardierei. The sequence continues at coordinate 290,649,967 of CM061141.1, forward strand.
TGATATTTACGCCTTGTTATATCTTTGAGTGATGCATGTTTGGAGTGAATAATAATTTCATTCTTTTTATGAGTTTCATTCAAGAATCACTTGACAAAGTGGTCTTTGATCCTCCTTGATAGATTTCTCCCAACCCTTTATATCTTGTCTTGCTCGAGGACGAGCAAGAGTTTAGCTTAGGGGAATTTGTTGAGCAAAGATTTTACACTTTTTCCCCCACCTTTCCCACACACTTCTATGTTTATAACCGCATTTTTAATTCACTTTCCACCTGTTTTGTCCACTTTCACTATTTGGGAATGTTCTCTATATTTTACGAAGAAAATGCTGTAACGACGGAAAAGGATGATGGGAGAAGCAAGGAGAAGAAGATCCGAAGGTTGGAGGCAATTAGGAGCCAAAAGAAACATGCCTACAGGTAGCACGGCTGTTCTACGACGCACAGCCGTGCAAGTGTATCATTGTGCAGGCTAGGTCTAGTGCCTCAGCAGCATGGTTGTGCGGAAAACTGCACAGGCGTGCTAATTCCATGGCAAAAGACAGAAGAGCCTCTCCAATGCACGGATAGCGCACATGGCTGTGTGCACAGCCATGTGATCACTCCATATTTTACACCCTTTTTCTGCATGTTTGCATGCCACTTTGATCACTCATATCGTGTTTTTCACGATTATTCGACAATATTGCGATGCTTTTCACTATTTCTTGTTTTTGTCGTATTTCAGGAGATATGGAGTGATTTGGAGTGATTTTGAGATCAAGAGGATTTGCACCCACTCCGGAGTGTCACCCACAGCTCTTTTGAGGGCCATTCGGCGATGGAAGATGAGTGGAAGAAGAAGGAACTTTGTAGGAGCGACGAGGAGGCAAACTGATGAAGATTTGGCATCTACAGCATGTCACTCGGCCGAGCAAGAAGACCACTCGGCCGACCAGACCGGACACGCACCACAGAAGGAAATTAGCATGCACTCGGCCGAGTGACGATAGTCCACTCGACCGAGTATGGAGATCCCCTCGCCCGAGTGGCACGGGAAAATCCACCCATCGAAGGAGCCGACTTACTGGAATCCGTCAGGCGATTGAGGGTTCCGACTCGGCCGAGTACCGAATGCCCCTCGGCCGAGTGGGTAAAGCCCCTCGGCCGAGTGAGTAAAGCCCCTCGGCCGAGTCACCTCCGAAGACAGACCCCCGAAAATCCCCGACTTACTAGAAATGTACAGGGTTTGTCACTCGGCCAAGTGAGCCGCTCCGCCTGCTGCGTAAAGTGCGATTTCTGGGCTGCGTAGGGGCATTTTGGTCATGATTTTTTGGGCGATTTTGAAGGGTATTTAAACCCAGTTTTTGCCCTAGTTAGGAAGGACTTTTTAGAGATTTTTGGCAGCCTTTTTTGAGAGCTTTTAGATTAATAGATTTAGCTTTTCATTTGAAGATTAAAAAGGCTACTTTTGTTGGATTCTATTGGATTCTCATTGGTTTGTCTATTCTCTTACCAAAAACTCTATTTTTATTTATAATTTCTCTATTACAATGAATTGTGTTGATTTTGTTATTGATTTTCTTATGAATTGCATGATGATTAGTGAGTAGTGCTATCGTCTTAGGGCGTAGGGATGAACCCTATAGACCCTATTTCTAAATTGTGATGAATTGGTGAAATTCTTGCTAGACTTGATTAGGGTTAGGTTGGGATTGATTAATTACGGATAGCTAGGGATTCATATCGATTGGGATTTGCAAGAGATTGGGTCCCAATTGATAGGAAGCCCTAGAAATCCGATTTAGATTTACGATTTACGATTGGACTTCTCTAGAATTGGTTTGCAAGAGATTCGGCCAAAGCTAGGATTTTTAATCGTGTTTCTATACCAATATCCGTTTGCAAGAGATTGGACGGGTAGGAACTATCTCAACCTAGGTCGTAGCTCGAGTTTGCACGAGAGTGGGCTCGAGATACGATTGAACGATGATGTCATTCTTCACGCTAGCGGCCTAGGTTAGGGTTTGCAAGAGATTGGGCCCTACCCTAGGTTTGCTATATAGACCAGCAATAGCGCGAGAGCGTGAGCTTGGTTCTCCATTTAGTTGCGACTAGTTCACCTAAAATTCAAGTCTAGCAATGATGAAACCTATGAATCACAACGATGAGATACGGTCCGTAGCGGGGATTCCCTACCCCTAGGCGCTTTATTCTATTGATATTTCTATCGACATTCGAACGATTGTGACAATTTTACCCCAAATTATTCTCGACCATTTAGATAGCTAGGTGATTGGAAAGCGACACTGTCATTGTTCCTCCCTGTGTTCGATACCTGCTCGCCGCTACACCGTGCGCTTACGGTAAGACTACGAGTCACTTGTCCCGGGAGTTTGTACTCCCGGGGCGCGATCAAGTTTTTGGCGCCATTGCCGGGGAGTGATGATTTTGACGGTGTTCGATTTCGATCACCCGGTTATTTTTTGATTTCTTTCTTTACTTTTTCTTTATTCCTTTCTAACTCTGTTTACAGCCCGGTTTGCATGCTCTCCCAATATTTTCCATGAGATCTTAACATGTAACATGGGGGATGCAATGTCAATGACTGAATCTAGCCATGGAGATGATGATTCCTTCGCAGACCTTCTTAAGAAACTTGTTGATGAGGTCCACGCCACCGGAGCTTTTGCTATTAACATCGAGGACCCCCTCGAACAAATGTTTGCTAGCTTTGTGATGGATCAAATCTCCCCGAATGGGACTATTGGGGACGACATCAGAGTTGATGTGAGGGACGACAAGCTATATTTCGAAGACAGTAGAACATGCATTGAAGAGTGCTACACTCCCGAGGAACCATCTGGGCATACCGATATTCAAAGAAGTGCACTCTACGACCCCCCACTCCTACTTTTTTGAATTAACTGACATATCTGTTGATCTCAGGAATGAACCGGAGCAAAATGGTGGCCCCATCGATGCCCACACGGAATTGTGCAGCGTCTATTCCGATGCACCGTCCTCACCAAGAAGCGAATCTGAGCCTCCATACGAGAGCGCACCGCATGAGCAGGAACTAAACTCAGATATTGATGAAGAGGCCAAACTCTCACAAGCAGAGGAAGTAGAGGGAACAGCGCCTCCTGAGGTAGAGCTTAAACAATTACCACCGAATCTAAGGTATGCTTTCTTGGGTAGTAAATTGACCTTTCCGGTGATTGTTAATGCCCACCTCACCCATGATCAACTTGAAAGACTCCTAGACGTCCTTAGGAGTCACAAGGATGTCCTTGGCTACACTATCTCTGATCTTAAGGGAATAAGCCCTAGGCTTTGCACGCATAGAATCCATTTGGAAAACACAGACGCGACCTCCATAGAGCCTCAAAGGCGGTTGAACCCAAACATGAAGGAGGTGGTCAAAAATGAAATTCTTAAATTGCTTGAGGCCGGAATTATCTATCTATCTCAGACAGTAGATGGGTTAGCCCCATTCACGTTGTCCCCAAAAAAGGGGGGATGACCGTTATAAAAAACGAAAAAGGAGAGCCCATCTCTACACGCACTGTCACGGGATGGCGGATGTGTATTGATTATATGAAACTAAATAAAGCCACCCGAAAAGACCATTACCCATTACCCTTCATTGATCAAATGCTTGAACACCTTGCTAAACATAAATACTTTTGTTACTTGGATGGGTATTCGGGGTTCTTTCAAATCCCTTTGAATGAAGATGACCAAGAAAAGACTACTTTTACTTGTCCCTATGGCACCTATGCCTACCGTAGAATGCCCTTTGGTCTTTGTAATGCACCCGCCACCTTTCAGAGATGCATGACGTCCATTTTTTCCGACTATATTGAAAATATTATGGAAGTTTTCATGGATGATTTCTCAGTTTATGGAAGCGAGTTTGATTCTTGTTTGGCTAATCTTACCAAAGTTCTTAAAAGATGTCAACAAAATAATTTTACTCTTAATTGGGAGAAATGTCACTTCATGGTCACCGAAGGGATAGTACTTGGGCAGCTCGTCTCCTTAAGAGGAATTGAGGTTGATAAGGCGAAGATTGAGGTAATCGAGAAGCTCCCTCCTCCTATCAATGTTAAGGGCATCAGAGGCTTTCTTGGTCATGCGGGGTTTACCGCCGCTTTATCAAAGATTTCACCTTAATTGCCCGACCTCTTACCTCCTTGCTTACTATAGATGCTCCATTTGTTTTTTCAGGTGAATGCTTGCAGGCGTTCAATACATTGAAGGAGGCACTCATTTCTGCACCTATCATATAACCACCAGACTGGAGCCTTCCCTTTGAGCTCATGTGTGATGCGAGTGACTAAGCCATTGGAGCAGTGTTGGGACAAAGGAAAGACAGAAAGCTTCATGCAATATTCTATGCAAGCAAAACATTGGATGACGCACAGAAAAATTATACAACTACCGAGAAAGAGCTTCTAGCGGTCGTCTATTCCATTGAAAAGTTTCGCTCCTACCTCCTTGGATCCAAAGTAATTGTCCACACCGACCATGCAGCATTGAAGTATCTTCTAAGCAAGAAAGATGCCAAACCAAGGTTGATTAGGTGGATACTTTTGTTGCAAGAGTTTGACTTGGAAATCAGAGACAAGAAGTGTAAGGACAACGTTATGGCAGACCATTTGTCTAGGCTTGTTCGCGGCAAGGAGGACGAGAGCTTACCTATCGATGACACCTTTGTTGATGAGAGGCTATACGCCATAAGGCCCGGAGAAGTGCCTTGGTATGTGGACTTTGTTAATTATTTGGCTTGTGGGATTAAACCATTCGGGATGCCCACACAGCAAAAGAGGAGGTTTATGCACGAAGTCCGAAGCTATTTCTGGGAAGATCCGTATCACTTCAAGATATGCAAGGATGGTGTAATTCGGAGATGTGTTTCTAGGGAAGAGGCCACGTCAATCATTTTGCATTGCAACGGTATGCCATGTGGGGGACATCACGCCGCTTCTAAGACTACCGCTAAGATATTGTAGAGTGGATTCTTTTGGCCAACCATGTTCAGAGATACGCACGACTTCGTCAAGGGGTGCGATAGATGCCAATGGACCGGGAATATATCCAAACAAAATGAGATGCCAATGAGGCCTATTCTAGAAATTGACTTATTTGATTGTTGGGGAGTGGACTTCATGGGACCATTTCCGTCGAGCAAAGGTAACAAGTATATCTTATTGGCAGTGGATTACGTCTCTAAATGGGTAGAAGCCATCTCCACCCCTACCAATGATGCGAGGGTTGTTTCCAATTTTTTCAAGCAGAATATTTTCCCATGCTTTGGAGTGCCTCAAACTTTGATAAGCGACGGGGGAAGACACTTTATAGAAAACAAATTTGAAGCCATATTGAAAAAGTACAGGGTAAATCATAGAATTGGCATGGCATACCACCCTCAGACGAGCGGGCAAGTGGAAGTTTCAAACCGAGAAATCAAGCAAATTCTTGAAAAGACCATGGATAGATCTAGAAAGGATTGGTCTATGAAAATAAACGATGCTCTATGGGCATATCGCACGACATTTCGCACTCCCATTGGCACCACACCCTTCCGACTTGTTTATGGGAAAGCTTGCCACTCGCCGGTAGAGTTGGAGCACCGTGCATATTGGGCCATCAAGACCTTCAATTATGACTATAAGAGTGCGACGGCGAGGCGACTCTTAGACATCAATGAGCTTGACAAGATTAGGCGAGATGCTTACGAGAGCTCAAGAATTTACAAAGAAATGACTAAGATCCTCCACGACGCACGCATAACCGTCACGGACTTCAAGGTCGGAGACAAAGTCCTACTATATAATTCTAGACTCCGACTATTTCCCGGGAAGTTGAGATCACGGTGGTCCGGACCATTCACCATCAAGCACATACAACCGGGAGGAGCCTTTGAGTTGGAAGGGAAGGACGGAGCCACATTCAAGGTAAGTGGACAACGGCTCAAGCGTTATTCCGAGGGCGTCCCTACGGGTGAAGTAAATAGAATATATCTACTTAAGGGACGGCCGGTCGATCTTTCATATCTCCTCGATGAAGTGATTGAAGAAGCTATCCCCCACTATATTGGCGCTCTCCATGACGATGGCTTTGAGGAAGGCCAACCTAGTAGTGAAGAAGAGAAGTTGGAGGACCCTCCAGATAGCTCCACGACCGATGATGAAGGCGACGCTGATGTTGCAAGAATACGAGAGCTTTGCAAGCTCTCAAAGGCCAAGAATCCAAAGAAAGCTCCACCGAATAGAAGATCGGTGTCACCGGCCAAGAAGAAGATAGGAACTAGCTCAAGCTTGGGGGACTTATCCCCCAACATTGCCTATGATGAGGGGGCACCGAGGAAGACCACGGATTATCACGACCCAAATCCAAGTGGCCTTCCTGGCAAGTTTGACGGGCGTATCTCGTATGTGCCCAACATCACGAGCTAAACGAATATCTAAAGGGGTCGAGCTCATGACCTTAAACGAGCGCTTGTCGTGAGGCAACCCGACGGTTTTTGCATTGTTTTTATTTGATTTTCATTTTTTGGTTTAGACTTTTATTAGTGTTTAGAGTCTAGTGTCCATGAAAATCGTGACAACGGGTCCTAATTTTCATGACAGGAGAAGGAGAAAGGGAGATCACTCATATGGAGGATGACCGAGGCAAGAAAGAGCGCTCTAGGGACGCGCTCAGGCCTTAGGAGGAGGAAGAAACAGACTGGAGGAAGAAAAATAAAGACTGGAGCAAAAACAGAGAGCCGATGCAGAAAAAGGCACCTCACTCGGCCGAGTAGCTTATACCACTCGGCCGAGCAAAGACTCCACTTGGCCGAGTGGAGCGCCAAACAGGGAAGTTTCTGCAGACCAACTCTCTGTAACTTTCTGTAACTTTTAGTCTTAATTGCCACTCGACCGAGTACCTTATCACTCGGCTGAGTGAAACAGATACCCTCCTAGCTCAAGAATTACTGAGTGGCAGAGCCACTCGACCGAGTGGAGTTTCTCCATTCGGCCGAGTGAATCAAAGCCACTCGGCCGAGTCGTAAGTGGCGAGGAGAATTTGAAATTTTTTAGTTTACGCCCCTCGGCCGAGTGACATTGTCACTCGGACGAGTCGTAACATTTCCTATATAAGCGGCAGCGGCAGCGGGCGCGATTTACGACACTCAAATTTCCCAATTTTCGCCCGAGCTGCTGTCGATTGCGCTTCCCTCACCCGCTGCGACCTTCCCTCACCCGATTCGCCCACGCCCACGCCCGAGCCGGCCACCACTCGCCGGCGACCGACGCTCCGTCGACCGTCGACGACCGGCCAACCTCCCCACCACCGGCGCCGCCTCTGATCACCCCTTTTTTGCTCCAAAACCCCATTTCTCCCCATTTCTCTTGATTTGTATGCCCGTGAGCCCCAAATTCAAATTAATTTCCATATCTATCTATTATCCCCTATCTACCCCATATATATTGAATATTATTCGTTGATTTGATCATTTGATTTGTAGGCTAGCTTGGGGTAGCTTTGGGGAGTTTTTGGACGCGCTTTGAGCCTCGCAGCGGAGGCGTCTCTCCGCACACACTGTTGATTGCTCTCGCTGCGTGTTCAGGTATACTCGTTCCATCATTTAGCACGTCGCATTACTTATTTGGTTGGGACACGTCTCATGGCACACATGCCACCGCGCACTAGGCCACGTACACGGGGAGCCGCTTCAAAGCGAAAGAGGACCGATAATCCTAGTCCCTCTTCCACTAGGGAGGACTCCTCTCCACCTAACCCACCGCCACCTACACAGCCGCTCCCTGCCGATCCCGTTCCACCACCCGCTCCCGCCGTCGGGCCGATGGGGATTACGTTTCGAGATGACGCACACCGTGCCAGATTCGAGCGTATCCGCCATCACTCGATAGTACCCTCTAGGTTTGCACACCTAGCTGACCTAGACTGCCTAAGGGTACTTGAGGGGCTTCTCACGTTATACGACAACGTGGGATGGCATGATTTTCTGTCGGTGTCGGTGGATACCTACATCCGTCTGACACTAGATGTCCATAGTTCTATTGACCGGACCCCTGGAGGATGCTCCTTCCGTTTGATGGATCGCGAGTGCGAGATCACTCTCGACATGCTTAGAACATTTTTCCAGTGGCCCGCCGTCCCTGACCCTGACCGCGCCTATGCTCCCACGCACATCCCACCCCCGTCGTTCGACACCCGCACCTTCTGGACACGGATCACGGGATCCCCACTTGTCTTTAACCCTAGTAGGGCCAAGGCCTCAGCTATCCTCCACCCCTGCCTCCGCAGTGCACAGTGCCTTATGGCGACTACTTTCCTCGCGAGGTACGAGCCCAGGACCATGTCTACGCCAGAGCTCTACATGCTCTACGCGATGACTCGCCCTAGGGTTCTAGATAGGGGTAGTGACGATTTGGTCCCCGCTATTGAGATCGACATTGCCAGTTGGTTTTTGGACCGTATTATCATCTCGGTGAGCGCTCACTCGCCTATCTGTTGCTGTGGTCTGATCACCCTCTTGGCCCTTATAACCGACGTGGACCTACCTGACGACTTGCATCGACCTCCGGGCCCCACCGCACTTTCTATAGATGTTATGGCCCGGATGAAGATGCTTCGTCCCCACGGTCGCCAGCACTGGGTGTGGTTGCACGGTCCCTTCAGCGCTGATTACATGGTTCTCCCGAGCCCCGCTCGGACACATATTGGACCGGCTCACGGGGACTGGATTCCAGCGATAGATCTCCTTATCCCCACCGCCTATGTGTTTGAGCCCGAGGATGCTGAGCAGGCACCCCATGTACCACCTGTTGACCCTGTGATCCCTCAGCCTGCACCTGCACTGTCTGCACCTCCCGATACCTCTGTCCACACGTCTGTTAGCGTCGGGAGCACTTTAGCTGAGCCGTCCACCACCACCACCACTGATCCTATGTCTGTCGAGCCCATTACCACACTGAGCCCCGAGCGTCCACTGATCGCTCCGGAATGTAACCCAAAAGTGCGACCGTGTAGTTTTACCGCAAGCGCACGGTGTAGCGGCGAGCGGGTTATCGAACACAGGGAGGACGAATGAAAGTGCTTGCTCCAATCAACCTGGCTATTTAAGAACAGAAAAGAGAGAATTTTGCCTTTGGCGATCCTGTCACAATCGTCAGACAAAGTACGGAAATATCAAATCAAATAATGAACATCTAGGGAATGGGGAATCCCCGCTACTCACCGTATTTCGTCAATGTGGTTCATTGGTATCAAAATTGCTAGAATAAAATTTCAGATGAACTAGTTGCAACTAAATGTAGAACCTAGCTCACGCTCTCGCGCTGTTGCCGGTCTATAGCTATCTTAGGTTCGGGTCCAATCTCTTGCAAACCCTAGCCTAGGGAAGCTAGCATTAGGATCAACATCATCGTTCAATCGCGCCCCGGGCCCACTCTCGTGCAAACTCGGGCCACGACCTAGGTTGGGATAGTTCCTACCCATCCAATCTCTTGCAAACAGGTATCAGCACGGAATTGCAACCGGAAACCCTAGTATCGGTCCAATCTCTTGCAAACCGATACTACGGAAATTCGATTCCAACCCAATTCGGATTTCTAGGGTTTCCTATCGAATTGGGATCCAATCTCTTGCAAATCCCAATCGATATGAACTCCTAGCCATCCGTAATAAATCGATCCCAATCTAACCCTAATAGCAATTCTAGCAAAATTTCTACCAATTCATCACAAATCTGAAATTGGGCTCGTAGGGTTCATCCCCACGCCCCAAGACATGGAGACTACTCACAATTCATAGCACAGACACAAAAATAATCAATGAAATTAACAAGAGAATTCATCACAATATTGAGATAAGCAATAAAAATAGTATTTTTAGAGGAGAGAGACACAAACCAATGGAGTTCTTCAAATAATCCAACAAAAATCAACTTTTGTCTCCTCTCCAATCACAAGAATAAAGCTAAATAGTTAATCTAAAAAGCTGCAAAAATCTAAGAGAAAAGCTCTCTAACCTAGGGTAAAAACAGGGGTTAAATACCCCCCAAAATCGTCCAAAAAACTGTGACCAAAATGCCCCTGCGCAGCCTGAATTCCGTAATTTTCGCTACAGGCAGCGTGTCGCACTCGGCCGAGTGACAAAAGTCGCTCGGTCGAGTGAGAAACCCTGTAAATTTCCAGTAAGTCTGGGTCTTCGGGGGTCTTCACTTCGGGAGTCGCTCGGCCGAGTGAGTTGTCGTCACTCGGCCGATGGCTTCTTAGTACTCGGGCGGTCGGCATTTGCCACTCGGCCGAGTGGGTCTTCTGAAGCTCAGGCAGACGAAAAACAGTAAGTTGGCGATTTTTGAATGGCTTCGTCTGAGCGCCACCGGGCGGACGGGGTCTCGTCACTCGGCCAATGTGGCTTCCGTCGCTCGGCCAAGTGCACGCATGAAACGTATCCGATCTGGTCGGCCGAGCGGTGTCTCGCTGGTCGGCCGAGTGACTCCTTCACTCGGCCGAGTGGGACACCAAAAATGCCCAAACAGCTTGTTTTGGCCTCCTCGTCGCTCCTGCGACGTTCTTTCTTCTTCCGCTCCTCTCCAATGGAAAAATACCCCTCGGGGAGGTCATCGGTGACACTCTGGAGTAGGCGTATCTCGAGATCACTCCGAATCGCTCCAAATCACCTGAAATGCGACAGAAACAACAAATCGTGAAAAGCATCGCAATATCGTCGATATATCGTGAAAAACATGATTTGGGCGATCTAAATGGCATGCAAACCTGCGGGAAAAAAAGTGCAAAATAAGGAGTGATCAAAATCCCCCAAGCTTACCTCTTACTCGTCCTCGAGGAAGATAAGTAAAAGGCGAACCCGGTGGATTCGGAAAATGAAAACGGCGAAAACGAAAAATGAAATACGAAGAAAAACGAGAAACGAAATAAAAACAAAGAAGAAAGAAAGAAGCGAAGAGGGAAGCTGCTAGATCATTTTCTCAGGGCGTGGGTTTCGCTTACTCATATAGCATGCACTGAATGAAGAACACATGTCAAAGAATTTTATTTCGATATCATAGTAAAATAGTGCAAATAGAAATAGAAAACCCACGAACAATGATATAATCATGAAAAACGGAATAATTTTAGAATTAACATCGTCTGAATCATTTAAAGCGGTATACAAATCGCAGATCACACACTTTTCAATTGAATGCTTTCTATGAGGAGTATAAGAGTATCACGCAATAGAATAGAAAGAATAGATAAGTGTGGATTTCATGAAATGAGTGCTAGGCATAGATTTCTGGACTTCGTAAAGCTAAAAATAATCTTACCGAGTATAGAATATTACTTAGCCTAGGTTGTCATGCAACGTCAAGTAGTCACTCTCTCACACATCATTGCATTCCCTCCCCCAAGCTTATCTATAAGCGTGGTGGCATAAAAAAATATTTACATCCCCATTTTTATAAAGCTCCAAAAGCAATGAAAATAAATACAAAAAGAGAGAAGAAAGAGAGAACATGAGATGGGATCTTTTATTGAGGTTCTTTCCTCTTTTCTTTTCCTTTTCTTTTTCTTTTTTTTTCTTTTTTTTTCAAATAGCATATATACACAATGATCCCAACTCAAAGAGAAGTAAGAGCATACAAGAAAATTTTTTTTTTCTTTTTTTTCTTTGGTTTTGGGAAATTTGGAGCTAGGAGTTAATAGCGGGGGAAATGCCATATAATAGAATCGCTAAGGGGAGATTCACCAATGATTTTAAAATAGAGAAATGATGTTCAAGATTTGTGGAGAAAGAAATAAATATATCTCTCGGTTCACTCTATAAGACATGCACGACAACTTCAGCAGGGTAATCTAATCTACTCAGTTTCGATCACAAAAAAGCTAACTAATCCAGATTTATCATAGCTAACATCATTCAATCATCCTGAAGTGAAATGTACAAATCATGCATATAGAAGTGATATAGGAAAAGAAATCGGTACTCCAGATATAAGCATTCAATGCGTGAATCTTGGTGTGTTTTCTGCGATAGCTTACATATGAATATTCAGACTCAGCTAATAATAAAATTTCATCCATTTTCATGTGGAAAAAGGTGTGGGTTACTATCTCTAAATGCAAGGCAAATCACAGCATATGATATCAGAAATAAAATCTAAGACATGACAAATATAGCATGCATATAGAGGAAGCTAACTCCACGTAATCATCATCATAGAAAAGTCATCTCTAGCATGAGATGAAAAAGAAATAAAGATAAATGGGAAAATAAAACTATTTACAATGCGGCACACAGAAAGATAAGAAAAACGTGATGCATGGTAAAATAAAAGAAAAATGATGAAAATAAGTGCAAAAGCGGAAAATGGCGTTGAAAAAAAAACTAAAAATAAAGGTGGTAAATCAAAAAGAACGTGAGAACTCACTCCCCCAAGCGAAATGGCACAGTGTCCTCAATGTGCAAAGTGTGGCTCACCGAGAGACAAGGAATGTGAGGGGTAAGTGAGGATGCATGCATGAGGAAAAATAAGAAAATAATGAAACGAAAAATGTGATGCAGACATGATGCATGCAAATAAAGGAGTGATACAGATATATAGGTGTGACACCAAAAACTCTCCCTCTCTCCCAAAAAAGATATATAAAGATATATAAAGGAAATGTGCACCCAAAAATAGTGAGGGGAGGGGGGTGGAAAAAACATCAGGACGCAGCAGAAACGGGCAGCACAACGGCAAAAAGAATCGATGGCATCAAGGGTGCCTAAGAAGGTGGTGCCGCGCCGTCTCCGTCCTGAGGCGGAGGTGGTGGTGGGGCAGGCTGCTAAGCGGGTGTGAGTGTGGAAGTGGAAGCAGTCTGGGGGTGTGTGGTAGTGGGGGTGGGAACCTGCTGGGTGGGTACGGGTACGCGTGGGAGACGCTCCAGGACCTGGGTAAGACAGTAGTGAATGTGCGGGAGCAGGTCAAAGCGGCCAGCCATCGCAGTGACGGTGGCGGACAGGGTCCGGAGGTCGCCTCTGAGGCCACTCACCGCCCCCTCGAGAGCACGAATGCTCTGAAGTACAGTGTCGGGGGGAGGTGGTGCAGAGGGACGCACCGGTCTGGGCTGTGCAGGTCGGGGCTGGTGTACTCTGGTGGCGTAGGTGACGGGCTCAGCAGGCAAGGGAACAAAAGGGGATGCACTCGCAAGTGTGGGCCTGGCATCAGTGCGAGGCTGGGTAGGACGGTGAGAAGTGGAGGCAGCAGCAACGAAAGAAGAATACAAAAGTGGCAACGAGGCGGCCAGAGAGGTCGGTGACACAGAAGTGTGGACAGACGCCATGACACTCTCGGAAAACACAGCAGCAGTGGGGACAGAGGCGGAGACCGCGGTCTCTACAGCGGTGGCCAAAGAGGGCTCTCCGCACTCAACTATGGTCGGCGGGCGCTCGGGTGGGGCAGAGGAAACGGGCTCGGTAGACAGAGGGCCAGTGGTGGTGGTGACAGGCGTGGAAGCAGTGGAAGTGGGCTCAGCTAAGGTACTCCCGACACCGACAGCAGGGTGGACAGAGGTGTCGGGAGCAACGGAAATATCAGGGATAGGCTGAGGGGCCATGGGGTCAACAGGGGCAGTAGGCTCGGCAGGTGCAACAGGGTCTGCAGGGGCAGCGTGGGCCTGCTCGGCCTCCTCGGCCTCGAGCACGTATGCGACTGGGATCAGAACATCCATCGCAGGGAGCCAGTCCACCTGGGCCGGTGCAGTCTGAGTCCGAGCTGGGCTCGGAAGAATCATGTAATTGGCACCGTAAGGGCCGTGCAACCAGACCCAGTGTCGCTCACCGTGCGGACGTAGCATCTTCATCCGGGCCATAACATTAATCGACAGAGAAGTGGGGCCCGGTGCTCGTCGCAGGTCGTCAGGGAAGTCCTCGCCGGTCATAAGGGCGAGCAAGGTGATCAGGCCGCCGCAGCATATCGGTGGCGAGCACCCACCGATACGATGATGCGGTCAAAAAACCAAGCCGCGACATCAATCACGACGGCGGGGACCAACTCATCGCCCTCCCTAAATAGAGCTCTGGGCCATGTCATCGTGTAGAGCATATAGAGCTCTGGCGTGGACATCGTACCCGGCTCATATCTCGCCAAAAAGGTCGTCGCCATAAGGCGCTGAGCTATACGGAGGCAGGGATGGACAATGGCCGAGGCCTTGGCCCTACTAGGGTCAAAGGCAGCGTGAAGACCTGTAATCCGGGCCCAGAAGGCGCCGGCATCGAAGGAAGGTGTGGGGATATGGGTGGGGGCGTAACCTCGGTCGGCCCCGGGGACGTCGGGCCACGAGAAGAAAGCTCTCATCATACCGAGAGTAACCTGGCACTCTCGGTCCATGAACCAAAACGAGCATCCCTCGTCAGTCTGGGTGATCGAACTAAGAATCTCAAGTGTCGGACGGGTAAACGTATCCGCCGACACCTGAAAGAAATCTTGCCAGCCCACGTTGTCGTACAACGTGAGCATCCCCTCTAGTACCCCCAGGCGTCCTAGGTCGGCAAGGTGTGCGAACCTGGAGGGTACGATCGAGCGCTGGGAGATACGCTCAAAAGCGACGCGGTGTGCGTCGTTCCGGAACGTGATCCCCAGCGGCCCGATAAGTGGAGCCGGAGGTGGTGGCTGTGGAGCGGCAGGGAGTGGCTGTGCGGGCTCTGTAGGCTGTGCGGGCTGTGCAGGGCCTTCAGGCTGTGCTGGGTGGACGGGGTGTGTCGGAGAAGGCGGAGGAGAGTCCTCCACCTCGTGGGAGGGGCCGGCATCATCCGACCGCTTCCGCTTGGCGGAAGCTCTCCTCGATCTCGGCCGTGTCCGGGGCGGCATATGGGCCCCGAGCGCGCACCAAAAAGCGTGAAAAGTGCGGCGTGCGTAAAATAAAGGAAAGAATGTACCACGACACGCCGCGAGTGCAAAGCTGTGGAAGAGTGCGAAGATGACGCCTCCACGTAGCCCAAATCAGTCCCTGGAAGCTCCCCTAAGCTCCCAAAACTAACCTGCGCATGAAACGGAGATATCAGCGAGTAATATTCAAAGCGTATGGGGCATTAGAGATATAATAGATAGAAATAGAAATTAATTTGGGTTTTGGGTTCGTTAAGCGCATGGATCCTTGAAAAATACACAAAAGAGGAGAAAACATGTGAAAATGGGGTTACCGGAGTCGGCCGGAGCAGTGGCCGCCGACGGCGACTCGGGCGAGGAGCGGCGGCGGCTCGGCCGGCGGTGGGTGGCCGAGCGGCGGCACGGGGTCGACGGTCAGGCAAGTGGGCGAGGGCAGCGGGCGAGGGAATGCGAAGGGTCGGGGCTACGAATTGTTTCGTTTCGAAAAACGAGCCTGACCCTCGCCCCTATTTATAGCAAAACTTACGACTCGGCCGAGTGACTGGGTTGCTCGGCCGAGTGACTGGGTTGCTCGGCCGAGTGAACTTTTAAGAAAAATTCCTCCCCGCTACGCTTCGGCCGAGTGGCATTGCCACCCTCGGCCGAGTGGAGTAAGTCCATTCGGCCGAGTGGCTCAAGCTACTCGGCAAGACTCGCCCTAGGAGCGTATCCGTTTTACTCGGTCGAGTGCCTATATATACTCGGCTGAGTAGCAGTTATACTGAAATCAGGAAAATAAACAGAGAGTTGGATACATCAGACTTCCCTCGTTCGTGAGCGGCTCGGCCGGACGAACTTGTGTGCTCGGCCGAGTGACTAGTATACTCGGCCGAGTGAGCCTTGTGTTCTGCTGTTTGTCTTCGTTTGGGCTCTAAACTCCGTTTTTCTTCATCCAGTCGATTTCATCTTCCTCCTAAGCATCGAGCGCCTTCCTGGGGCGCTCCTCGTCGCCTTGTGCATCCTCCTAATGATGTGTACCTCGTTCTCCTCTCCTGTCAGGAAAAATAGGACCCGTTATCACAAGATTTTTGGGCGAACGACTCAAAACACTAAAAATTTCTAAAACAAAAATAAAAGAAAAGTGAAAATAAAGCAATAACCGTCGGGTTGCCTCCCGACAAGCGCTCGTTTAAGGTCGTGAGCTCGACCCCCTATGATTTTCAATTAATGCGGGATGTTTGGTGAATATGAGATGCACCCGTCAAATTTTCCGGGGAGAACGCTTGGATTCGGAAGTTGCGGCGGCGTGTTCTCCCTCGGTGGTCTCCCGTCTCGGATAGTGTTGGGGGGATGCTCCCCCAAGATAGCGTTTGCTCCGGTCATCCGCTTCACCGGTGACGCCGATTTCCGTATCGGCGGAGCTTTCTTCGGAGACTTCATTTTCGAGAGCTTGCTGAGCTCTCGAATCCTTGCGACATAAGCGTCGCCTTCATCATTTTCAGCGGAGAAGTCGGGGGAATCATTTTTCTTCTCATCTTGGCCTAAATCCGGGCCTTCTTCGAAATCCTCTTTAAATAGAGCGCCAATCGAGTAGGGGATCGCCTCCTCAATTACCTCGTCAAGGAGGTCCATATAGTCCAACTCCTCGTGGTAAGGCATGTGTTTCATAGCCTTAGGAATGTGAAGCTCCACCTCGATGTTGCCGACGTTCAATGTAAGGGTACCTTCTCGCACGTCGACAATGACTCCGGCGGTGGCGAGGAACGGGCGTCCAAGTATCAATGACGTATCTCCCTCCTCCTTAACGTCCATGATCACGAAGTCACATGGCAAGAATATTCCCCTGGGGCTTGTAGCGGGATGTCCTCGGCGATTCCTACCGGCCTTGTTATCCGTCCATCGGCTAATTGTATCCGCATGTCGGTAGGTTTCAACTTCGTCCCGGTGTTTAGCCTTAGGAACATGGAGAGAGGCATGAGGCTTACACTAGCCCCTAAATCCACCAACGCCTTTTGTAGAGGGACGCCGCCCAAGGTGCAAGGAATTCGAAAACTCCCCGGATCTTTGAATTTAGCCGGCTCCTTCTCTCTCTTGGTGAACCAAGAGCCCTCCTCGGCTAGCATAATTTTCTCCTTCCTCTTTCTCCCCGAAATCAAATCCTTTAAAATTTTAGCATATGTGGGGATTTCCGCTATGGTGTCGAGGAAGGGAATGTTGAGGCTAACCCCTCTCAGATACTCGAGAAACTTTGCTAGCCTTTTCTCCATTTTTGCTCTAGCAAGCCTTTGGGGGAACGGGACCGGTGGCATGAAGCGCCTCTCCTCAATCAATTGCTCCGCTCTAGATTTCTCCTTTTCTTGCGGCTCTTTCTCCCTCTCAACTTCAACTACCGGCTCAATTGGCTCTAAACTTTCCTCCACGGGCTCCTCGGTAGGAATCATGACGGGGGTGGTATCCTTCCTACCTCTAGTAGTAACGGCAACCACGGCATTGATGTGGCCGGTGTTGCCCCGTGGGTTTTGCTCGGGTTGCACCGGCAATTGTTGAGTATTCCGATTGAGCAACGCCAATTGCTCCGATATTTGTGCCACAACGGTTGTAAGGGAGTCTTGGCCCGCCTTCAAGGAAGCATTGACCTTCTTTTGCTCGACCATAAACTCATCCACTCTAGCTTCGAAGTCGGATCGTTGTTGAGCTTGTGGAGGGTTTTGATTTCTCCACCCTTGATTGTATCCGGGCGGCCTATAAGGTGGAACTTGTTGCTTCGGTTGGAAAATTTGTTGTGGAGGCCCCCTCGGTTAATAGTGTTGTTGTTGGGGTGGAGGTGGTCGAGCTTGTTGAGGTGGTTGCGGCGGGTTCAAAGCTCCTTCATTGTTGGCATAAGAGAAACCCGGGTGATTTCTTGCAGACGGATTGGCCCAATATCCTTGGTTCCCCGCGACATATTGTACTTGCTCCAAGGATCCTTCTCCTTGCTCTCCTCCCAAATACATGGCTTGAGATTGGTCTTGCCAATCACACATTTGGTTTGTTGGTGCGGAGGTGGAAGAGGTTCCTTTGGGCTCCGTGATAAACTTCTCCAATCTCTCCACTACCTTGTGGAGAGAATCAAACTTGCTTGTAAGCTCCGCTACGGCCTTCGCCTCATAGATACTGGTTGGCTTCAAGGAGGACATAGAGTGTCCTCGCTCATCGCCCCATTGTTGATTGTTTGAGGCCATCTCCTCAATTAGGGCCGTAGCTTCTTCAGGAGTCTTTGATAAGATAGCACCATTCGCCGCGGCATCAATAATTTGGTTGGTCCCCGGTTGGAGACCATTGTAGAAGCTATGAACTAGCTCCCAATCTTCAATGCTATGGTTCGGGCATTGATGCTGCAGATCTTTAAAATGCTCCCAAGCCTCATAGAGCGTCTCTTGGGGTCCTTGCTTGAAGGACATAAGAGCGCTCTGAATCTTCACCGTCTTGGAGGGCGGATAGAACTTGTCAATGAATGCACTCGCCAACTCGTCCCAAGTAGTAAAGACTCCCTCAGCTTGCGTCCTCAACCAATAGAGTGCCTTGTCTTTTAATGTGAAGGGGAAGAGGCGCAGTCTGATGGCATCGATGGAGACCCCCGTCATCTGAAATGTGGCGCACTTCGACAGAAATAGCTGGATGTGGTAGTGGGGATTTTCATGGGCATTCCCATGAAATGGATCCTGCTGCATCAGAACCACTAGTCCAGTCTTCAGCTCAAAGTTCTTGTCAGCCGCCAACTCCGGCATGGCAATGGATGAGGTCGTAGAAGAGGTCTTAGGCCGGAGCCTATCGCGAATAGAAATTATCCTCGCCATTCTTACCGCTAATTGGTCCGCAGTTTCTGGGTTGGTCATAAACCTCCCTTCCTGATCTTGTCTCCTCTCCGCTTTGATTCTCCGCGCAGTACGCTCAATCTCGGGATCAAATAATATAGCTTCAGGGTCCGCCGTAGATCTCGTGTACATGCAATGAGAAAACAGAGTTTCAAAGAAATGATTAGCACAATGGAAGGGTTAGGTAAAAATAAAGAAATAAAATAAAAAGAAAGAAATAGCTAGGGTGGTAAGATCAAACGCAATCGCCTCCCCGGCAACGGTGCCAAAAACTTGATCGCTCCGGAATGTAACCCAAAAGTGCGACCATGTAGTTTTACCGCAAGCGCACGGTGTAGCGGCGAGCGGGTTATCGAACACAGGGAGGACGAATGAAAGTGCTTGCTCCAATCAACCTGGCTATTTAAGAACAGAAAAGAGAGAATTTTGCCTTTGGCGATCCTGTCACAATCGTCAGACAAAGTACGGAAATATCAAATCAAATAAAGAACATCTAGGGAATGGGGAATCCCCGCTACTCACCGTATTTCGTCAATGTGGTTCATTGGTATCAAAATTGCTAGAATAAAATTTCGGATGAACTAGTTGCAACTAAATGTAGAACCTAGCTCACGCTCTCGTGCTGTTGCCGGTCTATAGCTATCTTAGGTTCGGGTCCAATCTCTTGCAAACCCTAGCCTAGGGAAGCTAGCATTAGGATCAACATCATCGTACAATCGCGTCCCGGGCCCACTCTCGTGCAAACTCGGGCCACGACCTAGGTTGGGATAGTTCCTACCCATCCAATCTCTTGCAAACGGGTATCGGCACGGAATTGCAACCGGAAACCCTAGTATCGGTCCAATCTCTTGCAAACCGATACTACGGAAATTCGATTCCAACCCAATTCGGATTTCTAGGGTTTCCTATCAAATTGGGATCCAATCTCTTGCAAATCCCAATCGATATGAACTCCTAGCCATCCGTAATAAATCGATCCCAATCTAACCATAATAGCAATTCTAGCAAAATTTCTACCAATTCATCACAAATCTGAAATTGGGCTCGTAGGGTTCATCCCCACGCCCCAAGACGTGGAGACTACTCACAATTCATAGCACAGACACAAAAATAATCAATGAAATTAACAAGAGAATTCATCACAATATTGAGATAAGCAATAAAAATAGTATTTTTAGAGGAGAGAGACACAAACCAATGGAGTTCTTCAAATAATCCAACAAAAATCAACTTTTGTCTCCTCTCCAATCACAAGAATAAAGCTAAAAAGTTAATCTAAAAAGCTGCAAAAATCTAAGAGAAAAGCTCTCTAACCTAGGGTAAAAACAGGGGTTAAATACCCCCCCAAAATCGTCCAAAAAACTGTGACCAAAATGCCCCTGCGCAGCCTGAATTCCGCAATTTTCGCTACAGGCAGCGCGTCGCACTCGGCCGAGTGACAAAAGTCGCTCGACCGAGTGAGAAACCCTGTAAATTTCCAGTAAGTCTAGGTCTTCGGGGGTCTTCACTTCGGGAGTCGCTCGGCCGAGTGAGTTGTCGTCACTCGGCCGATGGCTTCTTAGTACTCGGGCGGTCGGCATTTGCCACTTGGCCGAGTGGGTCTTCTGAAGCTCAGGCAGACGAAAAACAGTAAGTTGGCGATTTTTGAATGGCTTCGTCTGAGCGCCACTCGGGCGGACGGGGTCTCGTCACTCGGCCGATGTGGCTTCTGTCGCTCGGCCGAGTGCACGCATGAAACGTATCCGATCTGGTCGGCCGAGCGGTGTCTCACTGGTCGGCCGAGTGACTCCTTCACTCGGCCGAGTGGGACACCAAAAATGCCCAAACAGCTTGTTTTGGCCTCCTCGTCGCTCCTGCGACGTTCTTTCTTCTTCCGCTCCTCTCCAATGGCAAAATACCCCTCGGGGAGGTCATCAGTGACACTCTGGAGTAGGCGTATCTCGAGATCACTCCGAATCGCTCCAAATCACCTGAAATGCGACAGAAACAACAAATCGTGAAAAGCATCGCAATATCGTCGATATATCATGAAAAACATGATTTGGGCGATCTAAATGGCATGCAAACATGCGGGAAAAAAAGTGCAAAATAAGGAGTGATCATCCACCCACCATTCTTGAGAGCGGTGAGTCTTCCTTTACTGCCGCCGTGGAGACCCTCTCCTGATTGCTGTTCTCGACTCCTGGGGAATCATCTTTTGTGCCCTATACAGCCTCCCCAGTCGTCGAACTTTCGATCTCCACCGCCCCTGTCTTTACCGAGAGCGTCGTGACATCTGTCCCCACGTCTGCGTCACTGACCTCTCATGCCGCCTCGTCGCCTATTTTCACTTCCACTTCTTCTTCTTCTGCTGCTGCTTCCGCTTCGACACAGCCTGCATCCCAGCCTCACACCGAGGCTGGGCATCACATAGTGAGCACAGCACCACCTAGCCACTTCCCTGCTGGACCCGTCCTCTAAACTGCCCGCCAGAGACTGCCCCGCACTTCACCGGTTAGACCGGTGTGTCCCTCTACTCCACCACCCCCAGACACTCTAGTTCAGAGCATTCGTGCTCTTGAGGGGGCTGTTTGTGGACTTAGAGGGGACTTTAGGGCTCTCCGCCACGGTCAGCGCCATGCAGACCCGCGTCGACATCCTTCCCAGTATTCAGGCTTTCCTGAATCAGATTCTGGCGCGTCTGCCTCCACCACCGACACCCTCCCAGCAGCTACCGCACCCACCACCTCCACCTCCACCTCCACCTCTGCCACAGGACGGTGCTGGTGCACCACCACCAGCCTAGGCACATACTGGATGCCTCCTTTATTTCTGCTGTTTTGCTGGTTGTTTTTGGAGCTTGATGATTTTTTGCCCCCCTCCTCCACATACTATTTTGGTATCTATTTGGTCATATCTTTTTATCTCTTTTTGGGAGTGAGGGAGAGTCTTTTTGGGGACACTTTTATCTGCATCATTCTGATCTCTACA
Organism: Scilla litardierei; assembly: GCA_030789695.1. Taxonomy (NCBI): domain Eukaryota; kingdom Viridiplantae; phylum Streptophyta; class Magnoliopsida; order Asparagales; family Asparagaceae; genus Scilla; species Scilla litardierei. The sequence goes on from CM061141.1 coordinate 290,671,640, forward strand.
TGCATCATTTACATTCACATCATATTTTCTTTTTCTTTCTTTTTCATCATGCATGCATCCTCACCCACCCCACCCATTTCACGTCTCTCGGTGTGCCACACTTTACACATTGAGGACACTGTGCACTTTAGCTTGGGGGAGTGAGTTCTCTCACTTCTTGCTTTTCGTCACCTTTTATTTTTATTTTTTTTCCACCTTTTCTTTGTTTTTACACCACTTTCACTCACTTTTTCATTTTTTTATCATGCATCACGTTTTCTTATTTTCTTTGTGTGCTGTATTGTACATAGTAGTTTCTATTTTTTCTTTTATCCTTATTTCTTTCATCTTTTGCTAGAGATGACTTTTCTGTGATGATGACGACGTGGTGTTAGCTTATCCATGTATGCATGCTATTTTGTCATGTCTTAGCTTTTGTTTAAGATATCATATGCTATGTCCTGCTTTGCATTTGAAATAGTAACCCACTCTTTTTCGTATATGAATATGGATGAAATTCTGTTATTAGCTGATGTCTGATGATTCATATGTATGCTTTTCGTAGAAAACACACCAAGCTTCACGCATTGATTGCTTATATCTGGAGTACTACTTTCCTTTCTTATATCACTTCTTATTGCATGAATTGTACGCTTCACTTTCAGGTTTATTGAATGTCTGCTAGGATGACATATCTGGACTAGTTTACCTTTTTGAGATTAAACTGAGTAGATTATATTGCTCTGCTGAAAGTTGTCGTGCACGTCCTATAGAGTGAACCGAGTGATACATTTATTTCTTTCTCCACATATCTTGAGCATTATTTCTCTACTTAAAATTCATTGGTGAATCTCCCTTTAGCAAGTCTATTATTGGCATTTCCCCCGCTATTAATTTCCATGCTCCAATTCCCCAAAATCAAAAAAATATATACCTGTATATCCTTCTTTCTTTTGATTTGGGATCGCTTTTGTATATATGTTTATTGCAAAAAAAAGAAAAAAAAGAAAAAAAAGAAAAAAAGAGAAAAAAAAGAGAAAAAATTTGAGAAAAAGAAAAGAAAAGAGAAAAGAAGTTTATATATGATCCCATCTCACATTCTTTCTCTCTTTCTTCACTCTTTTGTTTTTATTCTATCTTGGAGCTTCAAAAATGGGAAATATGTTTATTGATTTATCTTATGCCACCACGCTTATGGATAAGCTTGGGGGAGTGGATCCAATGATGTGTGAGAGAGTGACTACTTGACAGTGCATGACAACCTAGGCTAAGTAATCTTCTATACTCGGTGAGATTGCTAAAGTTTTACGAAATCCAGAAATCGACGCTTAGCATGCATTTCATGAAAACCATACTTTTTTATTCTTACTACTCCATACTGTGTGATATCTCTTATACTCCTTATAGAAAGCATTCAATTGAAAAGTGTGATCTATGATTGTGTATACTGCTTTTGATGCTCCAGATGATGTTAATCCTAGAATGATTCCATATTTCATGCTGTTTTGATATTCTTGGGTTTTCTATTTCGAATGCATCATTATACTATGATATCGAGATAAAAGTCTATGACATGTGTTTTATATTCGATGTATGCTATATGAGTAAGCAAAACCCACGTCCTGAGAAAAATGATCTAGCACCCCCCTTCTTCGCTTTCTATTCTATTTTTATTTTTATTTTCCTTCTTTTCCATTATTTTACCCGTCGGGTTCGCTTTTTGCTCATCTTCCTCGAGGACGAGTAAGAGGTAAGCTTGGGGGATTTTGATCACTCCATATTTTACACCCTTTTTCTGCATGTTTGCATGCAACTTTGATCGTGCATATCGCGTTTTTCACGATTATTCGACAATATTGCGATGCTTTTCACTATTTCTTGTTTTTGTCGTATTTCAGGAGATATGGAGCGATTTGGAGTGATTTTGATATCAAGAGGATTTGCACCCACTCCGGAGTGTCACCCACAGCTCTTTTGAGGGCCATTCGGCGATGGAAGATGAGTGGAAGAAGAAGGAACTTCGTAGGAGCGACGAGGAGGTAAAATGATGAAGATTGGGCATCTACAGCATGTCACTCGGCCGAGTGAAGCACTCACTCGGCCGAGCAAGAAGACCACTTGGCCGACCAGACCGGACACGCACCACAGAAGGAAATCAGCGTGCACTCGACCGAGTGACGATAGTCCACTCGATCGAGTATGGAGATCCCCTCGCCCGAGTGGCACGGGAAAATCCACCCATCGAAGGAGCCGAATTACTGGAATCCGTCAGGCGGTTGAGGGTTCCGACTCGGCCGAGTACCGAATGCCCCTCGACCGAGTGAGTAAAGCCCCTCGGCCGAGTCACCTCAGAAGACAGACCCCCGAAAATCCCCGACTTACTGGAAATGTACAGGGTTTGTCACTCGGTCAAGTGACATTTGTCACTCGGCCGAGTGAGCCGCTCCGCCTGCTGCGTAAAGTGCGATTTCTGGGCTGCGCAGTGGCATTTTGGTCACGATTTTTTGGGCGATTTTGAAGGGTATTTAAACCCAGTTTTTGCCCTAGTTAGGGAGGACTTTTTAGAGCTTTTTGGCAGCCTTTTTTGAGAGCTTTTAGATTAATAGATTTAGCTTTTCTTTTGAAGATTAAAAAGGCTACTTTTGTTGGATGCTATTGGATTCTCATTGGTTTGTCTATTCTATTATCAAAAACTCTATTTTTATTGATAATTTCTCTATTGCAATGAATTGTGTTGATTTTGTTATTGATTTTCTTATGAATTGCATGATGATTAGTGAGTAGTGCTATCGTCTTAGGGCGTAGGGATGAACCCTATAGACCCTATTTCTAAATTGTGATGAATTGGTGAAATTCTTGCTAGAATTGATTATGGTTAGGTTGGGATTGATTAATTACGGATAGCTAGGGATTCATATCGATTGGGATTTGCAAGAGATTGGATCCTAATTGATAGGAAGCCCTAGAAATCCGATTTAGATTTACGATTGGACTTCTCTAGAATTGGTTTGCAAGAGATTGGGCCAAAGCTAGGATTTTTAATCGTGTTTCTATACCAATATCCGTTTGCAAGAGATTGGATGGGTAGGAACTATCTCAACCTAGGTCGTAGCTCGAGTTTGCACGAGAGTGGGCTCGAGATACGATTGAACGATGATGTCATTCTTCACGCTAGCGGCCTAGGTTAGGGTTTGCAAGAGATTGGGCCCTACCCTAGGTTTGCTATAGACCGGCAATAGCGCGAGAGCGTGAGCTTGGTTCTCCATTTAGTTGCGACTAGTTCACCTAAAATTCAAGTCTAGCAATGATGAAACCTATGAATCACAACGATGATATACGGTCCGTAGCGGGGATTCCCTACCCCTAGGCGCTTTATTCTATTGATATTTCTATCGACATTCAAACGATTGTGACAATTTTACCCCAAATTATTCTCGACCATTTAGATAGCTAGGTGATTGGAAAGAGACACTGTCATTGTTCCTTCCTGTGTTCGATACCCGCTCGCCGCTACACTGTGCGCTTGCGGTAAGACTACGAGTCGCTTGTCCCGGGTGTGTGTACTCCCGGGGCGCGATCACCATGCGCAGACCATTCTAATTATTCCAGAGAAATCTGGAAATACAATGACGACCTGCATGACCGTGTGTACGGTCGTGCGTCTGGAGCAAAACCTAATGGTGATCAAGGTCGCTGGGAGCAGCGCACATGACCGTTCCGAAAGGCAACACGACCGTGCACGCGCTCGACCTAAGAACAAGATTAGAGCTTGGCAAGGCCGTGCCGTGATTTAGCACGGCCGTGTGCCCACCATTACTTAAAAGAAAATCTGCTCTCATAGCAGGTGTGCGCGAATTTTGGGAGGATTTGGTAAATTTTCAACCAGTTCTTGGGGAGCTGAATTTTTGTAGGGTTTTTATTTCTTTCTTCAAGTATTATTAGAATTTTAAAACCTTAATATTTGCATTTGTAACTTTAAAATTCTATTGGAATTTCCATATTGTCAATTATCTTGTGTCGTTTCTCATATCTCTCAATGTGTAACCCCAAAATGACTCCACTAGTTTTAGCCATAAATAGTAAGTAGTTGATCGCTCCTTATTTTATACCTTTTTTGTATGTTTTCATGTCATTTCGATCGTCCATATTGCGTTTTTCACGATTATTCGACGATATCACGTTGCTTTTCACTATTTCTTGTTTTTATCGAATTTCAGGAAATATGGAGCGATCTTGGGCAAAAATAAGATCAAGGGACTTTCACGCGCACCGGAGCATCGTTCATGGCCTTATTGGGGAGCTAGCAGCGCTAGATGATGGGCGGAAGAGGAATAAGTTCGATAGAATGGACGAGGAGGCGAGGAGGCGAAGAAAAGAGCCCAGAAACAGCTCACTCGGCCGACCAGAGCGTTCACTCGACCGAGTGAAGGAGAGCGTTCGACCGAGTGAAACGGATACATGACTGCTGACTTTCAAAGTTCACTCGGCCGACCAAGAAAACCCACTTGGCCGAATGGAGAAGCCCACTCGCCCGAGTGGAACCGGTTTTTTCTCCCGAAAATCATCTGAGTTACTGGAATTTGGAGAAAATCCACTCGGCCGAGCAAGAAAGCTCACTCAGTCGAATGAAAAAGTCCACTTGTCCGAGTGTGATAGGGTGACCGACCCCCGAACCCCCTTATTTCTATGTTTTCTTTGGGTTTGTCACTCGGCCGAGTGACATGTGCCACTCGGCCGAGTAGCGTAGTCTGACTGTGTCGCATATTAGGGCTTTTGGCTGCGCCAGGGGCAAATCTGTCAGGAATTTCTGGACGATTTTGACTTGTATTTAAGGCTAGTTTTATTCCTAGTTTTAGGAGAGACTGGAAGTTAATTTTGACGGCTATTCTTATTGTAATCCTCAGCTGGAGATCAAAGACGCGCAATTTGGTTTTTTCTTTTTGTCTAAATTTCTAGTTTTTATGAATTGTTTTCTCCCTACAATGAATTGTGCTATGATCTTATTTGTTAATTCTGAGATTACTATGATGAATTGTGAGTAGTTTCGTCATTCTAGGGCATGGGGATGAACCCTATGGACCCGATCTTAGAATTGTGATGAATGAATTGAATCGTTGCTAGGATTGATACAAGGTTACGTTGTGATTGATTTATTACAGATAGCTAGGAATTTCCATCGATTTGAGTTTGCAAGAGATTGGATCTCAATCGATGGGAAGGCCTAGATATTCGATTTAGGTTTATAATCGAGATTCTCTAGATTTGGTTTGCAAGAGATTGGACCAAAGCTAGGATTTTTATTATAAATGTATACAAATATTCGTTTGCAAGAGATTAGACAAATACGAACTATCATGACCTAGATCATAGCTCGAGTTTGCACGAGAGTAGGCTCGAGGTGCGATTGGATGATGATGTCGATCTTCATGCTAGTGGCTTAGGTTAGGGTTTGCACGGGAGTGGGCCCTAATCTAGGTTGCTATAGACTGGCAATAGCACGAGAGCATGAGCTTGGTTCTATATTCAGTTACGACTAGTTCACCTTAATTCAAGCTTTGCAACATTGAAATTCATGATCCACAAGGATAAGTGACGATCCATAGTGGGGATTTCCTAGCCCTAGACGCTTTTATTATATTGAATTCTATTTGTTATTTGAACGACAGTGAAATTATATTCCAAACCATTCTACTCTACCATTAATGGCTAGGTGATCAAGATAGAGTACTGTTATTTATCATCCATGTGTTCGATACCTGCTCACCACTTCACCATGTGCTTGCGGTAAGACTACAGTCGTTTTCCGGGTGTATATCCGGGCGCGATTAGTAGTCCATTAAGCTAAGGCCAAGTAGAGCCCAATTGTAAGGATTGATCGCAATGGATCGCCCCAAATATCGACCCAAATATCGATTGTAGTCCCGTTATTGGTTGGACATTGAGCATCATTCAATCCATTCTATTAGGAAGCTACACAATCCAAATCATCAACTAACCCTTGGGGTTTGGATTTGACGCCCCTAACGGAGGATTGGCTATCTAGTGCCCGGTGCCGATGACCAATCAGGCACACTCACTAGAACTACCGATTTTGTAGCTCGTGACTAACCATCGGGGCTACGATAGGGATCCAACATATCATCCGAATCCCCTCTCTCACGGTCAGACATCGAGTGGATGAGGATTGATGCTTAGCTCTCATTGTTGACTACAATCCTTGTGTTGATAAATTAGATCCATTGCCTAAATCCTCGCAATATCGGCGATACGCTGTAATGAGCCCGATATTAATGTACGCATATTAGTACGTATTTTGGGCATATATGTGTGCATATAATTTTTGGGAATCGTTACATATTTTTCCTAAATTTTTGTGGTGAAGGAATTATTTTTAAATGATTTCAACTCACCATTTTGAATTATTAAATGAAGTATACATGAGTAAATACAAGTATAATATAAGATACAAGTTATTAATGCATGTATTCCTATTTATTTAAAAATTAAAATCCTAATTTGTCATGTCATGTCACCTCTTCATGCTAGGTGTCATTTGGAGATTAACTCTCACTAACCCATACTCATGTGGTATTAGGAGAATGATTCCCACCTAACTCCTAATTAGGTAGCATGAGGAGAGGAGATTGCGGAATGATTCATCTATGGGATGAGATTTATAAAGGGAAAAATTTTGAGGGAAAAAAGAGGAAAAGAAAGAAATTTTTCTCTCTCTCACTCTCTCCCTTTCCTAACCAAAATAGGCCGAACACTATCTCCCCACTTTCTCCCCTTTGCACCACCCCTCCCACCACAAAACTCTCCTCTCTTTACTCCCTTACACCACCAAGAATACCACCATTCTCTCTTTGCTTCTCTAACACAAATTTCATCCCAATTCCTCGCCTAAAATCCAACTTTTGAACTTAAACTTTTGGAGCTTGGAGTTTAAGAGAGAGGGGGTCTTGGAGGAGTAGAAGAAGCTTAAGGAGAAAGCTCAACGTTTTTCAAGGATAAGAAGAACCAAGTAATTTAAGAAGGACTTGTTGAGGTAGGTTCCCTTAGCATTTTTAGTAGGATTCTTTCTTAGAATTGTGTAGAGTAGATGGTGTATGTTCTAAGCCATATGTCCTTGCAAATAAGAAGAAAATTAGTGTTCAAGTTAAAATTTAAATGTGTGGCATGTTAATGATTGCCAAGTTATATTAAGGATTCATTTCGTTAAAACATGTATTTTAATGTATCTCATGGAACTGTTGCTCAAATGTCAAAATTGATGTGCTTGTAAATAAAATGATCTTAGGAAGTAGTAGCCTCTTTTATGTTATAATTGTCCATATTGAATTAGTAGTATGTTTGGAATAATTAGATTGTAACATGGTTAATTTGTAGTGTTAATGTTCATACTAAAATTATGTGCTAAAGGTAGTGACTATGTTCACATGTTCTTCAACTTGTTGTAGTAAATAAATTGTGTTCAAGTTAAAGTGCATATTAATATGTTTACTATGTCTAAATAAAAGCTAGTATGCCATGTTGTGTTTAAAAGATATTATATGTCACTTACTAGCATGTATCAAGCTAGTATGCAAGGTTGTGTTATTATTCCATTACTTGTCATTATGTTAGCATGTAGCCACTTAGCATGACATGTTAATGCTCATGTTATGCTTCATACTATGTTGTGCTTCATACTATGTTAACGTTATGTGCAGCCATATTCCTGGGATATAGTAGTAATATAGATATGTTAATGCTAATGTGCTCTTGGCCATATCAATATGCTAATAGACATGCTAATATTAATATGCTCTCTAGTTTATGCCAGCATGTTAGTATGTTAGTAAGTTAGTTTATGTCCATACCAAGGCCCATGCTAATATAGTATGTTTAAGTTTCATGTTAATGGAATTATGTATATGTTGTATGTTTATGTTCCTTATTAGAATGAGCTAGCAAATGTTGAAAACCCATGTGTTATGTTCCATATTAGTAGTTAAAGCTCATGTTTATGACATTGGATGAAACTTGAATTATATCGTGAAAACATGAGCATTAATGTGCATGAATGCTTTTCTTGTGGAATATTTATGAGATGTTCGTTGTCTACAACATGACATTGACGAAAAGAAATGAATGAAATAATGGAATGTTCCATAAATTGAGAGTGAGGAGTTTGAGCGTAACGACCTGGAAATCTCGATCTACCTTGAGGTAGGTGAGATTCTAGACTTTGGGTTTAGGGGAAACGCGGGTAAATTATAGGAGTTAAGGAGCAGACAGATGATAGATTTCTCACTCGCTTGTCACTCCCGTAAGGGGAAGTTGACTAGAGTTAGAGAGGCCAGTGGTATACTCGTGATGCACCACTCGGTAATTGTTGGATTTCTCCATTTGTCCCGATAAAAATCGAGATTTGTCTCACTTCCGTAAGGAAAAGTTACGAGAGGCCCCTCCAGTGCCCGTGTCGCTTGTTGAGGTACCACTTTTCACCCACCCGAGGTGAAGGCCGGCTCCTTAGCGTCCTACGATTTACTCAATTTTCCAAATATTAACTAATCACCTAAATCTTTTTAATTAATTTAAACTGTAATTGTGATCATGCTTCTGTTTCTCAGATTTCATTAATATCAGCACTTAAATGTCATGAATGTTTAATTTATGTGTTAACTCTGTGGATGTTGAACAACCAGTAGATAGATGATTAGTTAGAAGGACCAGTTCTAAAGCTGGATCCTATTAGTGATGTTAGGAGTTCCTACTGGGTCACGCATTGACGTGCCCTCCTTTGTGGGTTTCAGGAGTATGACCAGAGCAGCCTATGCAGGTTCCAATGCCAGAGACCGTCACCAGTTCAGAGGTAGAGCATGCGGGTGACTTTGTCCAGTTGGACTTTCCTGGGGTAGATTAACGGGTGTGTTGTACGGGGTGTGGACACCTTTTGTACTTTTTGGGTTGGGGTTTTCTCTTTTTGTTGTATCCCCACTTTTGTACCCCCTTGTAAAATTGACGTATGTATAAAGTACTTTGTGCAATATAATGCATGTTCTGTATTTCTTTTCTTTCAGTACTTTGGATTTCAATTTTATTGGAGCACTTTATTATTCTGTGTACTATTCAAGTGTTGTTGCAGTAGCCCTCATAATTAGTTAATTTAACCACAATAATGCCTAGTAGTATTTAGATAGAAGGGCTCGAAGCCCAGTATCTGAATACTACAGCAGCCTCGTCAGCTACGTCTATCTGTATTTATGAGAGCGGGGCGAGACATATACTAGCCCTGGATCCTTCTTCCATTGAACTTTCCTTAGCTATTCTCTCTCTACACTCGCCTTACTCACTCTTACGGCTACATAAACACGACACCAATCTTAGTCATTCAAACCCTTGCCTCCTCGTGTTCGACACCCGCTGCACACGACACCATGCACTTGTGGACATAATTAAAGCACACAATAATGACCTCTCAAGATGGGATTTGGGTGAACATCTGAGTAAGAGTGAGCATAAGGACTGGACATGTGAGGATTTGATGAGATATGTGATGCCCATAGGAAAATGTACCGTGTGACGATGTGCGTTGATTTTATCTCACTCCCACTTGAGTGACGGGGGAGTTCGAGAGGCCCGTTAAAATTCATCTATGCTCGTATACCACTGGCGGGGTAGTTTGATTGCCACCCCACCTTAGGGTGAGGTCCAGTTCCTTATGTCCCACAATTACCCATGTTTCCAAATAACTATTAATGATTGAATAAGTTTAACTTACCCTAACTCACTTGTAGCTTTCATGCTTCCTGTTTATGTTTCTGTTAACTTAATGACATGTGATGTCTCACAAATGTAGTCTTATGTTTATGTTTTATAAATATACTTCTAAAACATCACATATTGTTATTCCATGTGTGGTTGAATAATATTCCATAAGAACTGGAGATCCTACTGGACACACTTTGACATGCTATATCCCATTTTTCCACAGGTTGTAGCAGGTGTATTAGAGTGTGCCTTGGAGCTGGAGGTTGAATACCTTGGGTAGCTTAGTGTGTGAGTGGTTATACTTGGCAGTCTAAGTAGTAGTACACTTGTAAATGTTAAGTTGTACATTGGACATTGTTAAATATGTATGAAATGTTGTTAGTTTTGAGATGACTGTTGGCTTGTACTTGAGTTGTCTTTTTGATGATGTTGTGTTTTATGTTAGAGCATTACGTATGCTATCCCAGTATGTACGCAGTGGCTTTCCTGTGTCTTCTTTGTGCTCTCTCTTTTTATCTCATTCTTCATCAACTTCGCATCTTCAAGAATACTTGGGACGGATTCGTACTTTTCGGGTATCCAAGCGTGTGGGGCGTGACACTCCCCATTTCTTTGAATATTCCTCCCCCCCCCCCACATCGCAATATTACAGGTGAGGAACCCGACTACGCTGAAAGGATAGTCGACATTGTTCTCTTCATCAAAAGCCACCCACCATATTTGTCAGGATTAAGATCATAGCATAACAAATGAGTCCGGAGTGACATGAGCCAAGGGTTTTTTTATCAAAATCGGTAGTAAACAAAAGGGGCCAATTTAAGTTTTTTTCAATACTAAATTGAACACACCTTATAAATAGAAACTGTGCACTATGATGTGATTTAAAACAAACCATACAATGAGCGTTAAAATTGTCATTTACTTTCTTCCTTTCGAACGGTCACACCTATCACGCTTAATTGCATATTCATCTACATAAGAACACTCTGAATCATCAAGGGGAAGGACAGAAGCTAGGAATCATCAAGTGGAATGACAAAAGCTGTGAATCATCAAGGAAGGGGAAGGACAGAAGCTATGTATCATTGGACAGAAGCTACGAATCATCAACGACGGGAAAGGACAGAAGGTGCGTATCATCAAGGGGAAGGACAGAAGATGCTGATAAGCTGCATCCTTCATATTGAGTTTGTATTTATCCTATTTTAATTCCTTCCTCCTTCAAAAACCCTTTCAACATGAAGGAGATGATGAAAAAGCTTAATCCCAATAGCCCAACAGCCCTCAGCTCTCTCCCATAAAATATGATCGTTGAAATTGTTAGGCAGTTAGTTGCTTCAAGATCATCCGCTCCTCCCAAGGACATCGCAAGGTTAAGGGCAACATAAGTTCACTTCTATCTAAATAATTAATTAGATTCACAATCTACTAAACATATAGCATACATGATGACTGATTGGAGTTGCGCATTGATGCCTTATAATGTAACTCAGCTGTAAAATGTTCTATAAGGCCTCGGAGGAAAAGCTCGTGTGGAGTTGCATTGATGTCAGGAAGGATGATCTAAGGATGCGGTGGACAGACAAAGACGCTTACTTGTCTTTCCTTCGGTGGTGTGCAAACAACATCAACTTGGATGCCAATTTTATTCTTGGCTTGGAAAAGCTTTTCAATTCCGGGGATGCAATTTCGGGCCTGTAGCACCTCCAGCGCACAATGAATAGCGGCCACTCCACTGCAACATATTTGATGGGGATGGTTCTCTTTCGTGATCCTGTTACCTGGCCCGATGCAATGGATGTCCTTAACAAACTTTTCTCCAGAGATCTTTTGGGCATAGCACGGGTTGTAGAGTGCACGAGATCAGGCAATCCCATATTAGATGGATGCTGTCAAGAGATTAGTGATGTAATTAGGAGAAGCTGGAAGAAGGAGGCCTGGAAGGTGGAGCCAACATTGCCCTGCCCTGACCGTCTTTACAGAAGGATCATTAAGTCTAAGGGTGCAAGTTGTTGGGAGGACAAGGAGCGACTGCCGAGAACCTTTTACAGCCATCTAGCATATGTGCATATGAGGCCCAAGTATTCTATAGAAATATTTAAAGAATGAATGTAACATTATTTATGCATAAATCTAAAAGAATGATGTCACATACTCACAGGTTCCTCTTTGTTTTGTTGTTCAATTGAACTAAGATTGTTTGAACTTTCTAATCAGCCTGCTGTTTTGCTTATTATAGTCTTTTAGATGTAATGCTATGAAAGAAACCCTAGTCTAGCAATCGAACTCTGAGCCAAACCAATGTTTAAAAAAAGGCATGTTATTTGCTGAATATTGGCAAAAAATAATGAAAACCCCCAGCCTTTAAGGAAATCATATTTATTTATTTTTAATATATGATTGAACTTCAGCTTTTTGCCTATTGCTTCATTTTCTTTCTTAATATGGATGGTAGTCAATAGGATTTGAGCCACAATTTCAAAGACTATTATAGTATTAGGCCGACCCCCGACGCGGGGAAGAATATTCATACTTGAGTAGCGAAGCCTACAAAGAGAGACGTGGCGGCCCATCGAGCCCATGAAGCCCACGTGGATGCCTGGCCATTTTCACAGTCAAAGTCCATTCATGTTATGTCCGTTGAGCTCCCAAGTCATAAGGGGGCAGTTAGTAATGGGCTCCATAATGGCGGGATGGGCGGACATCTGTTATGCCTATTCTCAAGGGACGAACGTGCCACCATTACTACAAGGCAATTAGTCACCAACGGCACTGAGGGAACGTCTCCACTTATAAAAGGACTAAACGAAAACATGACAAAAGGGAACATTCCAAGATACTAAGTACTAGGTACTATGATAACTTATTCACTTGACTTCCACTTATATTTCTTCCTCCTACACTCGGCGTGACAGCACCACAGATGATCTCCCTTTAGGTCGATCTTGTTGTCCCGAATCTCCTTAAGTTCCTTACTAACTTAAGCATCGGAGGGTATTTGGGTTTAGTTGGTTGTATCTAGTTTTGTGTGTGTGTGTAGAAAATTCCTAGAGAGGGAAGAAATGTGCTTATACTGATTATTGCAATAGTGGATTAAATCATGAGGGATGTCAGGGACTGGACCTATCCAGGTCGGGGAACCAGGATTGATTGGGACACTCCCCTCACCGCCAATCAAACGAGTCCACCGTAAGGCATGGGACACTCCCCCCGAGCCAACTTATCTTCAAGTCTGTCGTAAGGCGGAAGGCCACTCTCCTTGTGGGCCGACCTATTTTTCATCGGTCGTTAGTTGAGGGGCCACTCCCCTCCCTATCGATCAAACAAGTCTGCTGTAATGTGGGGGGTCACTCCCACCGCAGGCATACCTATTTTTCATCGGCTGTTAGTCGAGGGGCCACTCCCCTTGTTGTCGATCAAACGAGTTTGTCGTAAGGCGGGGGACCACTCCCCCCACAGACCAACTTATCTCTAAGTCCAATGTAAGGTGGGGGCCACTCTCCCAGGGCTGACCTATTTTTATCGGCTGTTAGTTGAGGGGCCACTCCCCTTGTCACCGATCAAACGAGTTGGCCGTAAGGCAGGGAGCGACTCCCCCCACATGCCAACTTATCTCCAAGTCTGCCGTAAGGTGAGGGGCCACCCCCGGGCTGACATATTTTTCATCTGAGATTGGTCAAGGGGCCACTCCCCTCGCCACCGATCCCCCCGCGGGCCGACGTATTTCCAAATCCGTCGTAAAGTGGTGGGCCACTCCCCCCACGTGTGACCTATTTTTATCGGCCGTTAGTCGAGGGGCCACTTTCCTCACCGCTGATCAAACGAGTCTGCCGTAAGGCGGGGGTCCACTTCCCCCGCTGGCCGACCTATTTTTCATCAGCTGTTAGTCGAAAGGGCCACTCCCCTCGTTGCCAATCAAAAGAGTCTGCCATAAGTCAAGGGCCACTCCCCCGCGGGCTGACTTATCTCGAAGTCTGCCGTAAGGTAGGTGCCACTCCCCCTGTGGTTCGACCTACTTTTCATCCGACGTAAGTCGAGGGACCACTCCCCTCGCAGCCAATCAAACAAGTCTGCCGTAAGGTGGGGAGGCCACTCCCCCCCCCCCCCGCTGGTCGACCTATTTTTCATCGTCCGTTAGTCGAAGGGTAGAGGTGGCAAACGGGTCAGGTCGGGTCGGGTCAGGTTGACCCGACCTGGATAAGGGTAAACCCAAACCCGAACCGGATTAAATCTGGGTCATGGTTCATATACTCGTACCCGACCCGGGTGTAAACCAGGTCTCCCGTACCCGATCCGATTCATCTTGTGGGTTGGGTTCGGGAGGCTGTGTTCGGGTTGCGTGTAAAAAGATAATTGCTAATTCAAAGCAAACTACGGAGGGAGAGCTTCGATCCTACAAATCACCAGGAAATACCACCAAGCTTTATTGTTATGTGTTGGACATTCTTATTTAATTTATTTATTGTTGTCAACAGATGTTGATGATAGATTTGTATTGGGATTACGTCTTATCTGATTGATAAGACTGTATCTTTTGTATCCTATCTTTGTTCTCTCCTCCATCTGCTATAAATAAAGAGCCGGGACTCCTCCCCAGATGATGATTCATAACACGTTATCAACACTAGCCTCTAAATAAATTTCCACACAAAAACCGATCTTTGTGAAAGAGAAGGAAAGGCGGGAGATCCATGCGCGCTGCTTCATCTAACTCAAACGGGCATCGTCATCCATGTGTAGGCTTCGTCAACCGTTGCTAGATCTGGAGGACAGATCTGGAGGTATTATCGCTAAAAATTCAATTTTTAATCATGTGCATGATTGTTTTCGCCATCGATCTCGCAAGATCGGAGTAAAATAGGGTTAATTGCCTACATCGATAATTTTTTCTTCTAAAATCATGTTTTTATCATATTAAAACTGAAAAATCAGATCCCCCACCCACGGCATCGCCGACGGCTGCCCGCCGCCCCGAAGGTGGGCTCCCCCCTTTCGACAATTGCCTCGACAGATCTACCGGCCTTCCCCCTCCCCCGCCTCATAGCGGGAGGCTACCGTCCCCTTCGCCCCCCATCTCAATCGGGGGGCCGTCGTCCCCTTCGTCGCCCCCCTCCCACATCACAGCGGGGGGACCGCCGTCCCTCCCCCATACCTCATGGCAGGGGCCTACTGTTTCCCATCGTGCCTTGCCTCACTGTGGGGATATCCCCACCACCCACACCTCGTAGCAGGGCCACTCCCTTGCACCCCACCTCACGGAGGGGTTTCTGTCCCCTGGACCCTGCCTGAAGGCGGCAGCCTCGCCAAACTCACCCTGCCCCGAAGTCGGTGGCCTCGCCGAACTTGCCCCACCCCGAAGGCGACGTCCCCACCAAATCGCCCCACCCCAGAGGCGGTGGCGTAGCCTCGACCAACCCCCCATCAACAATGGGTTTTCACTACCAAGCAGTTAGGGGGCGGTGGTGGCAAACCTAGCCGCACCCCCTTCTCTCCTCGCAATATTTGCTTGGGCCGAAGGCCCAACCAAACAAAAAAAATTGTTAGCTGCAGGACTGAAGCCCGCATCACACATTGCGGGCTTCTGCCCGTAATCAATCCCTTAAAACTAGGAGATGAAAGGCGATGTAGGCCCTGAAGCCCACAGCCACACTGCAGGCTTCAGGCCCGCTGGCCGAACAAAAAAACAGAAAGGGATAAATACGGGAGGGGGCTATAAATAAGAATAAACATGCTATCAAGGGGCCTAAAAATTGCAGAAAATTATGATAAAAACATGGGACTGAAATTTGACCTTTTGGGGACATTTTGGGGACTTTTGGGGGTTAATTGGGGGTATATAAAGGAAAACGTTTTTCCTTTTTTCATGAAGAACATGTAATTTTTGGGGCTCTTTTCAAATTCTTTTGAATAATCCTAGCATGCACAACATTTTGCATCCTATGATCCCCTTCTTAGGAGCATACTTATATACACTACATCACCGTTAATGGCTCATTCTGTGGATAAACTTATATTCTGTTGTGCAATATTAACTTAATAATTAAGAAGATCCCGCAACCGCTCTACCATTAGTCACCTAACCTAACGGTGTATGACGTTGCCTAGTGGTCCAATAATTATTAAGTATTTATATCGTTATGTTTATCCTTCTGTGATGCCTATGATGAAAATGTCTGATGAAAATGTTTGATGAGCACAAATTTTTGCATGGATGGTTAATTGCAATTTTGGATCGACTGTTTAAGTCCCACATTTTACTTTTCCTGCACTTTTCTGTTCCTTTTTGAGAGAAATTTGTAGTGAGGAAATTATGTAATGTCCAAGACCGATGACTACTTTCCATGGAGACGAAGGCAACTCTTGAAGCTGGAGATTTTATAAATGGGACCCACAGGGTTTCCAAAGGTGTAATTTCTTTTTTTGCTTTCATTTGTGTAATATGGACTGTAATATGGACTTTGTACTCTTTTATTTATGTGGGACTGGCCGATCCATGCAATTGTTTTTCATTAAAAAATTGCCTCCAAATGAGAATGTTTGATGTATTATTAATTCATGCAAATTTGTGCTCTGCCAGATAAAATGGCAAAAAATCACAAGAGTCGATTTCGAAGTGCTGGATGCATCAGGGAGAAATTATCTGAGTTGGCAGCTCGATGTCAAATTTCGCATGCGGGCTAAGTCCATTATTTCTGCTGTGACAAAAGACGGAGAGGCGACTGACATAGAAAAGGCGCAGGCCATTATCTATATTCGTCACCATGTGGATAAGACCCTAAAGGCTGAGTACCTTAAGGTCGAAGATCCACTTGAGCTGTGGACTGCCCTTGAGGAAAGATATAAACATCAAAAAGATGTTAAACTTCCAAGGGCACGATATAAGTAGGAGAACCTAAGAATGCATGACTTTAAGATCATAGCTGAGTACAACTCAGCTCTTTTTAGTATCACCTCATACCTGAAGTTATGTGGTGAAAATGTCTCAAAAGATCACATGCTGGAAAAGACGTACATGTCTTTCCACGAGAAGGATGTGATACTTATGCAACAATACCGTGAAGTAAAGTTCACCAAGTATTCTGAGCTCCTGTCATGTTTACCCATGGCTGAAAAACAGAGAGCATCTCCTCGCCACTCACAACATGTGCCCCCTGGCACTGTCCCCTCCCAGAAGCTTACAATGCATCTTCTTCTAAGAAGAAGAAAGATAACAAAAGAAAAGAAAAACCACAGAAAGGGGGATAGAACAAAAGGGCCAGTGGCCAAGTCCAACAGCGAAGAAATGTAGGGAGGCGGAAGTTCACCTGGTACAGAAATGACAACAAGAAAAATGATGCACCCTACCCAAGATGAAATGGGAAGACCAGTGCCATAGATGTGGCATGAAAGGTCACTAGTCCAGAGTGTGCCGAACTCCGCAGCATCTCCAGGATCTATATAAAGAGAACAAGGAAAAGAAAGCTGAAACAAATCTGGTGACTACAAATGCTCCAGTAAAGTTTGCAGCTAACGACTTCGAAAGAGATGACCTGCTTGATTAGCCACTATTTTAATCTTTGCAATTTGTTTTGAGAACAATTTATGTTATGAGAGCAATTTGAATTATGTATTTGTTTTGAAAAAAAATTTGATTATGTTCCTGAAATACAAATGTTTTATTCATCTTTTATAGATGGATCGCTCGCATGACTGCTTAGTAGACAATGTTTCAACATATACGATCCTTCAGTATAAATGCTATTTTCATAGCATTATACCATATAAAAGCCATGTAAATACAATTTCAGGGCCATCGAATATTATTGAAGGTTCTGGGAATGCAACTTTATTGCTACCAAACTGAACAGAAATAAAAATAAAGGATGCACTATTCTCTCCGAATTCCAGTAGAAACTTACTAAGTTTCAAGGACATCTGCTCAAACGGATTCCATCTGGAAACAGCAAATGTAAACGAAAAAAACTTCTGTATGTAGTGTCTCAAGAAAAAGGAGTAAAATCCATACTTGAAATTTTGAGAGCTTTTCATCAGGCCTCTACCATACAAAGATTCGGAGAGAGGAAGCTAATTTGACAGAGCACCTGAAGTGCCCGCCATCAGCCATTTTTACTTTGGCTTGATAGACTTGGCCACCCTGGATCAGTAATGATGCACCACATCTTATCTCAATCCCAGGACACGACTGAAGAACCAGAAGATTCTTCAGAAGGGAATTTCCTTGCATCCCATGGGGAAAATTAATAACAAGGCCATCAACACTAAAAGTGGATTTTTGAATCTCCAAGCTTCCTCGAAAGAACAAGGAGACATATATAGACCTATCTACCCCCTAGTGGGCCATTTCGGTACTTTATGGTGCCGATTAATGCATCCTCGAAATATTTGTATGTGTGTTTACTATCGACCTGCAACTTAGCGTTTCCAAAGCTATTGGCACAAATAAAAAAGTTGCGGGCGCATTTTCCAGACAATCAAATAAAGAAAATACATCTGGATAATGCTGGGGAATTCACCTCCTAGTCATTTCAAGAGTACTGCCAGGCAACGAGAATAGAAATTGAACATCTAGTGACGCATGTTCATACCCAAAATGGGTTGGCAGAGTCACTGATAAAAAGACTTCAATGGATTGTACATCCATTGTTAATGAAATCTCAATTGTCGGTGGATGCATGGGGACATGCAATTTTGCATACTGCATCGTTAATAAAAATAAGACCCTTTGGAGGTCAGAGTCTCTCTCATATGCAACTTGCGTATGGAGTGCCACCAAACATTTCTCATTTGAGAATCTTCGGTTGCGCAGTTTACATCCCTAATGCACCACCGCAGAGGATAAAAATGGGTCATCAACGTCGCCTAGGTATCTATGTAGGGTTTGACTCACCCTCTATTATAAGATACCTAGAACCCCAAACGGGGGACGTATTTAAGGCACGTCTTGAAGACTATGATTTTGACGAGACAAGTTTCCCCAAATTGAGCCCAGATACCAAAAAATCTGGTGTGAAGCAAATTATTATGTGGGATACAAAAATTTTGTCCCACTACGATCCGGTAACAAAACAATGTTAAGACGATATCCTGAAGATCCTCCCATACAGAACATTGTTCACCAATTACCGGACTTATTCACTGACAACCAGAAGATTCAGATCACACATCCCTGCTATAAAATACTCCAGCTAGAATTGACAACCCTGAGAATGGATGAAATCCACTAGCAGCAGAAGTAGCTGCTCCTCAATAGAAAAGAGGCAGACCACCAGGCTCCAAGGATAAAAATCCAAGAAAAAGAAAAATACCTGGAGACCTTAGGACGATACCCCCACAGAGAAATGAGCTCACGTCCATACACTCACCCCTCCCGAAATCCACTGCAGAGGAACTTCAGGGAGAAACTGAAATATCATTAAAATATGTACATACAGGGGAGGTGTTGGATAGAAAGATTACAGTCGTCGACGATGACTTTGCATTTCATATTGCCATTCACATCGCTGAAAGCGACGATGATCATGATCCATAATCCGGTGTTGAATGCAAACGAAGAAATGATTAGCCAAAGTAGAACCATGCAAAAGAAGTTGAGCTGGACTCGCTTAAGAAATGCAAAGTCTTTAGGCAAATAGTTCAGACACCTATTGGTGTCAAACTTGTGGGATACAAATGGGTATTCGTCAGAAAAAGAAATGAAAATAATGAGAACGCACGCTACAAAGCAAGGCTTGTAGCACAAGGATTTTCCCAAAGACCGGGTATTAACTATGGGGAAACATACTCCCCGGTCATAGATGCGATCACTTTTCGATTTCTGATAAGCTTAACAGCAAAGGAAGGTTTAGATATGCAGCTAATGGATGTTGTGATTGCATATTTATACGATAATCTCGATAATGAGATATATATGAAACTTCCTGATGGCTTTTCAATGCCTGCTGAATTAAAAGATAGACATAGGAATGCCTACTCTGTTAAGCTTCAAAGATCACGGTATGGTCTTAAACAGTCGAGAAGAATGTGGTACAACAGACTGAGTGAATTCCTTATACAACAAGAATTCAACAAAAATGAAGTCTGCCCTTGCATCTTTATAAGAGCAAAGGGAAAAGGATTCGTCATAATAGCAGTCTATGTAGACGATTTAAACCTCATTGGATCTCTTGAAGAGATCACTGAGATATCTGTAAGCCTAACAAAAGAATTCAAAATGAAAGACCTGGGCAAAACGAAATTCTTCCTTGGCTTACAGATTGAACATCTAAAAGACGGAATCATATTACACCAAACCACATATACGAAGAAAATGTAACAAAGATTTCATATGGACCAACGTAATCCACTTAGTACACCTATGGTGGTACGATCTCTGGATGAACATAAATACCCCTTCTGGCCGCTGGAAGAGGGGAGGAGGATATACTTGGTCCAGAAGTCTCGTATCTGAGTGCTATTGGAGCACTTCTATATCTGGTAAACTGCATACGTCTCGAATAGCGTTCGCAGTAAACTTACTAGCCAGATACAGTGCAACACCTATGCAGCACCGCTGGATCGGAGTTAAGCACCTTCTGCGCTACCTCCAAGGGTCAACAGATTTGGGACTCTTTTACAAAAATGGATTATCCTCCACACTTGTTGGTTATGCTAATGCAAGTTACAGGTCTGATCCCCACAATGCAAAGTCAAAGACAGTGTACGTGTTTACCTATGGTGGGACAGCCATTTCCTGGAGATCCGTCATGCAAACCATGATGGCGACCGATGTGTCCATATTTTACATCTTTTCATAGCATCATGCCATTGCATTTCATGCCATTTTCGCACCCAAATACTGTATTTTCCTACAATATTGCAATTCTAATGTTATATTCGAGTTTCCTAGTGTTTTATGGATTTTCAGGGATTTTGGAGTGATTTGGAACCCATTTTGGATATGGACTCGTCCAGTACGCCCGTGAGCCCATTGGCAAAACTCTAAAGGAGTTCGTCGAGTTTTGAGAGCCATGGGAGGAGTGGAGGAGAGAGCAAGAGGAGAGGAGAAGCTGCATGAGCTTTAGAAATGATTTTCCCAGGTGACTCGACCGAGAAGAGCAGGTGCTCGGTCGAGCAGATGTAAGATGGAGGAGGACGGCAGATACGCATGCTGCTCGGACCGAGCAGTACAATGACTCGGTCGAGCGCACTTAAGTCTGACTCTCAGCCAACCTCCTATATGGCCCGATCAGATCTTTTGGCGACAGAGTCAGCTGGCTACTCGACCGAGCAGAGCTGACTCGGGCCGAGCATACAGAATGGTGATTTTTAGAGAAGCGCGACTCCTTGACGTACTCGACCGAGCAGAAGGGCTGCTTGATCGAGCAGTGGACCGAGCAATCTACTACTCGACCGAGTCACTGACTCGATCGACGATGCTGAAGGCTAATTTTGGAAATTTTCGGCTGCCGTCTGTTGCACGCTTGGGGAGTGAAGTGCGGATCTGGCTGCTGCGTGGAAGGAGTTCTTTCATTTGGTTAATTTTTGAATTATCTTTAGGGAGGGGAGGAGATTAGAAAACTTGTTAGATCTAGACCTAATTACTTGGAGATTATCGGTTATTTTTGGAGCTCTACTGCGATTTGCGTTCTGGAATCTTTGGTATTTCTTCAGATTACTGTTCGCTAATATTCTTCTTCGTCTTTGCACGTAAGCTTCTCAATCTTTACTCAATTAATTTGCTATGATGTTTTCTCTTGCAAAAATCATATTTTTATTCGTTAAAATAGCTATGATGAGTAGTTTCTTCTAGGGTTGATGGGTTATCCTTAAGACTTTAGGGGGAGATGTAGATCTGAATCTCTAGGTTGAATTGGGAATAAAGGGGAGTATTTTGGTCGATCCTACCGAATCCCCAGGATAACCCGTACTGAGATCATGCTCACGGTCTGTGGAATTGATGTGCTTAAGGGGTATCCTTAGGATTCGAATAGGGAAATCGGTAGATCCAACCAAGGCTTGTGACCATGCCCAGCTCGTGCCTTGAGGGGATCCAATCGCTACTTTGACGGCTACCGCCATTGCATCAACGAGAGCCACCGAAATAGCTCGAAATTCTAACCCAAGAGAATGGTACGAATTGAGAGATTAATCCCTAACCCCAATACAATGTAAGGATCCTATTCCAACATCGATCCCCGACGGTCTTAGCGGTGATCCCTAATACCCTAGTTCCTTTTATTATTGAATCAACAACAATATCACAACCAATCCTTTCAATCAGACAGCTATCTCACTTCGAGATATAGAAATAATCTGAGAACTCAAATACATTGTCACCATCCCTATGGAATCTGACATCCTTTATACTATAATTTGACACCGTCCGCTTGCAGATAGAGCCCGGGATTGACACCTAGGGGCCATACTACGCCTGGCGACCGTGACACCGCCAGGTGGAATCTAGGTGTAGGTTCCGGGTGCGTCAAGTTTTTGGCACCGTTGCCGGGGATGGTAATGGTGTACCTCAGTTTATTTTTTATTTCGAAAAGTTTGCTAGCAAATCTTTCCATTTCTCAACTTTCCACCCTTTTTTATTCTTTTAATTATTACCTTGCTACTAATGGTATTTGTTTGAGTTGTTTTGGTGCATGAACACTTGCTTCGGGGCATTAAGTCAAGAATTATTGTTCGACCCTGAGATCGAGAAAACGGCAAGGGCTCTGAGGGCCTCAAGTAGAAATCAATCTCCCTCTGCTCAAATGGGAGACGATACTACTCCTCCTCCTCGCACCGGGTCCATCAGGGACCATATGAAGCCTACATTTGGAAATAACTCTTCTATCCTTAGACCGCAACTGGCGGCGGTGAGCTTCGAGCTGAAGACGGGGCTCATAAATTTAATGCTGCATGATCCCTTCTATGGGCATCCTCACAAGAACCCCAATCACCACATCGACACTTTTCTGGCAAAGTGTGACACTTTTAAGGCAAAGGATGTGAGTGATGATGCCATCAAGCTGCGGCTTTTCCCCTTCACCTTAAGGAATAAAGCCTCATACTGGCTACAGGCCCATCTGCCCAACCATTTTACCACATGGGAGAAGATGGCACTAGCCTTTGTGGATAATTTCTATCCACCCTCGAAGACGGTGCGGATCCGGGGAGCCATTTCAAATTTCAAACAGCTTTGGCAAGAATCCCTTTATGAGGCCTAGGAGAGATTCAAGGACCTCCAACATCAATGCACTCATCACGGGATCCAGCCCTGGGACTTAGTGCAGAGCTTCTATAATAGGCTGCAGTCCAGCACCAAAATGATAATTGATGCTGTCATACAAGGCGCCTTGCTTGACAAATCTCCTGAAGAATCCACAGACCTGCTAGAGCATATGGCACCTAATAATTAGTAGTGGAGTGAAGAGCGAACCATTATGACCCGGACCCTCGAGGTCAAAGCTGCCAGCCATCATGATTCTCACATCGAGACCTTGTGCAAACAGGTGGCCAGAATTGAACAGCGCTTGGATTCCATCCCTGCAACCACCAGCACCTCTTCTTATCATCCACCAAGGGATTATGTAGAGCAAGGTTACATTCCTAGTGAGGCATATTATGATGGTGCTGAATTATCTGAGTTTGTGCAGTACGTCCAAGGAGAGGGACAGAATCAATGGCAACACCCAGCTGCTAGGAATCATTCAGGGTTTTCTTACGGAAACCCAAGTGGTGGGCTGCAACCTCCATAATTTCAGAGACCGACACCCCTCTTCAGCAACAATAAGTGCAGCCATAGAATCAGCAGTAGAGTGGGTTTAGGCCAGTTGGGCCTTACCGACCACCAGGTTATCAGTTCAATCGCCCATCTCAGCAGGGTTATGCACCAAATCAGCCTCGATCCAATCTGGAGGCCACATTAGAAACATTTATGAGTGGGCAAGCCCGGTTCAACCAGGACACATCCGCCCAGTTCAAGAATATAAATACTTCGCTCGATGAACTGAGGGGCCAGATGTCCCAGCTACTGAAGAACGAAGGGAGGTTGCCTTTGCAACCAGAGCCAAATCTGAGGGCCCAAGCAAACGCCGTGGTTTCTGTTACCACACGTGGAGGACGGGCGACCGACCCTGTTATGATTCCGGTTGTGAACAAGGAGAGAGTCATAATTGAAGAGGCTATTATTGACAATGATAAAGAAGAGGCTACTGAAGAGCCTACAAAGAATGAGGAGAAGGCAGATCCACCATCCATCACACCTACAACAACGCCGTCTCCTAATGATGTCGCAAGAAACAAAGTAAGCCGACCTCCCCCACCATATCCACAGAGGTTGGCTTTGGCTAAGATGGAGAAGAAATACTCCAAATTCACGGAGCTTCTGAGGGGCATACAACTGAACATTCCATTCATGGATGCCATCACGGAGATTCCTATTTATGCCAAATTTTTGAAGGACCTGATCACGGGGAAGAGGAAGCACGAAGAGATAAAGCTCATGGAGGACTCTACCTCCATTATAAAGAATCACCTGTCGCGGAAGCTACCGGATCCGAGAAGCTTCACTGTTCCATGCTCCATTGGAGGGATGCCCATCAGCCGAGCTTTGATCGATCTAGGGGCGAGCATCAGCTTGATGCTGCTTTTTATATTTGAGAGATTGCTGACCGGAAGCAAATTGGAGCCGACGAATATGTCCAGGACCATTCGATCACATACCCTGTGGGAATAGCCAGGGATATTACTCCCCAGATACCTCATGGGTTGTGTGTTCCCGTTGACTTTGTTATTATGAACATGCATGAGAGAGGGAGCTCCCAACTTATACTTGGCCGCCCCTTCATGGCGACGGCCGGAGTATTGATTGATATCCAAGAAGGGACTCTCTCGTTGAACGTGGGCAACATTGAATCTGAATTCAGGCTGTAGAAGCCAATGAGGGAGCACGTTCGTGAAGAAAGAGATAGCTATTTGGAGCTCATGGAAGATGAAGATGTAGGAGATTTTACTTCTGAGGGGGTCATGAAGGACCCAATAAGAACAGGTGTTGACGATGACGGCGACCCAACCTACCACAAAGCGGTGTCGCCTATATCCGAGTGTTGGATGAGGAGCTTTTGAATCATTCTCCGCATCGTGAAGAACCAGAGGCCATCAGCTACGCTAAATAAAAGTCTAGGTTGGAAGAATGCCAGATATCGTCACACGGTATCATTGGCAAGAATGATGCACGAATCTCGTGCACACCAAACAATTTTTGATGAAACAAGGGGAGTCGAGCTCATGACTCAAAACGAGCGCTTATTGGGAGGCAACCCAATCTCTTAGATCTTGGATTTTATTTTGCAATTTCTTATTTTAACTTTATTTATTTCAGAAAACCAAACAAAAAAGTTGATTATTTCTCTTAAAAACACAAAACCATAAAAATTTGATGGGTTCTTCCTCTTTACAGGTTGGACATAAGGGGCATGCAAATCGACATTTTAAACGGAAGAAAGTTGGAGGAGAGCAGCAGATTTGAAGAGAAGACCAAAGAAAAAGAGCTAAAAAGAGATTTGCTCGACCAAGCAGTCACTCTGCTCGGTCGAGCAGCACAGGCACGAGAAATAAGCACAAAATATCGCTCTGCCTGTACGGCCCGAATAGCTTCAGCTCGGTCCGAGCAGACACCGACTCAACCGAGCAGCCGCCTGCTTGGTCAAGTAGCAAGAGTCACCAAAACAAAGAAGAAACAACATTCTGTCTACACGGCCCGAGAGGTCTTTGCACGGTCCGAGCAATGATCTGCTCGGTTGAGTAGCACAGGCTCAAGAAAAGAGCTCAAAAAGTCGTTCTGTCTACACGGATCGAGTAGCATCTGCTCGGTCCGAGCGATATTATGCTCGACCGAGTAACTATCTGCTCGACCGAGCAGGGTGAAGGGAGTATTTGACTTATATTTTGAGTTTTATAAATAGCCAGCTCGACCGAGCAATCAGATTGCTCGGACCGAGTCGGCTGTTGTTGATTACGGGTCTCATTTTTAAGTCGGGTTTGATCTGCTTACTTATCCTAAACCTGTCCTTTAAACCATACCCTAAGCTATCCTACCCTAATCATCTCCCGCGCTACCCCCTTCTACTCGACCCGGTCGACAAGCCACAGCCGCTGTCGCCCCTCCCCAACGCCGGTTAACCTCTTTCTTCCCCCCCACTCAAAACTGTATCTCTTTCTCCCTCTCTGCTCCTCAAGCTTCCCCCCCCCCCCCTCCACCTTTCCCAGTCCCCACCCCCGATTCCTCCTATGCCCCAGCCAAGCAAAACTAATGCTCGGTCGATCTCTGCATATTAATTCTCCTCGTCTGACACTACTCTCTATTATTTCAGGTACGGGGCATCTACAAAAAGGGACGATTTTAGGAGCAGCTTGGGGGATACTCCCGATCATCAGCAGTTACGCGACCAATCACATCGCTGCATCGTTCGTGTCAGTATACCCTTCCCCTATATACTTTACATACTACCGCACGTTTTTATACTGCTTGCAAGATGCCGCCACACCGTGCAAGAGCCACAAACGTCGACACCGGCACACCAAACCCTAGACTCACTCGACGCATGCGTCGTACACGTTCACCCACACAGGACCATATTGTTGGCAAATCATCCACTACTTCACCTCTGCCAACCAACGCCCCACCCCCACCTGAGCGTCTTCATATCGGCGACGCATCATATGACGTCACCTTCCGTGACGCTGACCAGGACGACTAGTTCATTGCCATGCTCCCACTCATAGGTCAGGGAGGTGGTATTACTAGACAGTCCGTTGAACAGGACCTCCTACGCCTCCGCAACCTAGTTAGGCATTGGCGAACTGACCCATCTATCAAGCCACAAGCACCACCCACGTCTCCTGATCCAGAGCAGTGGGACCCCCACCCCCAGAGGGTGGTGCCTCAGTTTGATGCTGTCCCATACCCATTTTTTGCCTCCCTCATATTTTATCGTGTCCATCTGTCTCTTCGGGGCCCTGATCTTGTATAGCTTGGGGGAGGATCCTACATGCATCATTCCGTACATGTAACGCCCCGCTCCCCAGGATACCCGATAAGTACGAATTCGTATCAGGTATCCCAAAGAGACGGGTGCTACGAAGAAAATACAAAATTACAAACATAAGCACGTCTACTGCGCACTGCTGGGATAGTACATTGACGTCCCCCGGTTTGTGATCATGCAAGTGTGCAATATGATGGGGGATACCAAATTTAAAATATTTATACCACAAGCGCACGGTGTTGTAGTGTGGCTTGGGGGTCGAACACAGGGAGGCGTGGTTGTGCTTGTTTCTAAAAGAAACCAATTCACCCAAGGGGTGAGCTAGCCCGAATCGATGGATGTGTTGTCACGAAATGTAGATACGAGGTTAAACAATATAAAAGGAAACCTGGGACTTCGGTTTCCACCCTATCATGTGTTCTCACTATTACGACAGGCGGATAGGACAAAGATCGGAATTAGGGTTTAGTGGTGAGACGTTACCTCTAAGAGTGATACCAGCGTCCCATGGGCCCGAGATTCCGGTCGGTGCCCAGGATGATACGTCGGACTACCCGGGTTCGGTCAGTAGTCATTCCCATGTCCATTAACACTGACCGACTTTAGGAGCACTAAGCTCGCAACGATAACTCCCAACATCTCATCCTGCCGCTCTCATGCGCTAGGATTCGATGTCTACGCTAAAGGCGTGAGCTATGGCTAGGAAGTCAACCGCCAAGTTTACTCCCCCTTGGCCCAACGGTCAAAGGCGGTCTTTTTCCCGCCGATGACAATAAAACACCCTGCATAACCAATAGATTCATATTCCCTATCGATTTCCTAGTCCTATGGACGCATTAGGGAGAACCTACGAAGGGGCTTCCACCAAAATCTCAGATTTGGGAACTACTCACACATTTTAGCTAAAAAGCAATCTAAATGAAAATCGACCGTTAAAACATAATCAGGCAATTGAAATGAGGTAGTAGCAATGCAATTAAGACAATATCAAAGTTTAATAAAGATCGAAACACTTACAAATAGCTATAAAATTCCAGCCATCACAATAGAGAAAAAAGACAGAAAAATACACTGCTCTCCCGTTTCTGAAAACCTAGGGCAGTTTTATATAGTAAACGACTTCACCCGATCGGTTGATACCGATCGGGTGAGCTGCTGCGTTCTTCGGCAGCGGTCTTCAGAAACTTCACCCGCTCACGTGACACGGTTGGTTGGCGCAAGCGGCTCGTCGTTTGGATCTTGCAGTCATCGGGTGAATACACATGCGCATAGGCGGATCCAGAATCTGGAGTGGGGCAGGTAGCTGCTCTAACTGCTCCTTCTGTGGCTTTGCCAGAAGCACTATGCCACGAGTGCCAATGGACCCAAACAATGCACCTCTAAGCATCCCTCGTAGGTGTCCACCTGTGACCTGCAAAGGATGAGGTGTATTAGTCCATGGAAAGAAATTATTTCCCAAAATAAATGTATCCCAGAGATAATCGTCAACATAAGATGGAAAAATAATAAAAGGGTGACGAATACTCCCTGAGAATGGGACGCTATCCTCTGTACTAGCGACGACCAAATCCTCGCTCTCCATGAGAAGTGGCTCTCCAGTTGGTGACACACCGCAGCATACCTCAAGGGAAGTAGATCTTGTGTCCTGCGAGAGATATGTTGTGTCAAATATATATGAGTCTAAAGAAATAGGAAGTGAAAAGCGAGACACAAAAGTGGAGTGAGAGTGAGTATGAAAATCTCCCTGAATATGGGCAATACGCTCAAGTAGATGCCCAGCTGCAGAAGAAGTGGAGAGCGACGGTAAAGGTAGATGTGACTCGGGCTCTATGGAGTGGACCATCGTATCCAAGCCCTTATGCACATTCTCCTCGACGATATGCTCATACTCCACCATCTGCCCGATGTCCTGAATGACATCCTCGTGGCTGACCACAGACCAAGGAGGAAGCTGTGACAGAGATGGATGTGGAGATGGATGTGGAGCGGACCCCTCGTATGTGGTTGTGGTGTCCTCGTCCTCATGCACATCCTCCTCGCTTATATGCATAAGCTCTGTAAACTCCTCGGTGCTCTCATAGGACTCAAGTGGGATATCCAAATCAAGACGAGAAGTCTCTCCCATAAATCCTATAGAAATCACCCCATCATCACTATCATCATCAAAAAAATGCTTCGTCATCCAAGTGATAGTGTTGGAAAAATGGGGTATCTGCTTGAGATGTGTCTATGGTGGCCGATGAGATGGTGGTCTCAACCATGAAAGTGGATATATCCTCTTCTTCATCCCCTCTGCTTGGTGTAGGCTCGGTGATTGGCACCATCAAGTTTTGTAATAGTTGGCCTTGGTTAAACATGGAACTTTCAAGGACACGAGGCTTGATTCTTCTTGCGTTGGTGGAGGGATATAAGGTTGAGGAAATGGATGGGAGGTGTTTGGGCTAAGGTTGTGGGAAAATGTTTGGCCTTGGTGTAGGGGAAGGTTCTCAAGCGTTAATGGGCAATCATAATACACGTGCCCTGCCATCCCACAAGTCTCACAAACCACAAATGAATAATGATCGTAGCCTCCCATCTAAGCATCGAAATCAGATCTCCACATGGTTATACCAAAGATACCTGGGCAACAGAAATAAGAAAACTAGAAAGGAGCGTCAA
Organism: Scilla litardierei; assembly: GCA_030789695.1. Classification (NCBI taxonomy): domain Eukaryota; kingdom Viridiplantae; phylum Streptophyta; class Magnoliopsida; order Asparagales; family Asparagaceae; genus Scilla; species Scilla litardierei. The sequence goes on from CM061141.1 coordinate 290,701,048, forward strand.
TAGTACAAGGGAATAACAAAAAGAAAATATAATGGTGGGGGGAAAAAATTTCTCGATTATTGTGTTTGTTTTTTATGTGTAGTCTAACGAACCCAAGCTAAGCTAATATCAAACCGAACGCCTCCCCGGTAACGGCGCCATAAAGCTTGACGTCTCCCCGGTTTGTGATCATGCAAGTGTGCAATATGATGGGGGATACCAGATTTAAAATATTTATACCGCAAGCGCACGGTGTTGTAATGTGGCTTGGGAGTCGAACACAGGGAGGCGTGGTTGTGCTTGTTTCTAAAAGGAACCAATTCACCCTAGGGGTGAGCTAGCCTGAATCGATGGATGGATTGTCACGAAATATAGATACGAGGTTAAACAATATAAAAGGAAACCTGGGACTTCGGTTTCCACCCCATCATGTGTTCTCACTATTACGACCGGCAGAAAGGACAACGATCGGAATTAGGGTTTAGTGGTGAGACGTTGCCTCTAAGAGTGATACCAGCGTCCCATGGGCCCGATATTCCGATCGGTGCCCAGGATGATACGCCGGACTACCCGGGTTCAGTCAGTGGGCATTCCCATGTCCATTAACACTGACCGACTCCGGGAGCACTAAGCTCACAATGATAACTCCCAACATCTCATCCTGCCGCTCCCACGCGCTAGGATTCGATGTCTACGCTAAAGGTGTGAGCTATGTCTAGGGAGTCAACCGCCAAGTTTATTCCCCCTTGGTCCAACGGTCAAAGGCGGTCTTTTTCCCGCCGATGACAATAAAACACCCCGCGTAACCAATAGATTCCTATTCCCTATCGATTTCCTAGTCCTATGGACGCATTAGGGAGAACCCACGAAGGGGTTTTCACCAAAATCCCAGTTGGGAGCTACTCACACATTTTAGCTAAAAAGCAATCTAAATGAAAATCGACCGTTAAAAACATAATCATGCAATTGAAATGAGGTAGTAGCAATGCAATTAAGACAATATCAAAGTTTAATAAAGATCGGAACACTTACAAATAGCTATAAAATTCCAGCCGTCACAATAGAGAAAAAAGACAGAAAAATACACTGCTCTCCCGTTTCTGAAAACCTAGGGCAGTTATATATAGTAAACGACTTCACCCGATCGGTTGAAGTATCAACCGATCGGGTGAGCTGCTGCGTTCTTCGGCAGCGGTCTTCAGAAACTTCACCCGCTCACTTGACACGGTTGGTTGGCGTGAGCGGCTCGTCGTTTGGATCTTGCGGTCATCGGGTGAACCGATCGGTTGATAAATCAACCGATCGGTTGGAAACATCGCCCAAAAGACAGAAACTTGCGTCGACTTGGCATGGTCAGCGGGCCGTCGGGTGAGCTCTCCGGGTCGTCGTTCGGAGGAATCGGCTACAGACGAACCGATCGGGTGGATATCACCCGATCGGTTGGAATTCAGCTCCAAATTCCCGAGAAGAATGTTAGGGCGAACCGGTCGTCGAACCAGTCGGTTGGTGCTCACATTACTTCAGCTACTGTCCGGGTCGGATACGCGTGCATCACCCGATCAGTTGGCTGTGTCCAACCAATTGGGTGGGGGCTGAAAAGTAGCAATCTTGGTCGTTTGACCCCCTGGATCATGCGTGACTCCTCCCATTGCTCTGGGGACTTATGATCTCTTCGTTATGTGTCCCCTATATGGGCAATCTCCTGCAAACACACACAAACAAGGAGAAGTGAAAGAAAACTAGAAAATACGAGAAAACGGATACGGGACGTCGGATAATAACGGAAAAACACAAAGATGACGTGCATGAATATATAAAATATACACACACGTCATACATATAGCATTCCAGACAACCCAAAAACACAAGAGAACCAACAACTCAAGCACAGATTTTGTTTTTTTTAGAAAAAATAACTATACCTACTTAATACACATACAATACTTAATACTCATCAAGACATTAGTATTCCAACCATATATTTTATTTAATAAAATCATATGTCATACAAAATTATTTAAAAATAATTTTTAGATTGACAAAATTAAATAAAATACATAAGTACTCCCAAAAATTTATACGCACATATATACGTCCAAGAATACGTATTAATACACGTTTGTGAATTTTGGGGTCATTACATCCTACCCACATAAAATAAAGTCCGTCCTCGGACTTTCCAACTCAGGACATAGCTAAGGGTGAATATAGTTATATATGATCAATCTACCCCAAACTTATATATACACATATTCATATATCAACACTTGTACCATTTCACAATACACACATTCATAGTACTGTACACACATACACATGCATCTCTATATATAGATATAGACATACGACCATGTATGTCTCCTAGCATATATCCAAGCACACATATACATGTCATCACATAAAGTCTCATACAACAATATCAATACACACAAATACTCACCTAATGATATATCTATCCAAACACCGGTGTAAGCGCATCCACTTTAGCCAGACATGCAACCATATACATCTTCCAGATATATATATCAAACATACAACACTAATACACCTAGGGCATGCCCACTTATACCTGAGTGGAACACAAAGATCCGCACATAGATCTACACAATCAGCATACACATATACACCACATATTACAAATATTGTCGGCATGCCATATCTATACATCGCATAGAGTTCAATCAACTATATAGGTCTATGATACATACTCCTCATATGCTACTATATATTAACATATATACGCATGCACCTCTATACTTAGACATACAATCATGTATGTCTCCTAGTATCCATCCAATATTTACAGATGTATCATCACACAAGGTCTACCATATCAATATCAATACACATAGATAAACATACAAAACTATATTCATTCATAAACAGGTGTAAGCGTACCAGCTTACAGCCATACATATATCATATACTCATCACATATATCAAAAATAACACCAATACTCTTAAGACATATCCACACATACATGGATGGAACTCAAGGATCCACACATACTTCTGCACACTCTACATGTGCATACATCACATACATACAGTATATAGCCACTACATAGTACATCTATACACTACCTGCACATCAATCAAGTATATAACTCAATTCTACACACTACTCATAAGTCAACCATATAATAACACATATACTTCAAATATAATCACATAGCCATATAATCATTCGTACATATACCATAGTCATAAGTACATGAGTATATCATCTCAATATACTCGACAAGCCATATTCAACACTTATAGAGCTATAGACGCATACGTACACATACACACACACATAGATATGTACACACATTCTTATTCAATCAACACTCTAGTGTCTACCCTCAGAGCTCTATACCTCAAACTTCTGATATCAGGGCTCTATCTTAAGGCAGAACTCCTACCCACCTTAAGACTAAACAACCTCTGGAACACTACACGCACTACCCTTACACAGCCGCAGTGCGGAGACCTGCATGGGGCCGCCACCTGTAACGCCCCGCTCCCCAGGATACCCGATAAGTATGAATCTGTATCAGGTATTCCCAAAGAGACGGGTGCTACGAAGAAAATACAAAATTACAAACACAAGCAGGTCTACTGCGCACTGCTGGGATAGTACATATAGCATTCCAGACAACCCAAAAACACAAGAAAACCAACAACTCAAGCACTGATGTATATAAATAAAACTGTTCATATACAACTTCCTTATACAAATCCATATACAATATTACCGACATCTCAATAAGGTACAAAAACTCACATCTCACCCAAATACAACAACACTCAAGTCATCCACACTTCTCACAACCCGCAACTCCAACCGAGTCTAGGCGCCTCCAACTCAAAGAAGCAACCTGAAAAGTCAACGGTGGGGCACGTCAACGTGTGACCCAGTAGGAATTCCATATCTCAACTAGTCCTTACATGAAGTGTGGAAAGTGTGCACGTGAGCAGGCAAAGTGTATGTCATGGCATAAACATCTACTGTAGTAAAGGGAGTAACAACTATAGTTATGAACATGTGAAAGCGTGCACGTGCAACAGGCAAGGTGTACAACAATGGTATACAACATAAAAGAACCATAGTAAAGAAACACAAGTAAACAACACATACATTTACAATTGCTACAAGAATAATGAGGGTTAACAATTAATTCATTGGTTAGCATTTTGGAACCCGGGTAAATTGTAGAACGCTGAGGAGTCGGACTTCACCCAGGGTGGGTGAAAAGTGGTACCGCTACCAGCGACACGAGCACTAGAGGGGCCTTTCGTAACTCTGTGCCCGAACGGAGCAAGGCACTAGAGCGAGAGTCATCTTGGTTTTTCTGTCGGACAAACGGAGAAAACCATCATTTACCATCATGGTGCATCACGAGTACACCAGCGGCCTCTCCAACCCTTTCAACTCGCCCTTCCGGGAGTGATACAGCGGGTGAGAATTCATATCATCTGTCCGCTCCTTAACTCCTATAATTTACCCGTGTTTTCCACAAACCCCATGTCACCCTCCTTTAAGAGGACCTAGTCATTTTCATGAAACATAATACCTTCCATTTCTTTTCTTTCCACATTTCACCACACATTTGGGACATGCATCGCCTTGTGCATTCCCTTTCTCACTTCACATAATATTAATGGAACATATAACCATATTCACATCATCATTTTGCATGTGTCAAGAACATAAACCACATCGTACCATATAACAGCAACAATTAAGAACACTAATGGTAAGATTAACCCCAAAAGAACTTAAAACAACATTCAAATCTTTCAGCTTGCTGGAAAAACAGAACAGTCAGATTAAGAAGCACATTTCTCCATAATTTTGTATTAAACATGCACATACAATACAAATGAAAGTTGTAGATATAGTTGTGCTGGATTCACCTATAAATTGGCATGCAGAAATATGAACTGGGTGATTTATGGTGAATTTTTTGGTAAGACCTGATGAATCTGATTTTCAGACAGATTCTAAGAACTGTAAAGCTTTCTAGTTTAGGACGTGTTACAGTTAGAATCTCGAAAATTTGCACTTAGAGAAAGTTGTAGAAAAAGTTGTTATCTTTCCAACGAGACCAAGTTCATCAATTTATATGGAGTGTGTAGGGACTGATCTATGTTTTGCCAAACTGTGTCCAGACTGGATGAAATTTCGACATGTTGTAAAGATGGAATTATTAATCCTAATTACAGTCCGAATTAGTAAAAGTTCACAATATGAAATTATAGATAACAGTCCAATCTTTAAGCCAAAAAATTTCAGAGCAAACTCAATTCTAGATTGGGAGGACTAAGCAAAACAATCAGCATATAAATCTGTCCAGAATTGCTCATCGCGCACAACCACCCAAACTAAGGATTGCTCACCGCACACAACCATACAAAACTCAGGATTACTCACCACACACAACCATTCAAACACAGGATTGCTCACCGCACACAACCATACAAAACTCAGGATTTAACTTAAGAAAAGGTAAAACCACAACAACGACAACCATGAAACTAAGCATGCAACTCTAATACTAGTTGGAGATGGAATCTTACCTTAGGGGTGATGAGAGACAAGGGGGTAGCCCAAATCCCTATGTCTCCTCCTTCAAACCCTTTCTCCTTCTCTAAATCCTTCTTCTCCTCCACAGGCACCTAGAATGAGTAACAGCACCTAAACGACGACAGGGATGCTATGGAGTGTGCAGAGTAAGGGTTGCGTAGCCCTATGGGTGCTCAGCCTCCCTAATGTCTAAGATTAAGCAATGGAAAGGGATGAATTCGGCCTGATCTTTTGGGAAGAGAGTGTTTAAATGAAACCTTCTTTCTAATTTCTAGAGTAGCCAGCTCATCTCCCTAAAATCCTCTAAGCATGCCACCAAGCCTTGGGTTAGGTAAGAATCAAGGAGCTATTGACACATCAAAGGTGGAGGTGTCCCTTAGGAAAAATTAGGATTTTGTTGTAAACGTGGTGGCTATGGAATCCATAGCCATGTATTTATAGTGGTAGGGTTACATAATGGGTGGATAACCACTAACGGGTAGGCCCACCAAAAGCCCGTTTATAACACTTCCCCTTATCCATCCATTATTGTAAGCCGTGATGAACGCTTCAGGGTTCATATAGCTTATCTGATCATAGGTCTATGGATACTTCTGGATCCTTAAGTTTAAGAGTACTTGCCTCATTAAAATCTTTGCCAAGGAAAACCCAGTGGGAAAAACCAGTGGCTAAGGGAAAAGAGTACAAGTCTCTGTAACTTCCCCTGATCGATGGATAACATCAGAGGTGGATACTTCTGGATCCAGAGTTGATGTGGCTGCCTCGTTAAAACCTTTGGCTATGGAAAACCCAGTGGGAAAAACCAGTAGCCAAGGAAAAAGAATACATCACAACATTAACTCCCCCTGATAAGTACAAGCTTCAGGCTTGTAAATCTCTCAACTGTCTCATCCCAATTCCTAATACAAGTTTTCTAAAGGTGCTGCGAGGCAAAGCTTTAGTGAACAGGTCTGCCAGGTTGTCGCAAGACTGGATCTGCTGGATGTCGATCTGGTTGTCCACTTGCTGTTCATGCGTCCAGAATAGCTTGGGGGATATGTGCTTCGTCCTATCACCTTTGATGTAGCCACCCCGTAGTTGATCGATGCAGGCAGCATTGTCTTCATACATGGTGGTAGGTCCAAGATCTCCCGTCTTCAGGCCGGTGGTCTTGAGGATGTAGTTGATGACTGATCGAAGCCAAAAGCATTCTCTGCTAGCTTCGTGGATCGCAATGAGCTCGGAGTGGTTGGATGAGGTTGCTGTCGATGTCTGCTTCACGGATCTCCATGAGATGGCCGCCCCACCGTATGTGAACACAAAACCGGTCTGGGACTTTGCGGTATGTGGGTTGGACCTGTATCCTGCATCTGCATAACCGACCAAGTCGGAGGATACACCTTTCTTGAAGTATAGTCCCATGTCCACATACCCTTGGAGGTAGCGCAGAAGTTGCTTAACTCCGTTCTAGTGGCGCTTTGAGGGCGCAGAACTGTATCTGGCTAGTAAGTTAACTGCGAATGCTATATCGGGACGCGTGCAATTTGCCAGGTATAGGAGTGCTCCGATTGCGCTTAAGTAGGGTACTTCAGGACCCAGTGTTTCCTCCCCCTCTTCCAGCGGTCGGAAGGGGTCTGTGTCAACCTCCAATGATCGAACGACCATTGGTGTGCTAAGCGGATGACATTTGTCCATAAGAAAGTTTTTCAGCACTTTCTTTGTGTATGTCGATTGGTGTAACAGGATTCCTCCGCTTAAGTGTTCAATTTGTAGGCCTAGGCAGAACTTCGTTTTGCCGAGGTCCTTCATCTCAAAAGTCTGTGTGAGACTTTTGGATATCTCACCATCTCTTCAGGAGATCCGATGATGTTCAGGTCGTCTACGTAGACGGCAATAATCACGAATCCTGTTCCCTTTACTCTTATAAAGATGCAAGGGCAGACTTCATTTGTTGTGAATCCTTGTTGCACTAGGAATTCACTGAGTCTGTTGTACCACATTCTACCTGACTGTTTTAGACCATACAGCGATCTCTGAAGTTTGACAGAGTAGACGTCCCGAGGTCTTTCTGTCATTTTTGTCGGTAGTCTGTATCCATCTGGGATTTTCATATAGATGTCCTTATCTATATTTTCATATAGGTATGCAGTCACAACGTCCATGAGCTGCATATCCAAACCCGCCGCCTGCAGCGGCGGGCCATCCCGCCGCCTGCCGCGGCGGGCGGCCCCCATTCCCCCCCCCCCCCCCCCCCCCCCGCCAGCAGCGGCGGGCCCCGTCGCCCACAGCGGCGCCCCCCCGGCATCCGCTCGTATCGGGCCCCCCCCCCCGGTGCGTGCCAATGTCCGGAAACCCTAGCCGCCTGAAGCGGCAATCCACGCGACCAAAAACCCTAATTAGGGTTTAACCCCGAAAATTTTTCGATTTTCAAAACTTTTCAGATTTAATTGCGATTTTTTCGTCAAAATCTGGACAAAATTACATGTGATTTTATCCATCGACTTTTTATTCGGATTATATGATTTTTCTAAACGTTTAAAAATTAAGAAGATCATGCGACCGCTCTGCCGTTAGTCAACTAACCTAACGGTGTATGACGTTGCCTAGTGGTCCAATAATTTTTAAACGAAAGATTTCATTTTCCATTATAAACTGCCTGTGATGATTAAAATTGCCTGTAATGAATAAACTGCCTGTGATGATTAAATGCCTGCTGCATTTTATCTGCCTGCGATGAATGTCAATATTTGCTGTGGTTTTGGATCGGCTAGGGATCACCATTTTATTTTCCCGCATTTTTTTTCTTTTGAGAGAAATATGTAGTGAGGATAATTTTGTAATATTACAAGACCGGCGGACGCCTCAAGAAGATGAATGACTATTCCAGAAGAATAGGGGCCCCACGGGGGTTCCCGAGTTGTACTTTCATTTCTTTTTGGGACTGTAATGGACTGTAATTAATATGGTGATTAGCCGATCCACGCAACAAATATCTGTGTCTGATGTGCTTAATTATTTATTTTTCTGCAAAAATATCTAATTATTGCCTATCTTTTTACATGCTAGAGTGATAAATGGCCAAAATTGCGAGCGTCGATTTCGACGTTTTGGATGCTTCAGGCAAGAACTACTTAAGCTGGCAGTTGGACATAAAATTCCATCTGCGAGCACAGGGATTGAGCCACGCCATCGCTGTAGGCGATAAGGTTTCTGATATAGATAAAGCGAAAGCAATTATCTATATCAGACGCCATATCGATCGGACCCTGAAGGCCGAGTACCTCACGGTGGAAGACTCGTATGAGTTATGCACCGCCTTCGAGGATAGGTATAAACATCAAAGAGATGTTATACTTCCTCGATCGCGATATGAATGGGAAAACCTCTGTCTCCAAGACTTTAAGTCTATTGCCGAGTTGTAGCATCACCTCACGCCTGAAGTTGTGTGGTGAAAAGGTGACGGAGGAGCGCATGTTAGAGAAGACGTATACATCCTTCCACGAGAAGGATGTTATACTAATGCAACAGTATCGTGAACGCAAGTTCATGAAATACTCAGAGCTTCTCTCATGCCTTCTGATGGCAGAGCAGAATCGTGACCTTCTTCTGGCCACCCATAACTCACGCCCTACCGGCACTGCTCCTGTGCCTGAAGCGCATCACAGCTCCTCCCAGAAGAAGAGGAGCAACTTCAAAGGCAAACCCCAGAAGGGCAAAGCAATGAAGAAGCAGGCTAGAGGACCCCCTCCCAGAAGCAACAATGAGGGGAGGAAGAAGAATAATGTGTGAAAAAGAAAGGACGACGGCCAGACATCTGCCCCCAGAAAGGACTGGGAAGATAAGTGCCACAGGTGTGGCATAACTGGACACTGGTCCAGGAATTGTCAGACTCCACGCCACCTGCAGGACTTGTACAAAGCGAGCCAGAAGCAAGCTGAGACAAACCTGGTGGTTCAAGAAGACCTGGCACCAATCAGGTTCATCGCTGAGGACTTCTCAAACGATGACCTGCTCGACTGAGGACATTATCCATTTTCTATGCATTGTAGCTTTCCTTTTTGAGAAACTATTTATCTGCTTGTTTTTTCTTCTCTAGCATGTTGAAGTACTTTTCAGACATCAAATTGATTATCAGTAGTATATTTTCTGTGTGTGCCTTATACTGCGATATTTTCTTTTAAAATAGATGGACTTTAAATGCCTAGTGGACAGTGCCTCTACGCACACGATCCTCCAAGACATCTGCTTTTTTCAAAGCATTAATAAATACGATGGCACCGTAAATACAATTTCCGGTCCATCAGGTATCATTGAAGGATCAGGGGAAGCACAATTTATGCTCCCCAACAAAATAAAACTACTTATACAAGATGCACTTCTCTCCCCTAGCTCGCATAGAAACATGTTAAGCTTTAAAGATATCCGCTTAAACGGATACCACCTTGAAACGGTGAGCAAACAAAACAGAGAATACCTTGATGTAACGTCTCATAAAAACGGTGCTAAAAACACCGTCGAGCATTTTGAGGGACTCCCGTCGGGTCTCTATCACACAAGGATCAGAGCAATGGAAACAAACACACTAGAGCACCAGAAGTGACATAATCAACCAGAATTCAAACTCTGGCACGATAGACTAGGACACCCTGGGAGGAATATGATGCGTCGCATCATATCACAATCCCGTGGAATTGACCCGAAAAGCCAGACGCTACTTCGGAAGGGTGCAAATCCTTGTCCCCTTGTTACAAACGGAAATTGATCACGAGACTATCCACTCTGAAGGTGGACTCTGAGTCTCCAAGTTTCCTAGAGAGAATACATGGTGACATTTGCGGGCCTATTCACCCTGCAAGTGGACCATTTCGGTACTACATGGTACTGATCGACGCATCTTCAAAATGGTCGTATGTGTGCCTCCTGTCCACCCGCAACGTAGCCTTTGCAAAGCTACTTGCACAAATTATAAAGTTGCGGGCACATTTCCCAGACAACCAGATCAAGAAATTGCGTCTGGACAATGCTGGGGAATTCACATCACAAGTCTTCCTAGACTACTGCCAAGCAACCGGCATAGAAGTTGAACATCTTGTAGCTCATGTTCACACCCAGAACGGGTTAGCCGAATCTCTTATAAAGAGACTACAATGGATCGCTCGACCATTGTTGATGCAATGCCAGTTGCCGGTTAGTGCATGGGGACATGCCATACTGCACGCTGCATCGCTGATAAGATTACGACTGTCAGGTAGTCAATCTTATTCTCCGATGCAACTTGCATATGGGAACCCGCCCGATATCTCTCACTTGAGGATATTTGGATGTGCTGTCTATGTCCCCATAGCACCACCGCAGAGAACCAAGATGGGTCCTCAACGGCGTCTTGGTATCTATATTGGTTTCGACTCACCATCGATCATTAGATACCTCGAACTCCTTACAGGGGACGCCTTTAAAGCACGTCTAGCAGATTGTGAGTTTGATGAAAGCACTTTTCTGAAACTAGGCATTAACACACAGAAGCCAGAAGCGTCAAAGACCATTACATGGGACACAAAGACTCTATCCCATTTTGATCCGCGTACAAATCAATGTGAAGAAGAGATCCTGAAGATCCTTCAAATCCAAAACACAGTTCACATTTTACCGGACAAATTCACTGACAACCAGAAGATTGTCAGATCGCACGTCCCTGCTGCAAATACGCCAGCTAGGATTGACATACCCAAAGATGGATGCAATCCACCTGCAACAGAAGCGGCCGTACCTCAACAAAAAAGAGGACGACCCCCAGGCTCCAAAGATAAGAACCCTCGAAAGAGGAAAAATCCTGGAGCAACAATAACGGTACCACCACAGGATGCTGAGCTCAGCCCAGCTACCTCTTCCCTCCTAACAACCCCTGAAGAGGAAAATATAGGAAAAATATCATTAAATTATGTACGTACTGGGGAGGTACTGGACAGAAAAAGCACAATCATCGATGATAACTTCGCGCTCATTATTGACACTCACATCACTGAATACGACGATGAAACCGATCCACGCTCTCTAGCAGAATGTAAACGCAGAGAGGATTGGCCAAAGTGGAACGAGGCAATAGGAGTAGAGCTGGACTCACTCTCGAAGCGCAAAGTTTTTGGACCTGTAGTCCTAACACCAAAGGGTGTTAAACCTGTGGGATATAAATGGGTATTCGTGAGAAAACGAAACGAGGAAAATGAGATCGTGCGTTACAAAGCGCGCCTTGTTGCACAAGGCTTTTCCCAACGACCAGGAATAGACTATGACGATACATATTCCCCGGTCATGGACGCGATCACTTTCCGTTTCATTATAGGCCTATCCACAAAGGAAGGTTTGGATATGCAGCTCATGGACGTTGTGACTGCATACCTATATGGAAATATAGATAAGGACATCTATATGAAAATCCCAGATGGATACAAACTACCGACAAAAATGACAGAAAGACCTCGGGACGTCTACTCTGTCAAACTTCAGAGATCGATGTATGGTCTAAAACAGTCAGGTAGAATGTGGTACAACAGACTCAGTGAATTCCTAGTGCAACAAGGATTCACAACAAATGAAGTCTGCCCTTGCATCTTTATAAGAGCAAATGGAACAGGATTCGTGATTATTGCCGTCTACGTAGACGACCTGAACATCATCGGATCTCCTGAAGAGATAGGTGAGATATCCAAAAGTCTCACACAGACTTTTGAGATGAAGGACCTCGGCAAAACGAAATTCTTCCTAGGCCTACAAATTGAACACTTAAGCGGAGGAATCCTGTTACACCAATCGACATACACAAAGAAAGTACTGCAAAACTTTCTTATGGACAAATGTCATCCTCTTAGCACACCAATGGTCGTTCAATCATTGGAGGTTGACACAGACCCCTTCCGACCGCTAGAAGAGGGGGAGAAAACACTGGGTCCTGAAGTACCCTACTTAAGCACAATCGGAGCACTCCTATACCTGGCAAACTGCATGCGTCCCGATATAGCGTTCGCAGTTAACTTACTAGCCAGATACAATTCTGCGCCCTCAAAGCGCCACTGGAACGGAGTTAAGCAACTTCTGCGCTACCTCCAAGGGTCTGTGGACATGGGACTATACTTCAAGAAAGGTGTATCCTCTGACTTGGTCGGTTATGCAGATGCAGGATACAAGTCCGACCCACATACCGCAAAGTCCCAGACCGGTTTTGTGTTCACATACGGTGGGACGGCCATCTCATGGAGATCCGTGAAGCAGACATCGACAGCAACCTCATCCAACCACTCCGAGCTCATTGCGATCCACGAAGCTAGCAGAGAATGCTTTTGGCTTCGATCAGTCATCAACCACATCCTCAAGTCCACCGGCCTGAAGACGGGAGATCTTGAACCTACCACCATGTATGAAGACAATGCTGCCTGCATCGATCAACTACGGGGTGGCTACATTAAAGGTGATAGGACGAAGCACATATCCCCCAAGCTATTCTGGACGCATGAACAGCAAGTGGACAACCTGATCGACATCCAGCAGATCCAGTCTTGCGACAACCTGGCAGACCTGTTCACTAAAGCTTTGCCTCGCAGCACCTTTAGAAAACTTATACTAGGAATTGGGATGAGACAGTTGAGAGATTTACAAGCCTGAAGCTTGTACTTATCAGGGGAAGTTAATGTTGTGATGTACTCTTTTTCCTTGGCTACTGGTTTTTCCCACTGGGTTTTCCATAGCCACTTGGGTTATGCAGATGCAAGAACCCAAGCTAAGCTAATATCAAACCGAACGCCTCCCCGGTAACGGCGCCATAAAGCTTGACGTCTCCCCGGTTTGTGATCATGCAAGTGTGCAATATGATGGGGGATACCAGATTTAAAATATTTATACCGCAAGCGCACGGTGTTGTAATGTGGCTTGGGAGTCGAACACAGGGAGGCGTGGTTGTGCTTGTTTCTAAAAGGAACCAATTCACCCTAGGGGTGAGCTAGCCTGAATCGATGGATGGATTGTCACGAAATATAGATACGAGGTTAAACAATATAAAAGGAAACCTGGGACTTCGGTTTCCACCCCATCATGTGTTCTCACTATTACGACCGGCAGAAAGGACAACGATCGGAATTAGGGTTTAGTGGTGAGACGTTGCCTCTAAGAGTGATACCAGCGTCCCATGGGCCCGATATTCCGATCGGTGCCCAGGATGATACGCCGGACTACCCGGGTTCAGTCAGTGGGCATTCCCATGTCCATTAACACTGACCGACTCCGGGAGCACTAAGCTCACAATGATAACTCCCAACATCTCATCCTGCCGCTCCCACGCGCTAGGATTCGATGTCTACGCTAAAGGTGTGAGCTATGTCTAGGGAGTCAACCGCCAAGTTTATTCCCCCTTGGTCCAACGGTCAAAGGCGGTCTTTTTCCCGCCGATGACAATAAAACACCCCGCGTAACCAATAGATTCCTATTCCCTATCGATTTCCTAGTCCTATGGACGCATTAGGGAGAACCCACGAAGGGGTTTTCACCAAAATCCCAGTTGGGAGCTACTCACACATTTTAGCTAAAAAGCAATCTAAATGAAAATCGACCGTTAAAAACATAATCATGCAATTGAAATGAGGTAGTAGCAATGCAATTAAGACAATATCAAAGTTTAATAAAGATCGGAACACTTACAAATAGCTATAAAATTCCAGCCGTCACAATAGAGAAAAAAGACAGAAAAATACACTGCTCTCCCGTTTCTGAAAACCTAGGGCAGTTATATATAGTAAACGACTTCACCCGATCGGTTGAAGTATCAACCGATCGGGTGAGCTGCTGCGTTCTTCGGCAGCGGTCTTCAGAAACTTCACCCGCTCACTTGACACGGTTGGTTGGCGTGAGCGGCTCGTCGTTTGGATCTTGCGGTCATCGGGTGAACCGATCGGTTGATAAATCAACCGATCGGTTGGAAACATCGCCCAAAAGACAGAAACTTGCGTCGACTTGGCATGGTCAGCGGGCCGTCGGGTGAGCTCTCCGGGTCGTCGTTTGGAGGAATCGGCTACAGACGAACCGATCGGGTGGATATCACCCGATCGGTTGGAATTCAGCTCCAAATTCCTGAGAAGACTGTTAGGGCGAACCGGTCGTCGAACCAGTCGGTTGGTGCTCACATTACTTCAGCTACTGTCCGGGTCGGATACGCGTGCATCACCCGATCGGTTGGCTGTGTCCAACCAATTGGGTGGGGGCTGAAAAGTAGCAATCTTGGTCGTTTGACCCCCTGGATCATGCGTGACTCCTCCCATTGCTCTGGGGACTTATGATCTCTTCGTTATGTGTCCCCTATGTGGGCAATCTCCTGCAAACACACACAAACAAGGAAAAGTGAAAGAAAACTAGAAAATACGAGAAAACGGATACGGGACGTCGGATAATAACGGAAAAACACAAAGATGACGTGCATGAATATATAAAATATACACACACGTCATACATATAGCATTCCAGACAATCCAAAAACACAAGAGAACCAACAACTCAAGCACAGATTTTGTTTTTTTTAGAAAAAATAACTATACCTACTTAATACACATACAATACTTAATACTCATCAAGACATTAGTATTCCAACCATATATTTTATTTAATAAAATCATATGTCATACAAAATTATTTAAAAATAATTTTTAGATTGACAAAATTAAATAAAATACATAAATACTCCCAAAAATTTATACGCACATATATACGTCCAAGAATACGTATTAATACACGTTTGTGAATTTTGGGGTCATTACATCCTACCCACATAAAATAAAGTCCGTCCTCGGACTTTCCAACTCAGGACATAGCTAAGGGTGAATATAGTTATATATGGTCAATCTACCCCAAACTTATATATACACATATTCATATATCAACACTTGTACCATTTCACAATACACACATTCATAGTACTGTACACACATACACATGCATCTCTATATATAGATATAGACATACGACCATGTATGTCTCCTAGCATATATCCAAGCACACATATACATGTCATCATATAAAGTCTCATACAACAATATCAATACACACAAATACTCACCTAATGATATATCTATCCAAACACCGGTGTAAGCGCATCCACTTTAGCCAGACATGCAACCATATACATCTTCCAGATATATATATCAAACATACAACACTAATACACCTAGGGCATGCCCACTTATACCTGAGTGGAACACAAAGATCCGCACATAGATCTACACAATCAGCATATACATATACACCACATATTACAAATATTGTCGGCATGCCATATCTATACATCGCATAGAGTTCAATCAACTATATAGGTCTATGATACATACTCCTCATATGCTACTATATATTAACATATATACGCATGCACCTCTATACTTAGACATACAATCATGTATGTCTCCTAGTATCCATCCAATATTTACAGATGTATCATCACACAAGGTCTACCATATCAATATCAATACACATAGATAAACATACAAAACTATATTCATTCATAAACAGGTGTAAGCGTACCAGCTTACAGCCATACATATATCATATACTCATCACATATATCAAAAATAACACCAATACTCTTAAGACATATCCACACATACATGGATGGAACTCAAGGATCCACACATACTTCTGCACACTCTACATGTGCATACATCACATACATACAGTATATAGCCACTACATAGTACATCTATACACTACCTGCACATCAATCAAGTATATAACTCAATTCTACACACTACTCATAAGTCAACCATATAATAACACATATACTTCAAATATAATCACATAGCCATATAATCATTCGTACATATACCATAGTCATAAGTACATGAGTATATCATCTCAATATACTCGACAAGCCATATTCAACACTTATAGAGCTATAGACGCATACGTACACATACACACACATAGATATGTACACACATTCTTATTCAATCAACACTCTAGTGTATACCCTCAGAGCTCTATACCTCAAACATCTGATATCAGGGCTCTATCTTAAGGCAGAACTCCTACCCACCTTAAGACTAAACAACCTCTGGAACACTACACGCACTACCCTTACACAGCCGCAGTGCGGAGACCTGCATGGGCCACCACCTGTAACGCCCCGCTCCCCAGGATACCCGATAAGTATGAATCTGTATCAGGTATTCCCAAAGAGACGGGTGCTACGAAGAAAATACAAAATTACAAACACAAGCAGGTCTACTGCGCACTGCTGGGATAGTACATATAGCATTCCAGACAACCCAAAAACACAAGAGAACCAACAACTCAAGCACTGATGTATATAAATAAAACTGTTCATATACAACTTCCTTATACAAATCCATATACAATATTACCCACATCTCAATAAGGTACAAAAACTCACATCTCACCCAAATACAACAACACTCCCAAGTCATCCACACTTCTCACAACCCGCAACTCCAACCGAGTCTAGGCGCCTCCAACTCAAAGAAGCAACCTGAAAAGTCAACGGTGGGGCACGTCAACGTGTGACCCAGTAGGAATTCCATATCTCAACTAGTCCTTACATGAAGTGTGGAAAGTGTGCACGTGAGCAGGCAAAGTGTATGTCATGGCATAAACATCTACTGTAGTAAAGGGAGTAACAACTATAGTTATGAACATGTGAAAGCGTGCACGTGCAACAGGCAAGGTGTACAACAATGGTATACAACATAAAAGAACCATAGTAAAGAAACACAAGTAAACAACACATACATTTACAATTGCTACAAGAATAATGAGGGTTAACAATTAATTCATTGGTTAGCATTTTGGAACCCGGGTAAATTGTAGAACGCTGAGGAGTCGGACTTCACCCAGGGTGGGTGAAAAGTGGTACCACAACCAGCGACACGAGCACTAGAGGGGCCTTTCGTAACTCTGTGCCCGAACGGAGCAAGGCACTAGAGCGAGACTCATCTTGGTTTTTCTGTCGGACAAACGGAGAAAACCATCATTTACCATCATGGTGCATCATGAGTACACCAGCGGCCTCTCCAACCCTTTCAACTCGCCCTTCCGGGAGTGATACAGCGGGTGAGAATTCATATCATCTGTCCGGTCCTTAACTCCTATAATTTACCCGTGTTTTCCACAAACCCCATGTCACCCTCCTTTAAGAGGACCTAGTCATTTTCATGAAACATAATACCTTCCATTTCTTTTCTTTCCACATTTCACCACACATTTGGGACATGCATCGCCTTGTGCATTCCCTTTCTCACTTCACATAATATTAATGGAACATATAACCATATTCACATCATCATTTTGCATGTGTCAAGAACATAAACCACATCGTACCATATAACAGCAACAATTAAGAACACTAATGGTAAGATTAACCCCAAAAGAACTTAAAACAACATTCAAATCTTTCATCTTGCTGGAAAAACAGAACAGTCAGATTAAGAAGCACATTTCTCCATAATTTTGTATTAAACATGCACATACAATACAAATGAAAGTTGTAGATATAGTTGTGCTGGATTCACCTATAAATTTGCATGCAGAAATATGAACTGGGTGATTTATGGTGAATTTTTTAGTAAGACCTGATGAATCTGATTTTCAGACAGATTCTAAGAACTGTAAAGCTTTCTAGTTTAGGACATGTTACAGTTAGAATCTCGAAAATTTGCACTGAGAGAAAGTTGTAGAAAAAGCTGTTATCTTTCCAACGAGACCAAGTTCATCAATTTATATGGATTGTGTTGGGAATGATCTACGTTTTGCCAAACTGTGTCCAGACTGGATGAAATTCCGACATGTTGTAAAGATGGAATTATTAATCCTAATTACAGTCCGAATTAGTAAAAGTTCACAATATGAAAGTTGTAGATAACAGTCCAATATTTAAGCCATAAAAATTTCAGAGCAAACTCAATTCTAGATTGGGAGGACTAAGCAAAACAATCAGTATATAAATCTGTCCAGAATTGCTCATCGCACACAATCATCCAAACTCAGGATTGCTCACCGCACACAACCATACAAAACTCAGGATTGCTCACCCAGCACAACTATACAAAACTCAGGATTGCTCATCGCACAAAACCATACAAAACTCAGAATTTAACTTAAGAAAAGGTAAAACCACAACAATGACAACCATAAAACTAAGCATGCAACTCTAATACTAGTTGGAGATGGAATCATACCTTACTGGTGATGAGAGACTAGGGGTAGCCCAAATTCCTATGGCTCCTCCTTCTTCAAACCCTTTCTCCTTCTCTAAATCCTTCTTCTCCTCCACAGGCTCCCAGAATGAGTAACAGCACCTAAACGACGACAGGGATGCTACGGAAGTGTGCAGAGTGAGGGTTGCGTAGCCCTATGGGTGCTCAGCCTCTCTAATGTCTAAGATTGAGCAAGGGAAAGGGATGAATTCGGCCTGATCTTTTGGTAAGAGAGTGTTTAAATGAAACCTTCTTTCTAATTTCTAGAGTAGCCATCTCATCTCCCTAAAATCCTCTAAGCATGCCACCAAACCTTGGGTTAGGTAAGGATCAAGGAGCTATTGACACATCAAAGGTGGAGGTGTCCCTTATGAAAAATTACGATTTTGTTTTTTTAGAAAAAATAACTATACCTACTTAATACATATACAATACTTAATACTCATCAAGACATTAGTATTCCAACCATATATTTTATTTAATAAAATCATAAGTCATACAAAATTATTTAAAAATAATTTTTAGCTTGACAAAATTAAATAAAATATATAAGTACTCCCAAAAATTTATACGCACATATATACGTCCAAGAATATGTATTAATACACGTATGTGAATTTTGGGGTCATTACTGTACATATGCATCATTTTTCTTCATCATTGCATCATATCATGTTTTTATTTCGTTTGCACAGTTTTTATTTTTATTCCCCGCCCGCCTACCCTATTTTGCATCATCTCCCGCCTACTAGCATTTTCTCAACAGTGAGGACACTACTGGGTTTAGCTTGGGGGATGAGCTCTACCGCTTTATTTTTCATCTTTCTTTTATATTTTCCTCCCTTTTCGGCTTTTTAGTTTACTTTTCCACCTCTTTATCTTTTTTCTCATTCTGCATCATATTTTCTTCTTTTTGCCATGGATGCATCCCTCTTTTCATTTTCCTATTTTCTCCACCCTTTTTCTTTTTATGCTAAGGATGTTCTGCATGATGATACTTTTCGTAGCCCCAGTAGTTACTCATGGTGCTTATTACTTGCTGACATGCTATTTAGGGTAGTTTCAGTTTTACTTTCTATATGCATGCATATTCTTTTGGTGATCTATCTGAATTAATGCCTGATATGAACTGAAAATCAAATGCATGAAATAGTATCTAGTATGCGCTATGTTGGGTAATGCACCTAGGTTCACGCATCATTAGAACACTTGGAGCATCTGCTTTCTATCTTATTCACTTCTGTTTGCGTGCTTGACGTTATTATGCTTATTACTGCATGCTTTTCAGTATTTATCTAGATGAATGAAAATATACATGCTAGTTATGAGTTTAGTTAGAGTATTATCATTTTGAATCGTTGTGCACCTCTCATGAGTGAACCGAGTGATTCATTATTTTCCTTCTCCATATATCTTTATAATTTTCTACATATCAGTTGGTTTCACCCCTACAGTTATCCTTACCGCATCTCACTTTTCAAAAATCCCAAAAAGAAATATATATCTTCTAAATAAAATGAAATGAAAAAAAGAGGAAAAAATGTGAAAAAGTGAAAAAGAAAAGAAAAAGAAATAAAAGAAAGAAATAAAATCGTTTTGTATCCTTTTATTAGAAGCTATCACATATACTGGGAAAAATATCATATTCCTAGATGCGACGCCTCGAGCTAAGCTTGAGGGGTGAACCAATTGATCACATGAGTAAGTATACCATTAGAGTGGAGACGGTGCACAACGGGGAGATTTGATAATGCTTGCACTTTACGAAATACTTTAGTTTTTGGAGAATTTTCATAATTCGAAGTTAATATCTGAATAGCATGATTCTTTCCATTCTCTATTGCATACTGGTTTGATTTCTATATGCTCCATGTGTATCTATTGATTGAAAAGTGCATTACCAACTCTTTTTATACTAGACTCTATGAACTGCATGAGATTGATATGAGTTGATGGCATTATTTTAGGAGATCCCTATTTTTACCTCTATTTGCATGCTAGACATACGATTAGTAAAACTTGACAACACCATTAGCATGTATTTTTACTATTCGGAGCATCGTGATACACTGTTGAGGCTTGAGATCTGATTGAATAACCTTTGCACCCTCCATCCATTTCTACTCCTCTTTTATTCTTATTTTTATTTCTTTTTTTTTATCTCCCGGTGTACTTAGTATTCGTCTTCCTCGAGGACGAGTAAGAGGTAAGCTTGGGGGATTTTGATGTGTCCATATTTTAGATCTTTTCATAGCATCATGCCATTGCATTTCATGCCATTTTCGCACCCAAATCCCTTATTTTCCTACGATATTGCAGTTCTAACGTTATATTCAAGTTTCGTAGTGTTTTATGGATTTTCAGGGATTTTGGAGCGATTTGGGACCTATTTTGGATATGGACACATCCAGCACGTCCGTGAGCCCGTTGGCGAAACTCTACAAGAGTTTGCCGAGTTTTGGGAGTCATGGGAGGAGTGGAGGAGAGAGCAAGAGGAGAGGAGAAGCTGTAGAAGCTTCAGAAATGATTTTCCCAGGTGACTCGACCGAGCAGAGCAGCTGCTCGATCGAGCAGATGCAAGATGAAGGATGACGACAAATACGCATGCTGCTCGGACCGAGCAGTACAATGACTCGGTCGAGCAGCACCTAAGTCTGACTCTCAGCCAACCTCCTACACGGCCCAAGAAGATCTTTTGGCGACCGAATTAGCTGGCTGCTCGACCGAGCAGAGCTGACTCGGGCCGAGCACACAGAGTGGTGATTTTGGAGAAGCACGACTCCCTGATGTACTCAATCGAGCAGAAGCACTGTTCGACCGAGCAGCCGACCAAGCAATCTACTGCTCGACCTAGTCACTTACTCGGTCGACGACGCTGAAGGCTAATTTTGGAAATTCTTGGCTGCCGTCTGTGCGTGCTTGTGGAGTGAAGTGCGGATCGGGCTGCTGCGTGGAAGGGAGTTCTTTCATTTGGTTAATTTTTGAATTATCTTTAGGGAGGGGAGGAGATTAGAAAACTTGTTAGATATAGACCTAATTACTTGGAGATTATCGGATTATTTTTGGAGCTCTACTGCGATTTACGTTCTGGAATCTTTGGTATTTCTTCATATTATTGTTCGCTGTTATTCTTCTTCGTCTTTGGCACGTAAGCTTCTCAATCTTTATTCGATTAATTTGCTATAATGTTTTCTCTTGCAAAAATCATATTTTTATTCGTTAAAATCGCTATAAATGAGTAGTTTTCTCTAGGGTTGATGGGTTAGCCCTAAGACTTTAGGGGCAGATGTAGATCTGGATCTCTAGATTGAATTGGGAATAAATGGGAGTATTTCGGTCGATCCTACCGAATCCCGAGGATAACCCGTATTGAGATCATGCTCATGGTCTGTGGAATTGATGTGCTTAAGGGGTATCCTTAGGATTCGAATAAGGAAATCGATGGATCCAACCAAGGCTCGTGACCATGCCCGACTCGTGCCTTAAGGGGATCCACCGATGAACTATATCGCTACGGTGACGGCTACTGCCATTGCGTCAATGAGAGCCACCTAAATACCTCAAAATTCTAACCCACGAGAGTGGTACGAATTGAGAGATTAATCCCTAACCCCAATACAACGTAAGGATCCGATTCCAACATCGATCCCCGACGGTCTTAGTAGTGATCCCTAATACCCTAGTTCCTTTTATTATTGAATCAACAATAATATGACAACCAATCCTTTCAACCCGACAGCTATCTCACTTCGAGATATAGAAATAATCTGAAAACTCAAATACACTGTCCCTGTCCCTGTGGGATCTGACATCCTGCATACTATAATTTGACATCGTCCGCTTGCGGATAGAGCCCGGGATTGACACCTTGGGGCCATACTATGCCTGGCGACCGTGACACCGCCAGGTGGAATCTAGGTGAAGGTTCTGGGTGCGTCAGCGACCTCTTCCAATCACTCAAAGATCAACGCCATCCATGAAGCAAGCAGAGAATGTGTCCGGCTACGGTCAGTTGTAAATCACATCTTGGTGACGACCAGATTGAAGACTGGGAACCTTGAACCTATTACCATGTTCGAGGACAACACTGCTTGCATTGCCTAGATACGAGGTGGCTATATCAAAGGCGACAGAACGAAGCATATTTCCCCTAAATTCTTCGAACGCATGAGCTACAAAGAGATGGCAAGGTCGACGTCAGACAAGTACAGTCATGTGACAACTTGGAAAACTTGTTCACTAAATCTCTTCCTACTGCTACCTTTAGGAAGTTTGCACAGAAAATTGGGATGAGCCGCCTAAGAGATCTGAAAGCTTGAGAGCTTTGACAGATCAGGGGAAGTTAGAGAGTGTTTGTACTCTTTTTTCTTAACTATGGTTTTCCCACAGGGTTTTCTATAGCTAAAGGTTTTAACGAGGCAAACCTCATAAACTCAGGATCCTAAAGTATCCACCCCATGTGAGACTCCTACTACACTCAGAATCCTAAAGTATTCATGAGTAGAGTCCACACCTATGATTGGATAAGGGGGAGTATTGTGAACGGATGTTGATGATAGATTTGTATTGGGATTACGTCTTATCTGATAGATAAGATCGTATCTATTGTATCATATCTTTGTACGCTCCTCCCCAGATGATATTAAGATGGGGACTCCTCCCCAGATGATGATTCATAACATTTATATCGTTTTCCAATACATCCTCTTAATTAAAATTTGAAACGAAATACCTTAAATGAATGCATCCATGAGGACTCGAACCTGCAACCAAGTCACAATAGCTAGGAGCTGAAACCAGTATTCCAATTAGGGCTTTTGAAGCTAGAATGCATAATATAAGTTATATATTATAATATATAAACGGGTAGAATTCGGGTCATCCGGGTTGAGATTTCAAACACGTACCCGACCCAGATTTTTATCTGGGTTGATCGGGTCAACTCGTTTTCGACCCGACCCCGTTAGGGTAGTACCCATACCTGGATTAGTAGGCCATGTACAGATTGGGTCGAGTCGGGTAAATTTTACCACCCCTATCAAGGGGCCACTTCCCTTACCGTCGATTAAACGAGTATGTCGTAATGCAGAGAGCCATCCCCCCTGTGCACCGACTTATCTAAGTCTGCCATAAGGTGGGGGGCCACTCCCCATCCCGGCCAACCTACTTTTCATCGGCCGTTAGTCGAGGGGCCACTCCCCTCACAACCGATCAAATAGGTTCGTTGTAAGGCTAGAGGCCACTCCCCTTACGGGTCAACATAAATGTTTGACCGTCTGTAGCATAAGTCTAAAATGGTTCGTGGTCGTAGATGTTTCGAGACAAGGATATCGAAACATCGGATAGACCATTGTGTCTTAAGTCTTCACCGTTTAGCGGTGGCGATGATCTCATGATCGTTTGACTTGGCGAAGTCGAAGACGAGACACAGGTGCTCATTAGAGAATAAGTTCACTGAACGATCCACAAGAGTTATCATATGGTTATATTGACCAATCTGTCAATGATAACTCTTAGTGATGATATGATAGTTGGTCTTTTGACTTGAGGTCATTTTACGAACCTGTGCGTGAATGGTGCCACTTAGATCACTGACCTAACTTCGAGGCTAGGCCTATCGAAAGGTCTTTGATTGGGTGTCACTTGAAGCAAACGAGGAGAGTAATGACCAAGAGAGTATTCGTCTCTCCCGGTCAATGGGAGTTAGTGTCGTAGAGTTAGTTCGGTCTTTAGTAAAATCTCTGCGCAGAGTATGTTGGAAGAAGTCCAACATTAGTTGACTAAAGATCGATAGAAACTAACTGGAGTCAAGTTATTGGGGTTGACAGTTTAACCGTATCCTAGACTTGATCTACACGACACAGTTTAGACGAAGAGACTAAAACTGCAGAATTCATCACGGACACAGTCAGGGTGGTTCCGACAATACTCATGTCGATGAGTCAACCACATAATTATGATCCTGAAGCATGGACGGCAACCACTGCTCGTGGTCACTGCCGTATAGGGCTTCGAGCCCAACTTGTTGTAAGGGTCAGGCTGTATGGTCTCATACAGAGTGCGACCTTCGTCTAGTAATAGGTAGAAATTAGTTAGGGAGAATAATTTGCATTTGATGCAAAGGAAGAGAAAATTGCATTTTGATGCAAATGATAATTTAAGCTTAGATAGGGACTAATTTGCATATGATGCAAAAAGAGATTAAATGTGTCTTAAATTGTTTAAGACTATATTTAATTAATAAACGCAAAGAAAAGGTTACGTGGATGACGGGATCGTCCCGCTCTAAACGCATGTTCAAACCGATTCAAAAACGAAGTCCAAACAAGTCCAATAAGTCTATTTAAAGTGTTTAAATAGAAGCCCAAAGATCAGGCCCAAGCAGATAAAGTGGTAGCCCATTTTTGTTAATACATTTGTTTGAGAAACAAATTAAATTAAAAAAACCTCGCATGTTTTGACCGGCCCAAAGGGCCGGCCAAAAATCAGGCGCCCAAATGTTGGGCGCCTGAAGAGAGCCGCAAAAAATGAAATGAAGCCCAGGGGTGCCACGTGGCGCCCCTTTATTGGCGCCATTAAGCTGGCGCCCACTTTGGGTGCCAGGCACATGCGTGCCCGTGCTTTGCATGGGCACGTGAAGCGCGCGCTGAGGCGCGTGCAGCGCACGCACCTCGAGGCACGTGCACTGCATGCGCCTGGTGTAGATGGGGCCCACGCACTGCCTAGGGCAGCGTGCAATTCTTGACGATTAGCTGTTTGTGGTTTTATGGGATTGGCGGATCTTTGAACGATCAATTGGAGGGTCAAACGAACTCCGATTGACGAACCGTTTTTTCCTATGCGTTCACCGTTGAACACCCTTCGTATTGATAGGTTGTATCAATCATAAAGCTCAACGGTGAGGGAGCTAAAATTCACGGAAGTTTAGCCTTTGTGAAAGGCAAACTAAATTGAATTGAATAACTCCAAATTTAGTCCCACATCGGATTTTGAGTAAAGGGGAGCAGTTAGCCACCTATATAAATAGGGGTCTGCTCCCCTCCTCAAATCTCATCCCAAGCTCCAGATCTGAGCAGCTCCCGTAAATGTTGGAGCACGCTCGGATCTAGGCTTAAATTAATATTCTATATCTCCCTATATTTCTGCCTTACTCCTGAGGGCTCTAGCAAAGCCGCAAAGGAGTTCGGATTCGGATCCGAAATCTTGGCGAATGCTTTCACTCGCATGAAACTTTCTTCGGCGCGTGGTTGGCTCGGCGACACGAGGATTACTCGCCTCAGGATGCGGAGTGGTTCGAGGATCGGTTCGAGGAGCGGCTCAGCGTGGGACGGGGAGCGGCTCGGAAGATGGTGCGGAACATCTCGCATGCCCCAGGGTTGAGATTCCGAGTATGTTTTTAGAGCTTTCGTTTTAATTATTCGCAGTAGTTTAGATCCCTCTTGGGGTGGTCAGATCCACCCCGAGTTAGCAGAGATCCTGGCTAAGAGGGTCTGCTTCCTTAGGGCTGCATGTTAATTAGATTAACATAATTTTTCAGCTGCATTTTATGTCTATGTTCCATCCGACTTAGGACGGGAATAGAGTTTTTGTGCCCTAAGGGTCCTAGAAAACCCTTTATACCCGACCTCAACCTTTGCAGTCGTTGAGCATGGGAGATAGGGGTCATTGTTACAACAAGTATGGCATGCTTTCATGGCCATTAATACAACAATCATGGCGTGCATTCATGGCGACCATTTTCTTCATCAATGGTGACCCTTGCTCCAATCAATGCATCATCATCAATGTCGACAGTGAAGCATCATTATTGGACTGGACGTTACGAGGCAATGGCTCACATATAAGAACTCCTGGAGGCAACAGAAGAAAGGAGAGGGAAATCCTACACTCAGGTATCCCGATACTTTACATCTGATCCACCAACTTCATATTTCGCACATAGCTTGGCCTGAGAACTAGCAGATAACCACCCAAAAGGTCAGACATAGTTCCACTGAGCCCTTTTGAGTCAGCTACTAACTTAAGCATCAGAGGGGATTTGGCCGGGCTCCATACCCAACTGTTGGAACTTAGTATTTACCATCTTCTATTCCATAAGGTTTTGATGTGACAAATCAATATATTTTATGTTACTAACTCTATCTATGCAGATGTGCAGACATAACGCTTATTTCATTCACATTATGCATATGATCAGATTACAAGGACTCTCTGCAAAAACTGCCTTGCTACTCATATTACGTTTGAATAACGTATCTACGGAATGATGTAATTTTACTTTTTAGACAGCGTCAGAGCCTTGGCTATAACATTTCATATATCTCTAAGCTCCAAATTACATCATCTTCCAACCCATTTGATCCTAAGTCAAAATTCCCATTTTTCATATTTAGTCGGCTAGGATTTTTCGTAGCCCACTTAAAATATTTTCTTTGACTTTTGACCTAAAACTTTCTGAAAAGGATCTATCCGTTGACTGATCCACGTCACCAATTTTTTATGTCCGTTTGTGACCGTTTTAAAATTAGCTGGCTACAACTTTTCCTAGCCTGCTAAACCGTTTTTCTGACCGAAATTTTCCAGAACAGTTTCTGACCGTTCTCTAATATCTATGACGGTTTCTGAACGTTTTCCAACGTCTCTTTTAGAGCCGTCTCTAAAACATATAAATAGAGGGGTACACCCTCTCTTTTCCTTCACTGCTTTCCACTTTCTTAATCTTCATTTTGTGGAAATCAAGGCTTTAATTTTCTTAAGCATTTCTAGCCATTAGTTGTCTTTTCTTATTTGTAAGAAGAAATCATTAGATTTCTCTCTTCATTTAAGAACGGAAGAACTTGGATTTCAACACTTTTTGGAAAGTTGTTCAAGTTCTTATTTGTAAGAAGAAATCATTAGATTTCTCTTTTCGTTTAAGAATGGAAGAACTTCAATTATGTTTCACCATTACATATCTTGAAACATTGAAGTTTCTCTTTTTAAACACCATCCTTTGAATTCATTCTTGATATTCAAACCAAGGCTATAGGTGTTTTTCTATTTCATTATTTCTTCAACATGTTTGAATCTCTAGTCATTGAGATTGTACAAAGTTTGGGACACTGGGAGTGTCGCAATTTTTGTAAGTTTATGCTTGCGGGGAGCAAGTGATTATAGTTGAAAATCGCTACGGTGAGTAGAGTACTGGAGTAGGATCAAAAGGATCCGAACCAGGATACATCTTTCTGTTTGCGATTGGTTTATTTTCAATTCTTGTCATTTAATTTATGTTCCATCTTTGCAAATTTTAGTAACATTCTATTTGTAACAAGTTTTTATAATAAACTATTCAACCCCCCCTTCTAGTGTATTTGTGTATACAGACTATCCTACATTTGGTATCAGAGCGAGGTTAAGATGGCAGAACAGAACATGACAGCAGTTCCACACAACTACTCATCTCAATATACAGAAGGCAACTCTCAAGTTTGTCCTCCTCTATTTGATGGTTCCAATTATTCATACTGGAAGGTTAGAATGGAGATTCATCTCCAAAGTATGGATTATATGTTAGGGAACATCATAGAGACAGGATATCAGAAGCCAACAACTCACTTCTCTGAATGGACTGCCAATGACAAAACTGCCGCAACCAACAACTCAAAGGCTATGAATTCTCTATTCTGTCCCATGGATAAGAATGAGTTTAATTTAGTACCTCAGGCCAAAACTGCTAAAGATATTTGGCATATACTCGAGGTAGCTCATGAAGGAACCAGTAAAGTGAAGGAAACTAAGATTTCTGTTTTGGTTCACAAGTTTGAGTTGTTCAAGATGAAGGACAAAGAGACAATTGGAGAAATGAACACCAGGTTTACTAATATTATAAATTCTTTAAATGCTCTTGGAAAAACTTACACTTCACTTGAACAGGTTCGCAAGATTCTTAAAGCTTTAACTCCAGAATGGCGTCCAAAGATCACTTCAATTGAAGAAGCCAACGATCTTTCAACTTTATCTGTTGAAAGTCTTGTTGGTAATCTAATGGCTTTTGAAGTTCAATTAGAAGAAGAGAAAGAAGAATCACACCAGAAGAAGAAAGTACTTGCTTTCAAAGCTTCATCAGATGATGTTGTTGTTGCTTTTCTCACAAAGAACTTTAAGAAATTCTTAAGAAAAGGTAAGTATACTAATTTCAAATCCAAAAATTCTGATTCTTCTCTTTGTTTTAATTGTAATATGCCAGGACATATAAAGAAGGATTGTCATCTACTCAAAACAAAGTACAAAACTTCCAACAACTGCAACAATGATCATTTCAAGAAGGAAAGGAAGTTTGATAGAATGAAGAAAGCATTCACAGCAACATGGGATTCTTCAGATGAAGAAGATAATGATGAAGAAAATGCTAACATGTGCTTTATGGCACAAAATGATGAAAGCGATCTAAGTACAATTGATAATGATGAATTACTTGATGAATTTATGATCTCTTTGTACGTTTCAAAATACTAAATGCTCAACACAAGTCTTTGAAACAAAGCAATGATGATCTCATTATTGAACATCAAGAATTAACATCAAAATGCACTTCATTTAATGCAATACACACTGCGAATACATCTTCTCAAATCTGAATCTTAGCAAAGAGAATGAACTTCTCAAAACTAAGAATCAAGAATTGCATGCACAAATATCCAATATGGATAATAGTATTTCATCACTAAAGATGAAATACGATAAGATGTCTTCTAATGTTAATAAGTTTAAGAAAAGACAAATCTCAATGATTTGCTACAATTTCAATATCCTGCAAATCATATGCAAGGATTGGGTTATTCTAATAAGAATATATCCAAACCTCCTATCACATCTTCATTTAGTGGAAAGACAACTTTTGTCAAACCACAAAAGAAGAATCATGCTTTCATTTACACGAAGATTGTAAACACTCCTACATATTCTTCACAAAGAAATGTTTCAAACATTTCAATTTCATCTCCTAAGAAACCTAATACAATTAGTATTTGGGCTCCTAAGGATTTATGTTTAGATAATAGAAAAGCATACATTTCTGATTTTATGCAATCTATTGTACATTCTATTAATTATTTAAGAAAGCCAAATTCTACTTGGGTTTGGCTTCCTAAGATCTAATCCAAAGGACCCTAAAGAAAAAGGGTACCAATATTTCATGTTTTATTTTACAGGTACCAAGAAAAGAAAGATGGATATTAGATAGTGGATGTTCAAAACACATGACTGGAAACATCAACCTACTTTCAACCATTCAATATAAAGATGGAGGCTCAGTTACCTTTGGTGACAACAACAAAGGAAGAATCATAGGCATTGGAACAGTTGGAAACTCCGATCAACCTATCATTGAGAACGTACTCCTGGTTGATGGTTTGAAACATAACTTACTTTTCATTAGTCAATTATGTGATAAAGATTTTAAAATCGTTTTTGAACAACATGACTGCATTATTTATAATTCTGATATGTCATCTATTTTATTTCGTGGCAAGCGTAAGAATAATTTTTATATCTTATACATGTTAGTTGCCACTCACAATCACTGTTTGATGATTTCATCAGACGATACACTTTTATGGCATAAACGTTTTGGAAACACAAATTTCAAAAATCTTGTACACATTTTAAAACACAAGTTAGTTATTGGAATGCCAAATATTTTATTCAAACACAAACACTTTTGTGATGCTTGTCAACAAGGAAAATGCACAAATCTTATTTTAAATCAAAGGACATCATCTCAACAAAGAGACTTTTAGAACTCTTACACTTGGATTTATTTGGTCCTTCAAGAGTAGCCTCTTTGAATAAAAGTAGATATGTATTTGTTATTGTTGATGATTATTCACGATACATTTGGGTTTTATTCTTCCAAAATAAGAATGAAGCTTTTGAAGAATTTTCCATCTTCTGTAAAAAGATTCAAAAAATCAAATCCTCAAACATTGTCACTATTCGTAGTGATCATGGAGGAGAATTTGAAAATGAATCTTTTACTAAGTTCTGTAATGAAAATGGTATTACTCACAATTTTTCTTTTCCACGTGCTGCACCACAAAATGGTGTTGTAGAAAGGAAAAATAGAACTCTTCAAGAATGTGCCAGAACAATGCTTTGTGATAGTAACTTACCAAAATATTTTTGGGCAGAAGCTGTTGCAACTGCTTGTTACGTCTTGAACAAAATTCTTATAAGACCATTTCTAAACAAAACTTGTTTTGAATTATTCTTCGATCGTATTCCCCAATTATCTTATTTTAAAGTGTTTGGATGTAAATGTTCCATTCTTAACACTAGAGATGCACTTGACAAATTTGATTCCAAATCTGATGAAGGAATTTTTGTTGGATACTCAATACGTAGTAAAGCCTACAGAGTATACAATAAAAGAACTTCAGCCGTTGAAGAATCATTACATGTCACTTTTGATGAGACCCCCTTATCTAATTCTCCAATCATTGATGATGAAGAGAATTTATTACCTGTTATTAAATCTTTTGATAATGTTAAACTTAATGACGATGATGCTACTAACCCTTCTGTTAAGTCTGTTTCAGTTCTTCCAAAGGCATATGCACAAGTTCCTAATCATCCTTCAGATAAGATTATTGGAAGTATTTCAGATGGTGTAAGAACTCGTGCCCAAATAGAGCAAATGGCACATTGTGCATTTCTCTCAACCATTGAACCAAAGAACATCAAAGATGCATGTGCAGACAGTTCATGGATTATTGCTATGTATGAAGAACTCAATCAATTTCAACGGAATGATGTTTGGAAATTAGTTTTCAGACCATCAAATCATTCAATTATTGGTACCAAATGGGTATTCAAAAATAAATTGGATGAATCTGGTCAGGTAACTAGAAACAAGGCACGATTGGTTGCACAAGGTTATAATCAAGAAGAATGTATAGATTATGATGAAACCTATGCACCAGTTGCACGTCTTGAATCTATTAGGATGCTATTATCATTTGCATGTTTTAAAGATTTTAAGTTATTTCAAATGGATGTCAAAAGTGCTTTTCTAAATGGTTTTCTTAAAGAAGAAGTTTATGTGGAACAACCTCCTGGTTTTATTCATGAAAATTTAGAAAATCATGTTTTCAAATTGAAAAGGGCTTTTTATGGTCTCAAAAAGCACCTCGTGCTTGGTATGAAAGACTTAAAAGCTATCTTTTAAATTTAGGTTATTCTATTGGTAAAATAGGTTCCACTTTGTTTATTAAAACCATACAATCTAACATAATCATTATTCAAATATACGTTGATGATATTATTTTTTGTTCTACTATTGAATCTCTTTGTCAAGATTTTTCTAAGATTATGCAGAAAGAATTTGAGATGCGTCACATGGTTGAACTCAACTACTTCCTTGGTCTTCAAATCAAACAAATGAAGGAAGGAATCTTCATTCACCAAGGCAAGTATAAAGAACTCATCAAGCGTTTTGGTTTAGAAAGTTCTGCAGAAAAACGTACTCCAATGAGTACATCTACTTCCCTCGATAAAGATTTGCATGGTAAGAGTGTTGTTCAACGTCTTCACAGAGGTATGATTGGCTCTTTACTTTATCTAACTACTAGTAGACCAGACATTATGTTTTCAGTATGTTTATGTGCACGTTTTCAGGCAGATCCTAAGTTTTCACATCTAACTGCCGTAAATATGTTAAGCATACTTCTGATTTTGGTTTATTTTATCCTAAGACAGACACATTTGATTTATTATCATATAGTGATGCAGATATTGCTGGTTGCAAATCTGACCGCAAAAGTACCAGTGGTACATGCCACTTTTAGGACATGATTTAGTCTCTTGGTTTAGCAAAAAGTAAAACTCTGTTTCATTATCTACAACCGAGGTAGAATATATTGCCGCCGGTTTAGCATATTTGATTCGATGTGAATATTACATATTTAACACCCCATTTAGCCCTATTTTGTACATATATAATGCTTAATTGGTCTCTAATACAACCGTATTTTGAATACCCTCATTTATTAGAGCAAACTCCTATTTTATGTACAAAACAGCATACCGTAGTTGCTTCTGAAACAAACTCGAAAATAAAATCTTCAATATTAAATAATAATAAACTCATTACCTGGGAATGAAGAACGGCTACGTCCACGTCTCGGTTTGTTCATTGGGATGTGGGAGTGGTAGGCTTGATGTACTGGAACTCGATGAAACTCCAAGCCATATGTCCAAGGTATTCAATGTCTCTCAATGTGCTCTTTCTCCAATCCGCATAATTTGTTCCATCAAATCATTAGAGGGTGGATACTACCATTGTTGACGCTATCTCGGTACCTTACACTGATACCAAGTGTTGGATCCTGTGGATGGCAAACAACACTAGAAGGGGGGTTGAATAGTGTTGTATGAATTAAACTTTTTCGACAATAATTAATACACAACAAATATCCCTTCCAATATTTTCTAAGGAACCAAGTAGAGTGATCGACGCTTGGTCCTTAATCAACACAATGATCTTAAAAAGAATACAAGATGAGATACAAATATTGAAAGAGCAATGATAAAGAGAGATCTCATAGCGGAATAAAAAAAATACATTCTTTGCAATAACAATTAAAGAAACAACAACTTAAACTGATACATACATCAGAACAACCCAAAACAAAAATGCCACATACCCAAAAAATTCTCATTCTCCAGACTGAAACTGCAACATACAAAATTTTCTTAAAGAAGCAACAACTTAAACTGATACATATATCAGAACACCCCAAAACAAAAATGCCACATACCCAAAAACTTCTCATTCTCCAGACTGAAACTGCAGCATACACAATTTTCTTAAAGAAGCAACAACTTAAACTGATACATACATCAGAACAACCAAAAACAAAAATGCCACAGACCCAAAAAATTCTGGAAAAACTCCACATACAAAAATGTCGGAGCTAGGTTTTTTCCCCAGCCATCTGAAACCCATGCAAAGAAGGAGGGAGGAGGGTTGATCGGAACCGGTGGGGCCCAAATCGGAGAGATTTCGGCGTAATCCCCGTGAAATCTGCGATTTCAGAAGGAGGATTTGGGGACTACACATAGGAGAGAGAGGTCACCGGAGGGAAGCAAAGGAGCAGAGCAAAGGAACACATAAGAGGAAAATGAGAGGGGAATCCGCGTTATAATACATGAATTGACGCTACAGTGCTAAAAAGCACTTTCTCGAAGCAAAACACCTGAAAGAAACCAGAAAGGAACATGCCTAAACAAACAGCATTGACTTGGATTCTTCTCAAAAAATTTGCGTAGAGCCTGCAACCATCGTCAAATTGGGATTCCAATTACATCACATTCTGCAAAACAAATAGCTCCTAAAACGAAGGGACGTTCAATGAAAAAAATAACCAAGTTTTATCAACCAACAAGAAAAACAAAGAAGAAGGAGAAATCAAATATGGGGGGAAAAGAAAAGAAAAAGCAAAACCCAGAAATAGCAACATGTTATAATATGTAGAGAAAGGAGTAACCATGGCAAAGAGCCATGGTTCTATATTTATAATCTCATAGGGAATGTGAAGAGGCATAGAAGCCAAAGGTCCCCATTACTCCAATCAGTGGGGAGTAATGGAGGGATAAAGTGGTGGGGGAGGCTAAAAGCCTCCCTCACTCACAACACTCCCCCTTATCCATCCATTACTTTGGTCTTAGCTTATAAAGCTAAGGGGTGGATACTTCTGGATCCTGAGTAATCGTGTTTGCCTCATTAAAACCTTAGCTGTGGAAAACCCAGTGGGAAAAACCAACAGCTTAAGGAAAAAGAGTGTAACATACAAGTTACTCTCCCTCATCCGTACAAGCTTCAGGCTTGTAGGTCTTTCAGCTGTCTCATACCGATTCCTTTTACAAGTTTTACAAAAATACATCTTGGTAAATATTTAATAAAAAGATCAGCTAAGTTGTTGCAGGACTAGATCTGTTGAATCTTGACCTCCTCATTCTTCTGTAGATCGTGCGTCCAGAAGAATTTGGGAGAAATGTGTTTCGTTCTGTCGCCTTTGATGTAGCCCTTTTTGAGTTGTGCTATGCATGCAGTGTTGTCTTCAAACAATACAGTGGGCTCAAGATCACCAGTCTTCAGGCCAGTTGCATCTAGGATATGTTGGACGACGGAGCGAAGCCAAAAACACTCTTTGCTCGCTTCATGGATCGCAATGAGTTCAGCGTTTTTAGTTGGATGATGTTGCTGTGGTGGGTTGCTTTACCGATCTCCATGAGATAGCAGTCCCTCCATAGGTAAAAACAAAACCAGTTTATGATTTTGTTGTGTGATGATCAGATTGGTAACCTGCATCAGCATAACCAAGCAACTGGGAGGAGGAACCTCTCTGGTAGTATAGTCCCAGATCTATAGAACCATGGAGATAGCGTAGAAGATGCTTTAATCCGTTCCAGTGGCACTTTGTAGGCGCAACACTATGTCTGGCAAGTAGATTAACTGCGAACGCTATATCGGGACGCGTGCAGTTTGCCAGATATAGAAGTGCTCCAATGGCATTGAGGTAGGGTACTTCAGGACCCAGTAACTCCTCCCCCTCTTCCAGCGGCCGGAAGGGGTCCTTATGAATATCCAGTGATCTCACGACCATAGGAGTACTTAAAGGATGACAATGTTCCATTCTAAAATTGTTTAAAAGTTTTCTTGTATAATTTGATTGGTGTAATAGGATTCCATCTCGTAGGCGTTTAATCTGTAAGCCAAGACAATACCTTGTTTTGCCTAGGTCTTTCATTTCAAAGGTATGCTTTAGGCTTTCAGATATCTCATTGATCTCTGCTGGAGATCCAATGAGATTTAAGTCATTTACATTACTACAACGATGACAAATCCTATTTCCGTTCTTTTGATAAAGATACACGGGCAGACTTCATTGTTTTTGAATCCTTGCTGTGCAAGGAAAACATTTAGTCTGTTATACCACATCTTTCCTGATTGCTTTGGACCATATAATGATCTTTGAAGACTTACCGAGAAGAAGTCCTGAGGTCTATCTTTCATCTCTGGGGGTAAATTAAACCCACCTGGAAGTCTTATATAGATTTCTTTATCTATATCGCCATTTAGATATGCAATCACAACGTCCATAAGCTGCATTTCTAGGCTTTCCAAAGATGATAGGCTAAGCATAAATCGGAAAGTGATCGCATCCATGACCGGGGAATATGTATCTTCATAATCAATCCCCGGTCTTTGGAAAAATTCATGTGCTACAAGGCGTGCCTTGTAGCTACGATCACATTTTCTTCATTTCTTTTTCTAATGAAGACCCACTTATATCCCACAGGTTTAACACCTACATGTGTTTGGACTACTGGTCCAAAGACTTTGCGTTTCAAGAGTGAGTCCAGCTCTACTCTTATTGTCTCGTCCCACTTTGGCCAATCATCTTTACGTTTACATTCTGCTAGAGATCGTGGTTCGACGTCATCTTCGTATTCAGTGACGTGAATGGCAATAGCAAACGAAAAATCGTCGTCGTCGACTGTGCTATTTCTGTCCAGTACCTCTCCAGTACGTACGTAATTTAATGATGTTTCTCCTATTGTTTCCTCTGCATGAGAAATAAGGAGAGGAGAGGTCGCCGGTCTGAGCTCAGCATTCTGTGGAGGGATCATCTTATTATCACCAAGAATCTTCCTCTTTCGAGGAACTTTATCTTTTGAACCTGGAGGGCGTCCTCTTTTCAATTGAGGTGCAGCCAATTCTGCTGTCGGAGGATTGCATCCGTCTTTGGGGATGTCAAGCCTAGCTGGCGTGTTGGCAGCAGGGACGTGTGAACGAACAATCTTCTCGTTGTCCGTAAATTTATTCGGTAAAAGGTGTACCATGTTCGGAATGTGAAAGATATTAAGGATCTCATCTTCACACAGGTTAGTACACGGATCATAAAGAGACAAAGACTTGTTGTCCCAAGAAATGGTCTCTGAAGCGTCATGCTTCTTAGACCGTGTGTCCAGTTTTGGAAAAGTTTTCTCATCGAGTTCACAGTCATCAAGATGTGCCTTAAATGCGTCCCCCGTAAGAGGTTCCAGGTATCTAATAATAGAGGGCGAATCAAACCCAAGATAGATACCAAGACGACACTGAGGACCCATTTTGGTCCTCTGAGGTGGTGCTATTAGGACATATACCGCACAACCAAAAATTCTCAAATGAGAGATATCTGGGGGTGCACCATATACTAGCTGCAACGGAGATAATATATGGCCACCTGAGGGCCTTATCCTAATCAGTGATGCCATATGCAATATAGCATGACCCCAAGCATCCACAGGAAATTGGGATTGCATGAGCAATGGACATGTAATCCATTGGAGTCTCTTTATAAGAGACTCTGCTAATCCATTCTGGGTGTGAACATGAGCTACAGGATGTTCAACTTTAATACCCATTGCCCGGCAATAGTCTTCGAAGACTTGCGAAGTGAATTTGCACGTATTATCAAGACGTAATTTCTTGATATGATTATCGGGGAAATGAGCATGCAACCTAATTATTTGTGCCAATAGCTTTGGAAAAGCTAGGTTGCGAGTGGACAACAGGCACACATAAGACCATTTTGTGGATGCATCAATCAGTACCATGAAATACCGAAATGGGCCACTTGTGGGGTGAATAGGTCCGAAAATATCGCCATGAATTCTCTCTAGGAAGCCAGGAGACTCTAATCCCACTTTCAGGAGGGAGGGTCTCGTTATTAGTTTTCCCTGAAAACAAGGAGGACATGGAAATTCACCCTTTTGAAGAATCCTCAGGTTCTTCAAATTATGTCCACGGGATTCAGAGATAATGGGACGCATCATAGCTGATCCAGGGTGACCAAGTCTATTGTGTCAGAGCTGAAACTCTGGCAATGAAAGGCACTTATGGTGCTCAGTCATATTGGCTTCTATTGGTTGAATATACGTGTGGTAGAGACCCGACGGGAGTCCCTTAAATCGTTCGTGGATGGACTTCTGGCCATCTTTTTGACGAGATACATACATATAATCAATGTTTTCTTCATCTCTAGTTTCTAAGTGATATCCGTTAAAACGAATATCTTTGAAACTTAATAGATTTCTATTAGATTTTGGAGAGACTAATGCATTTTGTATTTTAAGTCTTGTGTTATTTGGGAGCAATATGATTGCTTCCCCAGATCCTTCGATTATGTTGGACAGTCCTGAAATCGTAATAACATGACCTTCATATTTGTTTAAGCTATTAAAATAGCATGGATCGCGAAGGATAGTGTGTGTTGAGGCACTGTCCACTAGGCACTCATACTTCATCTATATAAGCAAAATGAAAGTTTATTTTAGGTAAATGAAAAACTGACATTAAAAACACTTTCAAGTCAAACTACAGATGAAGCTACAGGAATTTAAATGCATAGATCTAAGGTAGGGCTCAATCGAGCATGTCGTCATTTTCGAAATCTTTTGCAATGAACTTGGTGAGCGGGTGAACTGCTGCCAAGTTTGTTTCAGGCTGAGACTTCTGGCTTGTCTGATACAGATCTTGGAGGTGCCGAGGAGTGCGGTAATTTCTGGACCAATGTCCAGTCATGCTACATTTATGGCATTTATCCTCCAAGTTCTTCTTAGGAATTGACACTGGATCAGTGTTCTTACACTTCCATGTGAAGGTTCTCTTCCCTTTGTTGTTATTGTTGGTCTGGGGTGGTGCTCCTCTAGCTGGCTTCATTACAGCTTTCCCTTTGTTCTTTCTAGCCTTCTTATTGTTTTTCCACTTCTGGGGAGAAACATGGTGGGCTTCGGGGATATGGGCAGTACCAACAGGGCACAAATTATGAGTGGCAAGCAGTAAATCTATATTCTGCTCTGTCCTAAGAAGGCAAGAGATCAAATCAGAGAACTTCGTGAAGTTGCGTTCACGATACTGCTGCATGAGGATTGCATCTTTCTCGTCAAACAACTGTCTTTTCCAACATGCGATTGTAACGGCCAGTATTTTTAGGCGGGTTTACGATTGTGTGTGCCGGTATTTTTCTTCAGACATTGAGTTAACTTTTCGTCCGTACGTATCGACGCGAGTGCGTCATTGTTTTCATTTTACCGTGTCGTCAATTTTTACCATCAAGTTTAAATAAAATAATTTAACTAAATTATCCTACTAATTACTTTTACTAATTACCTTAATTCAATTATTTACTATTCACGATTAATTTTACTAATCACTTTAATTACCTGCCTAATTAAAATTTGCTGAACGTGTACCATTGACTAAGTACTTAATGTCGTTTGTTATTTCAAAACAGCCCATGAAGGCAGATACATCCTCCCTTAAAAAGGGGAGATTAGCCAGCAAAGTGATTCATCCTCATTTTATATCAACACACACGTTTTTTTTCGTTTACACAAAACCACACGTCTCTCCTTCCCTCATTAGTCTAAAGATAGTAATAACTTCTATCCTAATCGATTTAATGCTGCTTTGACAAATATTGAGGGGGTGTTTCCCTGCTCAACTTCTTAAGCTAGCTTATTCTCCCTGCCAACCTGCAAAAACAATTCTGCATTTCCATAAGGCAAACCAGCAAACAATCCTCCCCACAAACCATTCTGCAAACCCATTCATCCAAATCTTCATCAACCTAAACAAACCCAATCCACTGTCATCACCCAATTTCTGATTCTTCCCAAAAATCAACCAAATCCCCATACCCATTCACCCAAAACTCCAAAACTGAAATTGTAACAGAGGGTTTTCACATCCAAAAAACCAAAACCAAATTACAAATTCAAATCAATCCCAAACTGATCTTTTGAAAACAGAAATCAAGAAGGAGAGATCAAAACAACCAGATGTGAGAAACAATTTCTGAAACCCAAAACCCACTCTTCTTCTTCCTCCTCCCCTCTCATTGGCCGGCCTCCTCCTCCTCCTCCTCCATCCGCGCGCCGCCGCAACCCAGCCCTAGCCGCCGGCCGCCTGGACGCCTGCAGGGACGCCGCCGCCGCCTGTAGGGCCGCCGTCGACCGCCGCCTGGAGACCGGAGCTGCCTCACGCGTCCTCTTCCTCCGTGCACAAGGTGAGCTCCTCCCCTTGTTTTCATACAGATGCCACCATAGGAGACTTAGGTGGCAGTTAATAAAGAAATAAATAAAGAAAACGGACAGAGAGAGAGACAGTGAAATGTAAAGAGATTGAATGAATAAAATAAACAATGATGTATGGCAGCCTTGAGTTATGGAAATATAGAAAGAGAGAATAAGAGGAGAGAGAGTTAGGAGGGGT
The DNA here is from genome assembly GCA_030789695.1 of Scilla litardierei. Taxonomy (NCBI): domain Eukaryota; kingdom Viridiplantae; phylum Streptophyta; class Magnoliopsida; order Asparagales; family Asparagaceae; genus Scilla; species Scilla litardierei. Next base: position 290,741,114 of record CM061141.1, read on the forward strand.
AATAAAGTATGTAGGAGTAGGTGATACTATTTAATGTCACCCTAATCTTAAATTAACTTTGTGATTAGCTGGTATTAGGTTAGTATTGGTTAGGAGGTTGTTAATATTAAATTTAGACGTTAATTTGTTAGTGTTATTAATTTCAGCTTGTAATAATTGTAAAATAATGTTGGGATAACAATATCAGGATAAAATGGGGCGTATCATGTTGGTGTAACATAATATAACACAATATAGACATCACCCTAGTCAGAGAACCCGATAAAATTAAACGAACACATTGCAGAGATTATTACGATAATATGTTTATTCACGAAAAATCTAACTCTGTGAATTCTTTAACCAAAACAGAGAACCGGAAGTACCGTTACGTAGTACCCATCAAGGCAGACCCAACGGCACCAAAATCACCCAAATCAGGCAAGTATACGATTTGTAATGAATTTTTGAAGTTGGATATTGAATTAGTATTTTGAATGTAAAGTTGCATAACTTTTTGCTAATAATTGTGAATACTCTTGTAACGTGGAAATTGCTGCATGTAAATAAATGATTATGTTATTTAATTGTTGCATGCCTTGAAATAATTAACTAGCGTGAGACATCGTGAAATCGTGCGCCTCGAAGGCGAAATCGTGATTTTCGTGATGTCATATGAGTTGTCAAATTCGTGCTTGTGATATGACTAGGCTGGCTCGTGTTCCAGCACAAATCTTGGGTGGGGTTAGATTGGGCGGCCACTAGGCGTATGAAAGAGTACTCTCTTCAAGGGCACCACCCGTATGCGATGGGTTAGCGCCAATCACGGTAAGCCCCCATGAGAAGGACGACTCGTTCATCACGATCTAAAGGCGTGAATCCTATTTTAGACATGAAATGCGAACAGACATGAAATGCTAACATACATGAAATGCTAACATGAAACTTACAAACTTGGAATTGTTATCTCAGTTAAATTGCCATGCTAATGAACCAAAGAAAGGATTACTCCAATTGTTAAACTGCTTAGAATTTCATGATATGAGGTCTTTTACTTTATTCCATTTTATGACTTACTTATTTAAATCTTGTTGTCGCCATCTCATTTAAATTATTAACGCCTCTTAAATTCAGTATAAATTTGTATATACCTTGCCTCGGGTTTTTGACCGTTACTTGCAGACCCTTGCTGACATACATTCATGTTTTTGGATGTATGTCAGATTCCGAGCTTGAGTACTAGGAGGTTCCTTACGATACACCTGACTTGGAGAGTCAGGAGTTCGCTGTAGACGTCGCGTCTCTCCCTGCGGAGGACTAGTGGACTTAACCGTTGCTGCTTTACTTTAGTTTGCTTTCGGTTATTGTTGAGTGTACGTTTTTACTTTGGCCCAGCTGTGGCTTGTTGTTGTATTTCGTGTACTAACATTTATAATTCTGGATGTGGCTTGTAATGTATGAATATTTTTATTGTTTTTAAAAAGCATGTAAAGGGCCTCTCCTGCGTTTTTACCAAAGACGCTTATTGAACTCGAGTTTCACCGCTCCAGTTCAAGCGGACCTCAGTAACACTCTCGCTTCCGTCGTGTTTTGGGAAGCGGGGCGTTACAGGTTTTAGTGGTGGCCCATGCGGGTCCTACATTTGCGAATTCAGAACAATGAGTATATTTTTTCATTAGCCAAACATCTAGAGAAATCATGTATACGAGCTTAACTTGGGATTTCCTTATCTCAGTATGGCTGAGCGACGAAACACCCGACAAGGATCTGGATCTACTAGAGGCGAAGAGGACGACATCCTCCATATGCTTGGAGTGATGAGAGAAATGCTGGAAGTTCAGCACCATTTGGTCCAACAGCGACGACAGGCTCCACCACCTCCTCCTCCTCCCTGCTATGAGCCTGGAGCCAAGCAGTTTCGAGAGATGCATCCGACGAACTTCTCTGGACGAGAGGGCCCACTATAGGCCGAGGAATGGCTTCGCAACACTACGGATAACTTGGGCCTTGCCCGAGTCAATCTGAGCGAGTGGGTGGAACTCGCCAAGAAACAGCTGACCGATAATGCCCGTCACGGGTGGGATGCTGAAGAAGCTAGGCTGATCAAGCCAATTCCTTGGGCTACTTTCCATCAGAGGTTTGACGCCCAGTATTTCCCGAAGGCTGCAAAGAGGGAGATGCAACAGCATTTCATTAACCTGGAGCAGTGCACCAGGACAGTCGACGAGTATGAGGCTGAATTTACCATGCTGAGTCGATTCTCTCCTACTCTGATAGCATATGAGGAGGACTATGCACATCATTTTCTACAGGGCTTAGACCTGGACATACAGAGTGTATTGTTCGGGCACACCTTTACCACCCATGAGCAACTCCAGGTAGCTGCGAAGAAGCACGAGCAGATCGCTCATCAAAAGAAGGCACGTCAGACGGGCAAGCACCCGATGGAGCAGTTGAGGAATGCACCTAGGCTCGGATATCGTCCCGTTCAGACCATACAGTCCAAAAGGCCAGGTGCCCCTGTCCCCAACCGAGCGGAGCTGACTTGCCACTTCTGCGGCAAACTTGGTCATATGAAGAACGACTGTAGGAAGATGTTGAATCAGTGTTTGATCTGTGGATCACCTACTCATGCTGCAAAGGAATGCCCCCACAGTTCTCGACCCGTACCTGCTGGAGCACCTGTACCCGCACAGCGGACCGTACCGGCACCTGGACAACGCGGACCACCTCTGGCTCCACAGGATTGAGCCTTTCAGCAGGCCAACCAGCCTAAGCGTCGTGCATTCAATATGACAGCCGTTGAGGCTGAAGCTAAGGACGACGTGATTGCAGGTAACCTCTAGACTAGTTCTTATTATTTATGCATTATATTTTAGATCCATGTTAATCTAGTTGTATGTTACCCTAAGGTGTCATCTTAGTTTCATCTCACCCGGCCTTGACCATGTTCGATTTTGGAGCTTCCATATGCATTCTATCTCGGAAGTTCGTAGTCGAACACTCGATACCCACATATACACTTCCCAAGTGTTGGAATATTACAACTGGGAATGGTGTAGTGAAGGTTGCACTGGGATGTCGACCATACCCGTTGGTGGTTAGTGGACACGAACTATATGCTAATTTCATTGTCCATGACCTATCCAATTTCGATGCTATACTCGGCATTGACTGGTTGGGAACTTTTTATGCCACGATCGACTGTCACCGGAAGAAAGTGGTATTCGAAATTCCCGACCACCCAGTGTTCGAGTTTGTCAGCAGTGGACGTTCGTTTGGACCTATCATGTTCCGGGCCCAGCCATATAGTTTGACTATTGCATCCATGATAGCCGAGCCAGAGAAGCCTGCAGTAGTGAGAGACTTCGAAGACGTCTTCCCTGAAGACATTTCTGGACTACCGCCCGATCGAGCATTGGAGTTCGGCATCGATCTTATGCTAGGAGCTCAACCAATTTCGAAGGCACCATACCGTATGGCCCCTGCAGAGTTGGAAGAGCTGAGGAAGCAGTTGGACGAGCTACTACAGAAGGGTTTCATTCATCCCAGCGTATCTCCCTGGGGTGCACCTGTCTTGCTAGTGAAGTAGAAAGATGGCTCGAGGAGGATGTGCATTGATTATCGGGAGTTGAATCAGATCACAGTGAAGAACAAGTACCCGCTGTCCCGTATTGACTATATTTTCGATCAACTTGGTGGATCGAGGGTATTTTCGAAGTTGGATCTCCGGAGCGGATACCATCAAGTCAGAGTCAAGAAGGAAGATGTGCTCAAGACCGTTTTTCGGACTAAGTACGGGCATTACGAGTTTGTTGTCAAGCCATTTGGTGTGATCAACGCTCCTGTTGTGTTCATGAATCTCATGAACCTTATCTTTTACGACTTCCTTGATAAGTCCGTGGTGATCTTCATAGACGACATCCTGGTGTACTCAAAGAGCGAGGAAGAGCATGCAGAACATTTGAAGATAGTGTTGGAGACGCTCCGTCATCATAGACTATATACCAAGTACAGCAAATGCGAATTCTGGCTGGATAGAATTGCATTTCTTGGTCATGTAGTATCAGGAGCTGGTATTTCAGTGGATCCGGAGAAGGTCAAAGCAGTCAGTGAATGGCCTACACCTCGATCGGCATCAGACATCAGGAGTTTCCTTGGATTGGCTGGATACTACCGTAGATTTATCAAGGATTTCTCGAGGATAGCTGAGCCGATGACGAGATTGACGAGGAAGGATGTTAAGTTCAGTATGTCAGACTCTTGTGAGCAAGATCTTTCTACTTTGAAGGAGAGACTGACTACTGCACCAGTCTTAGCTATTTCGGACAGAAGCGGAGGCTTCGAGATTTTCTGTGATGCATCGGGCAAGGGACTTGGCTGCGTTCTGCACCAGCACAATCATGTAGTCGCATATGCTTTGCGACAATTGAAGGTCCAAGAGAAGAATTATCCGACCCACGATTTGGAGCTAGCCGCTGTCATCTTTGCACTGAAGATTTGGCGACATTTCTTACTGAGTGAGAAGGTGAAAATTTTCACTGATCACAAAATTTTGAAATATATATTCACTCAGAAGGAGCTGAATATGAGACAGCGCAGATGGTTGGAATTAATGGCAGACTACGACATCAATCTTCAGTATCATCCTAGGAAGGTGAATGTCGTTCCGGATGCCATGAGTCGACTGCCCGAAGTAATGATTCTTACAGCTCAGTGGAGATTGCAGCAGGATCTGCGAGGGATGGATGTTGAAGCTGTTCTACCGGGATTCACATCGTCGTTGATGAACATGCAGATTCAATCGACGATCGTGGATCGAATCAAGACTGCTCAAGCTGGAGATGCTAAGTTGAAGAAGATCAGAGAGCAAGTCGAAGCAGGACTTCGGACAGATTTTCTGATTCGCACGGATGGATCTTTGAGATATGGTAGTAGGATCTGCATCCCTGCAGGAGATATTAGTGAAGAGTTAATGAATGAGGCTCACAGTTCGCCTTATTCTATTCATCCTGAGGGTACTAAGATGTACAAGGATCTTCGTCAGAATTTCTGGTGGCATGGGATGAATAGAAGTGTGGCACGTAGCGTTGCCAAGTGTCTTATGTGTCAGCAAGTAAAGGCTGAACATCATCGCACTGCTGGACTACTAAAACCTCTGCCTATTCCAGAATGGAAGTGGCAGCACATCACGATGGACTTCGTAACTGGCTTACCTCGGAGCACCAAACAGAACGACGCGAACTGGGTCATCGTTGATCGATTGACCAAATCCGCGCACTTTATACCCTTCCGAGTTGGGCAATCCATGGATATATTAGCAAGGAAGTATATGGAGGTAATGACTTAACTTGTACCTTTATAATTTCCTTCTGGTACAAGCCGTGATGTGAATTATGTCGTGTAGTAGATCGTACGCTTGCATGGAGTCCCTGTGAGCATTGTATCAAATCGGGATAAGTGATTCACATCTCAGTTCTGGAAAAGTCTGCAGACCAATCTGGGTACCAGTCTGAAGTTCAGTACTGTGTATCACCCGCAGACGGATGGACAGTCAGAGCGTACCATTCAGATCTTGGAGGATATGTTGAGAGCCTGTATGTTGGATCTCAAGGGTTCATGGGAGGATCATCTGCACCTGGTGGAGTTTTCCAACAACAAAAGCTATCATGCGAGCATTGGCATGGCGCCTTTTGCTGCTCTCTACGGGAGGAAATGTCGATCGCCACTGAGTTGGGATGACGTAGGAGATAGAGAGCTCTTAGGGCCAGAGATGATAGTGGAAGTAGTTGATGTTGTGCGAGATATCAGAGACAAGATTCGGATTGCCCAGGACCGTTATAAGCATTGGGCAGATGCTAAACAACGTCCTTGGAGTTTCAGCCGGGAGATCATGTGTTCCTAAAGATCTCCCCGAATCGAGGAGTGATCCATTTTGGGAAGCGAGGCAAGCTTAGTCCGAGATATATTGGACCTTTTGATGTGCTAGAGCGATTTGGAGAAGTAGCTTATCGCTTGGCTTTGCCACCATCCTTGGAGGGAGTTCATGATGTCTTCCATGTGTCCCAGCTCCGTCGTTATATCAGCGACCCTTCTCATGCTGTGGACTACTTGGAGATTACAATACGACCAGATCTAACGTATGAATAGCAACCAGTGGAGATCCTAGATCGACGTCAGAAAGTGTTCGGGAACAAGACAGTTGATCTAGTCAGAGTGATGTGGCGTCGTGACTCGCCAGGAGAGTCTACCTGGGAGCGGGAAGATAAGATACGAGAGCGTTATCCATATTTGTTTTTTGCTCCTTAGTAAATGAGAATTTCGAGGACGGAATTTTACCTAAGGTGGGTAGAATGTAACTGCCAGTATTTTTAGGCGGGTTTTCGATTGTGCGTGCCGGTATTTTTCTTCAGTCATCGAGTTAACTTTTCGTCCGTACGTATCGACGCGCGTGCGTCACTGTTTTCGTTTTACCGTGTCGTCAATATTTACCATCAAGTTTAACTAAAATAATTTAACTAAATTATCCTACTAATTACTTTTACTAATTACCTTAATTCAATTATTTTACTATTCACGATTAATTTTACTAATCACTTTAATTACCTGCCTAATTAGAATTTGCTGAACGTGTACCATTGACTAAGTACTTAATGCCGTTTGTTATTTCAAAACAGCCCATGAAGGCAGATACATCCTCCCTTAAAAAAGGGGAGATTAGTCAGCAAAGTGATTTATCCTCATTTTAAATCAACACACACGTTTTTTTTCGTTTACACAAAACCACACGTCTCTCCTTCCCTCATTAGTCTAAAGATAGTAATAACTTTTATCCTAATCGATTTAATGCTGCTTTGACAAATATTGAGGGGGTGTTCCCCTGCTCAACTTCTTAAGCTAGCTTATTCTCCCTGCCAACCTGCAAAAACAATTCTGCATTTCCATAACGCAAACCAGTAAACAATCCTCCCCACAAACCATTCTGCAAACCCATTCATCCAAATCTTCATCAGCCTAAACAAACCCAATCCACCGTCATCACCCAATTTCTGATTCTTCCCAAAAATCAACCAAATCCCCAAACCCATTCACCCAAAACTCCAAAACTGAAATTGTAACAGAGGGTTTTCACACCCAAAAAAACAAAACCAAATTACAGATTCAAATCTGTAGGGAATTGGGCGGTCCCTTAGGGCACAAAAACTCTAGTCCCGTCCTAAGTCGGACGGAACATAGACACAAAAATCATAGCAGCGGAATAAAAACCTATGTTAACTAATGAACATGCAGTTAAAAACAATTTTTAACTTAGCCCTAAGGTCCAAGACCCTATGCCAAGATCTATGCCGACTTGGGATGGATCTGACCATCCCAAGAAGGATCTAGCCTACTGCGATTAAACTAAACTAATGCTAAAAATACTTTAACCACATACCCGGAATCTCAGCCCTGGAGCAGGCGAGATGTTCCGCGCCGTCTTCCGAGCTGCTCCCGTCCCACGCCGAGCCGCTCCTTGAACCGCTCCCCGAACCGCTCCTCGAACCGCTCCGCATCCCGAGGCGATCAATCCCCGTGCCGCCGAGCCAACCACGCGCCGAAGAAAGTTTCACGCGAGTGAAACCTCCGCCAAGATTTCAGATCCAGAATCCGAACTCCTTTGTGGCTTTGCTAGAGCCCGCAGGAGTAAGGCAGAAATTTAGGGAGAAGAGAAATATTAATTTAAGCTTAGATCCGAGCGTGCTCCAACATTTACGAGAGCCGCTCAGATCTAGAGCTTGGGACGAGTTTTAAGAAAGGGGGGAGACCCATATTTATATAGGCGGCGGACTCTCCCCTTTTCTCAAAATCCGATGTGGGACTAAACAATGAGTTAATTTAAAATCAAGTTAGTTTGCACTTCACAAAGTGCAAACTTCCATGAATTTTAACTCACTCACCGTTGAACTTCAGGATTGATACAACCTATCAATACGACAAGCGTTCAACGGTGAACGCATAGGAAAAAACCGTTCGTCAATCGGAGGTCGTTTGACCCTCCAATTGAGTGTTCAAACATCAGCCCAAACACACCCAAAACAAAACTGCAGCCGTCACACGAAGCACGCAGCCTTAGGGCTGCGTGCGGGGCCCACCTTGCGTCAGGCCCGTGCGCTGCACGTGCCTCGAGGCGTGTGCAGCGCACGCGCCTCAACGTGCGCACGCAGCACGCCCCGCGTGGGCGCTGGCGCCCCACGCGGGCGCGTGCAAAGCACGCGCCCATGTGGGCCCAGCGCCCACGTGGCCCGTGCGGGCTGTCATTAAGTTTGCCCGGCCATTTGGCCGGGCCTTGGGCTTCTGGGCCCTTTAATTCAATCAGCCCCCTTGGGCTGATGGGCTTTGGGGTTTACAGTGTTTTGGCCATAACTATTATGTTTGGCGTCCGATTTGGACGCCGTTCGAACCTGGGTCTAGACCGGAATATTTCCGTCTTACCCGTGAACTTTTCCTTGCGTTTATATTATTAAATATTGTATTAAACAATTTAATACACATTTAATCGCTTTTGCATCAAATGCAAAATAGTCCCTATCTAAGCTTAAATTACCATATTGCATCAAATGCAATTATTTCATCCCTTGCATCAAAAAATGCAATTATTCTCCCTAACTAATTTCTACCTATTACTAGATGAAGCGTTGCACTCTGTGTGAGACCCTACAGCCTGACCCTTACAACAGGTTGGGCTCGAAGCCCTATACGGCAGTGACCACGAGCAGTGGTTGTCGTCCCTGCTTCAGGAATCATCATTATGTGGTTAACTCATTGACATGAGTATTGTCGGGACCACCTGACTGTTTCCGTGATGAATTCCGCAGTTATAGTCTCTTCGTCTTAAATATGTCGTTCGGATCAAGTCTGGGGTACGGTCAAACTGTCAACCCCAATAACTTGACTCCAGTTAGTTTCTATCAATCTTTAGTCAATAAATATTGGACTTCTTCCAACATACTCTGCGCAGAGTTTTTACTAAAGACCGAACTAACTCTACGACACTAACTCCCATTGACCGGGAGAGACGAATCCTCTCTTGGTCATTACTCGCCTCGTACGTTTCAGGTGACACCCAATCAAAAGACCTTTCGACAGGCCTTGCCTCGAAGCTAGGTCAGTTGATCTAAGTGGCACCGTTCACGCACAGGTCCGTCAAAAATGACCTCAAGTCAAAAGACCAACTATCCTATCATCACTCAGAGTTATCACTGACAGATTGGTCAATATAACCATATGATAACTCTAGTGGATCGTTCAGTGAACTCATTCTAATGAGCACCTGCGTCTCGTCTTCGACTTCGCCAAGTCAAGCGATCATGAGATCATCGCCACTGCTAAACGGTGAAGACTAAGACACAATGGTCTGTCCGATGTTTCGATATCCTTGTCTCGAAACATCTACGACCACGAACCATTTCAGACTTATGCTACAGACGGTCAAACGTTTCTCCATGATCGAGATACTCATCTCGATACCCGTTTGACCTTGCATAAAGTCTCAGGACTTTACCTAAGTTGATATCTAATGTTAACTACATTACAATATAACTTAGATAAATTATTACCAAACAGCTTACTGTTATTTCGAACAAGATGTTTGTGCTATTCACACAGGAATAAATGGCCTCGAGGGCATAATATTCCTACATCTCCCACTTGCACTCAGGCCCATTTATCTCGATATCTAATATCGTTTTTACACATAAGTTTTCCCGACTTCATGTGGTAGAGCCTTCGTGAGTGGATCTGCTAAAACCGTCTACACTATAGACTTAAGGGGTTTCTATGTTTATGTTAGACCAACCATTTGAATCTCATTCAAATAATTCACTTGGTCTATCGGAATCTATAATACTTTATTTCCCTGGATCTTATCCAGTTCATCGTATCTTATGATAATAATTTCAAATTAGTTATTGGTCATTTCAAATGGTTCATATCCATTTCTGATAAAGTATCAAACTCTTTGATTACTTAATCAAAATATATGTTCCATCTCTTTGATGTCTCGCATGTAATTTACACACTCCCACTGACCTTGAAAACTATCTGGCTAATTCATATAAGTTGGTTCGTCTAAATCATATTTAGAAAAACGAACTTATAAGTGAATGCTCCAATTTTCGTGGTCAACTTGAGCGTTTACATCGAGCTTTGGTCCGAGTAGATCTGTACACATCTGTTGGCGAAACCGGTTTCATCATAATCCGTTTTAAAGAAATTAGGATGAAAACCGTTCCCGTCCAACATTATTGTACTTCACTATTTCCTTTTCTGCACCAATCTTTCAACTTAAAAATTTACTTACAGAAAGTGAGGAAACATTTTCCTTGGGCACGTAAACTAAATTCTCAAATTTATTTACGCACACGGACCTTCATCAAGTTTTAAATCGGAGTTACTACTCCGAATTTCATCCTAGAAGTTGACTAAGTCATCATCAGTTATGATGTCTAACTCGACAATTCGTCTCACGAGATTCGAGTATTTTTACAACTTCCTTACGATTGATTTATTGAATATATTATTGATAATGTCCTCATAGAACATTATTAAAACCTAGGCATTACTATCTGGGATTTAACCCAGATGGAGGATTTAACTCAGAGTCACTTACAATGGATCACACTAAATCTAATTAAGTGTGATTCATACCTTTTAACACACCGATGTGTTAACAGACTTGATCTGAGAGAAAATCACTTTTTCTTTTAATTACACAAGATTTTATTTAGCTAGGTATTTGACCATTCGATCTAATCGAATCAGTTTAAATACTTTAGTCATTTCGCTTTTTATTTTATCAGACTTGTGTTTCATCAAGAACACGTGTCTTAATAAAACATACGAATAACTTATTTTGGTTAATCTAGACTCGGGTACATCAGTATGTACTAGACTGAGTTCGACAACTCATTCTCCCACTGTCTCACAGATGAGTTTCGACCATTGTATCTAAGAGGCTAAGACTCACAAGTGTCCGTAGACTTCATAATACGAGAGGTCAGACCCCTCTTTATGTGACTTGTGAAGCTTAATCTCTTGATACGGCCTAGTCTAATTTTACCATATAAGTATGCTACTATCTTGTGTATTTATATATATTAACATTTAATATATATAGTTATTACAAATTACTTAACACAAAACATTACTTCAGAAGCAATGTGACGACATTCGTCAAAATGTGTTAAACGTCTTTTGTATAACAACTTATTCTGAAATCGTGACATCAAAATATGTCACATTTTCATTTCCTCATACTTATGCCTTTACTAATGATAAATTAAACTATTTAACTCGATTGACTTTCCGAAGTGCCTTCTTCCTTTTCTAAATCACATTTAGATATCAACATAATTAAATAGCTATGCAAGCAACTTATGTATCCAAACGCTTGAGCTTTGCAATCTTGAGTGTAGCTCAAGAAGTTGCTTGTCTCAAGATCCGGTTGGGATACATAGTCTTGCATCGCTCATGCACTCGTATTCGACTCAAACGGTTTGATCGAATTTTCGAACTTTACGGATCAAAATTGTTTGTCCATACAACCTTGAAGGTAGCTCGATAAGTTGTAGGGAGAAACATACTTTGAATGTCCTATATGTTCAAGCTGCCTCATATAGAGACGAGTGACATGTAGCTTTAATTTATTTGTTGGACCCAGAACTTAATGAAATCATATTTCTTAAGTCTGTTCTTTAGAAGGTCATTTAATGTCAATAAGAATATAGTTTAATTACATCAATTAGAATTTAACTTGATATTCAATTAATCAACTTATTGACCAGTTAACTAATTAAAATATTATATTTTAATTCCTGCGGTAAACATAGTCTTGCCCTAGTTTTAGCATATGTTCAATATTAAATATAGGTAGATTGGCTTTTATCTATCTATACCCTCCCACTATTTTTACAATCGTTTTAAAGCTTAATAACGAACGATTTAATCGAATTAAAAAATTAATGGGTAAGAGTTCCAATCACCTTGAGTCTAAACAACCTTGAGTGTAGCTCAACAAGTTGATTGACTCTGCGATCGGAAGATGACTCTTCATCGATCATATCGGATATGACTCTCTTAATCGGTTTTTGCCCCTAGCCATTCGTGATCATGAGTGTGCTCATCCAAATCACAATGTCTAGTCTAGTCGAACCCTTGTTTTCATGTCTAGCCTGACTTGCCCCTCAGCTCGGTGTATGCACGACACGTTGGTTAGGGTCAGGTCTTAGACTACATCTTATGTATTGAAGAAGTTGGTTCCTATAAGATTGCCATGTTACAGCTTGAGTGTATCTCAACAACTATAACGCGGGTCCTATAGTTGCTAACCCCTAAAACAAGGAGGGCTACGGCTAATCTTGAAAAAGATCATTAACGTATTTGACTTATATATAGTCCAGGGTGTCATACAATCATGATTCGCGACATTGCGGTCCAGCGGAACACAGCCAGGGAATTGACTAAGCCAGGATCACTACCCCTTGGACTAGCAAGGGTTGACCCAGAACTCTTAGCCAAGCACATTGACTGGATCATGGTCCATTGAATGAAGCTTGTCATTTTTGTATGTATGCCATAGACTAAACAGCTTTTATTAACAACTAATTAATCCTATCAACTAGTTGAATCCTTAAATTCAAAATTTTTAGGATTTGTTTAATAACTTTTATTAAGTCCTTATCAACTATAAGGTTCACGTGCTACCCTAATCGTTATTAGGATTTTAATAAATTTTATTAACAACGCTAGAAGCGAAGTCCTTTAATGAAAATTAATTATAACAATTAGAATTGAAAATTCATTTAAAGGACTACCCTAATCAGGAATTAGGTCTTAATATTGTTGTTAATGATTTATTAAAACATAGCATGTCATTAAAATTCAAGTAATAAATTTTAATCATTTTTAATGGCTAACCTAAAGGGTTGTCTTGTGTTATCAAATAAGGGACAAGATTAACAAGCCATTAAAATAAAGCTACACTAATTTTATCAACATAAAATGAAAGTGTATATCTATTTAACAATTAAACAAACTAAGTTTATCGCATAAACAATTTTTAGACTTTTAAAATCAGTTTTAAAAATATCTTGTAAATTTAAAACTTTGCTTTAAAAATTTTCCATGTTCAAAAATTTATCATATACAATTTTTAAACATCTAAAAATTTTTAAACTTATCGCATAAATTTAAAGCCTTAAAATCAATTTTAAAATTTATCACATAAATTTAAAAATAGTATTTTTTTAAAATTTCCATGCTTAAAAAAAATTTATCATATAAAAAAATTTTAGGCATCCAAAATAATTTTAAACTTTTAAACATTTAAAAATAGTTTTAAAAATTATCACATAAATTTTAAAACGTTATTTTAAAATTTTCATGTTCAAAAATTTAACACATAGAATTTTGAACTTCAAAACATTTTTAAAATTATCTAATAACTTTTAAAAATATAAAAGTATTTAAAAAGCATTAAATCGCAGTACCTAGATCGACTACGCAAACCTAGGCTCTGATACCACTGTAGGGAATTGGGCGGTCCCTTAGGGCACAAAAACTCTAGTCCCGTCCTAAGTCGGACGGAACATAGACACAAAAATCATAGCAGCGGAAGAAAAACCTATGTTAACTAATTAACATGCAGTTAAAAACAATTTTTAACTTAGCCCTAAGGTCCAAGACCCTATGCCAAGATCTATGCCGACTTGGGATGGATCTGACCATCCCAAGAAGGATCTAGCCTACTGCGATTAAACTAAACTAATGATAAAAATACTTTAACCACATACCCGGAATCTCAGCCCTGGAGCAGGCGAGATGTTCCGCGCCGTCTTCCGAGCTGCTCCCGTCCCACGCCGAGCCGCTCCTTGAACCGCTCCCCGAACCGCTCCTCGAACCGCTCCGCATCCCGAGGCGATCAATCCCCGTGCCGCCGAGCCAACCACGCGTCGAAGAAAGTTTCACGCGAGTGAAACCTCCGCCAAGATTTCAGATCCAGAATCCGAACTCCTTTGTGGCTTTGCTAGAGCCCGCAGGAGTAAGGCAGAAATTTAGGGAGAAGAGAAATATTAATTTAAGCTTAGATCCGAGCGTGCTCCAACATTTACGAGAGCCGCTCAGATCTAGAGCTTGGGACGAGTTTTAAGAAAGGGGGGAGACCCATATTTATATAGGCGGCGGACTCTCCCCTTTTCTCAAAATCCGATGTGGGACTAAACAATGAGTTAATTTAAAATCAAGTTAGTTTGCACTTCACAAAGTGCAAACTTCCATGAATTTTAACTCACTCACCGTTGAACTTCAGGATTGATACAACCTATCAATACGACAAGCGTTCAACGGTGAACGCATAGGAAAAAACCGTTCGTCAATCGGAGGTCGTTTGACCCTCCAATTGAGTGTTCAAACATCAGCCCAAACACACCCAAAACAAAACTGCAGCCGTCACACGAAGCACGCAGCCCTAGGGCTGCGTGCGGGGCCCACCTTGCGCCAGGCCCGTGCGCTGCACGCGCCTCGAGGCGTGTGCAGCGCACGCGCCTCAGCGTGCGCACGCAGCACGCCCCGCAGGGGTGCGTGCAGGGCACGCGCCCCGCGTGGGCGCTGGCGCCCCACGCGGGCGCGTGCAAAGCACGCGCCCACGTGGGCCCAGCGCCCACGTGGCCCGTGCGGGCTGTCATTAAGTTTGCCCGGCCATTTGGCCGGGCCTTGGGCTTCTGGGCCCTTTAATTCAATCAGCCCCCTTGGGCTGATGGGCTTTGGGGTTTACAGTGTTTTGGCCATAACTATTATGTTTGGCGTCCGATTTGGACGCCGTTCGAACCTGGGTCTAGACCGGGACATTTCCGTCTTACCCGTGAACTTTTCCTTGCGTTTATATTATTAAATATTGTATTAAACAATTTAATACACATTTAATCGCTTTTGCATCAAATGCAAAATAGTCCCTATCTAAGCTTAAATTACCATATTGCATCAAATGCAATTATTTCATCCCTTGCATCAAAAAATGCAATTATTCTCCCTAACTAATTTCTACCTATTACTAGACGAAGCGTTGCACTCTGTGTGAGACCCTACAGCCTGACCCTTACAACAGGTTGGGCTCGAAGCCCTATACGGCAGTGACCACGAGCAGTGGTTGCCGTCCCTGCTTCAGGAATCATCATTATGTGGTTAACTCATTGACATGAGTATTGTCGGGACCACCTGACTGTTTCCGTGATGAATTCCGCAGTTATAGTCTCTTCGTCTTAAATATGTCGTTCGGATCAAGTCTGGGGTACGGTCAAACTGTCAACCCCAATAACTTGACTCCAGTTAGTTTCTATCAATCTTTAGTCAATAAATGTTGGACTTCTTCCAACATACTCTGCGCAGAGTTTTTACTAAAGACCGAACTAACTCTACGACACTAACTCCCATTGACCGGGAGAGACGAATCCTCTCTTGGTCATTACTCGCCTCGTACGTTTCAAGTGACACCCAATCAAAAGACCTTTCGACAGGCCTTGCCTCGAAGCTAGGTCAGTTGATCTAAGTGGCACCGTTCACGCACAGGTCCGTCAAAATGACCTCAAGTCAAAAGACCAACTATCCTATCATCACTCAGAGTTATCACTGACAGATTGGTCAATATAACCATATGATAACTCTAGTGGATCGTTCAGTGAACTCATTCTAATGAGCACCTGCGTCTCGTCTTCGACTTCGCCAAGTCAAGCGATCATGAGATCATCGCCACTGCTAAACGGTGAAGACTAAGACACAATGGTCTGTCCGATGTTTCGATATCCTTGTCTCGAAACATCTACGACCACGAACCATTTCAGACTTATGCTACAGACGGTCAAACGTTTCTCCATGATCGAGATACTCATCTCGATACCCGTTTGACCTTGCATAAAGTCTCAGGACTTTACCTAAGTTGATATCTAATGTTAACTACATTACAATATAACTTAGATAAATTATTACCAAACAGCTTACTGTTATTTCGAACAAGATGTTTGTGCTATTCACACAGGAATAAATGGCCTCGAGGGCATAATATTCCTACAAAATCAATCCCAAACTGATCTTTTGAAAACAGAAATCAAGAAGGAGAGATCAAAACAACCATATGTGAGAAACAATTTCTGAAACCCAAAACCCACTCTTCTTCTTCCTCCCCCCCTCTCCTTGGCCGGCCTCCTCCTCCTCCATCCGTGCGCCGCCGCAACCCAGCCCTAACCATCGGCCGCCTGGACGCCTACAGGGCCGCCACCGCCGCCTGCAGGGCCGCTGCCGATCGCTGCTTGGAGCCCAGAGCTGCCGCATGCGTCCTCTTCCTCCGTGCACAAGGTGAGCTCCTCCCCTTGTTTTCATACAGCTACCAACATTTGAAACAAAAAAAGAAAGAAAGCAAGAAACAGATGAGAATGGAGAGGAGACAAAAGAGGGAGTGATATAAAGATAGATGTCAGCCAAGTAAATTTAGAAGGAGACTTAGGTGGCAGTTAATAAAGAAATAAATAAAGAAAAGGGACAGAGAGAGAGACAGTGAAATGTAAAGAGATTGAATGAATAAAATAAACAATGATGTATGGCAGCCTTGAGTTATGGAAATATAGAAAGAGAGAATAAGAGGAGAGAGAGTTAGGTGGGGTAATAAAGTATGTAGGTGTAGGTGATACTATTTAATGTCACCCTAATCTTAAATTAACTTTGTGATTAGCTGGTATTAGGTTAGTATTAGGTTAGTATTGGTTAGGAGGTTGTTAATATTAAATTTAGACGTTAATTTGTTAGTGTTATTAATTTCAGCTTGTAATAATTGTAAAATAATGTTGGGATAACAATGTCAGGATAAAATGGGGTGTATCATGTTGGTGTATCATAATATAACACAATATAGACATCACCCTAGTCAGAGAACCCGATAAAATTAAACGAACCCATTGTAGAGATTATTACGGTAATATGTTTATTCACGAAAAATCTAACTCTGTGAATTCTTTAACCAAAATAGAGAACCGGAAGTACCGTTACGTAGTACCCATCAAAACGGACCCAACGGCACCAAAATCACCCAAATCAGGCAAGTATACGATTTATAATGAATTTTCGAAGTTGGATATTGAATTAGTATTTTGAATGTAAAGTTGCATAACTTAGAATCTACACGTGAGATGACGTGTAATATTGCCACTATGAGATCCGTGACCAAAAATGTAATCCAACGGCATATGATTTGCTATACTTTAATTTAGAACAATAACAAGAAAAATCAACTTTCTGTTCGTTTTCGTTAAAATCACAGGTTCACACTTTTTGCTAATTATTGTGAATACTCTTGTAACGTGGAAATTGCTGCATGTAAATAAATGATTATGTTATTTAATTGCTGCATGCCTTAAAATAATTAACTAGCGTGAGACATCGTGAAATCGTGCGCCTCGAAGGCGAAATCATGATTTTCGTGATGTCATGTGAGTTGTCAAATTCGTGCTTGTGATATGACTAGGTTGGCTCGTGTTCTAGCACAAATCTTGGGTGGGGTTCGATTGGGCGGCCACTAGGCGTATGAAAGAGTACTCTCTTCAAGGGCACCACCCGTATGCGGTGGGTTAGCACCAATTACAATAAGCCCCCGTGAGAAGGACGACTCGCTCATCACGACCTAAAGGCATGAATCCTATTTTAGACATGAAATGTTAACAGACATGAAATGCTAACATACGTGAAATGCTAACATGAAACTTACAAACTTGGAACTGTTATCTCAGTTAAATTACCATGCTAATGAACCAAAGAAAGGATTACTCCAATTGTTAAACTGCTTAGAATTGCATGATAGGATGTCTTTTACTTTATTCCATTTTATAAATTACTTGTTTAAATCTTGTTGTCGCCATCTCATTTAAATTATTAATACCTCTTAAATTCAGTATAAATTTGTATATACCTTGCCTCGGGTTTCTGACCATTACTTGCAGACCCTTTCTGACATACATTCATGTTTTTGTATGTTTGTCAGATTCCGAGCTTGAGTACCAGGAGGTTCCTAAGGAGACACCTGACTTGGAGAGTCAGGAGTTCGCTGTAGACGCCAAGTCTCTCCCTGCGGAGGACTAGTGGACTTTACCGTTGCTGCTTTACTTTAGTTTGCTTTCGGTTATTGTTGAGTGTACGTTTTTACTTTGGCCCAGATGTGGCTTGTTGTTGTATTTCGTGTACTAACATTTATAATTCTGGATGTGGCTTGTAATGTATGAATATTTTTATTGTTTTTGAAAAGCATGTAAAGGACCTCTCCTGCGTTTTTACCACTGACTCTTATTGAACTCGAGTTTCATTGCTCCAGTTCAAGCGAACTTCAGTAACACTCTCGCTTCCGTCGTGTTTTGGGAAGCGGGGCGTTACAGGTTTTAGTGATGGCCCATGCAAGTCCTACATTTGCGAATTCAGAACAATGAGTATATTTTTTCATTAACCAAACATCTAGAGAAATCATGTATACGAGCTTAACTCAGGATTTTCTTATCTTAGTATGGCTGAGCGACGAAACACCCGACAAGGATCCGGATCTACTGGAGGCGGAGAGGACGACATCCGCCAGATGCTTGGAGTGATGAGGAAAATGCTGGAAGTTCAGCACCATTTGGTCCAACAGGGACGACATGCTCCTCCTCCTCCTCCTCCTCCTCCCCGCTATGAGCATGGAGCCAAGCAGTTCCGAGAGATGCGTCCGACGAACTTCTCTGGACGAGAGGGCCCACTAGCGGCCGAGGAATGGCTTCGCAACACTACGGATAACTTGGGTCTTGCCCGAGTCAATCCGAGCGAGTGGGTGGAACTCGCCAAGAAACAGCTGACAGATAATGCCCGTCACTGGTGGGATGCTGAAGAAGCTAGGCTGATCAAGTCAATTCCTTGGGCTACTTTCCATCAGAGGTTTGACGCCCAGTATTTCCCGAAGGCTGCAAAGAGGGAGATGCAATAGCGTTTCATTAACCTGGAGCAGGGCACCAGGATAGTCGACGAGTATAAGGCTGAATTTATCATACTGAGTCGATTCGTTCCTACTCTGATAGCAGATGAGGAGGACTATGCACACCGTTTTCTACAGGACTTAGACCAGGACATACAGAGTGTATTTTCCGGGCACACCACCCATGAGCAAGTCCTGGTAGCTGCGAAGAAGCACGAGTAGATCGCTCATCAGAAGAAGGCACGTAAGACGGGCAAGCGCCCGATGGAGCAGTTGAGGAATGCACCTAGGCCCGGATATCGTCCCGTTCAGACCATACAGTTCAAAAGGCCAGATGCACCTGTCCCCAACCGAGCGGAGCTGACTTGCCACTTCTGCGGCAAGCTTGGTCATATGAAGAACGACTGTAGGAAGATGCTGAATCAGTGTTTGATCTGTGGATCACCTACTCATGCTGCAAAGGACTGCCCCCACAGTTCTCGACCCGTACCTGCTGGAGCACCTGTACCCGCACAGCGGACCGTACCGGCACCTGGACAACGCGGACCACCTCTGGCTCCACAGGATCGATCCTTTCAGCAGGCAAACCTGCCTAAGCGCCGTGCATTCAATATGACAGCCGTTGAGGCTGAAGCCGAGGATGACATGATTGCAGGTAACCTCTAGACTAGTTCTTATTATTTATGCATTATATTTTAGATCCATGTTAATCTAGTTGTATGTTACCCTTAGGTGTCATCTTAGTTTCATCTCACCCGGTCTAGACCCTGTTCGATTCTGGAGCTACCATATGCATTCTATCTCGGAAGTTCGTAGTCGAACACTCGATACCCACATATACACTTCCCAAGTGTTGGAATATTACAACTGGGAATGGTGTAGTGAAGGTTGCACTGGGATGTAGACCATACCCGTTGGTGGTTAGTGGACACGAACTATATGCTAATTTCATTGTCCACGACCTATCCAATTTCGATGCTATACTCGGCATTGACTGGTTGGGAACTTTTTATGCCACGATCGACTGTCACCGGAAGAAAGTGGTATTCGAAATTCCCGACCACCCAGTGTTCGAGTTTGTCAGCGGTGGACGTTCGCTTGGACCTGTCAAGTTCCGGGCCCAGCCATACAGTTTGACTTTTGAATCCATAATAGCCGAGCCAAAGAAGCCTGCAGTAGTGAGAGACTTTGAAGACGTCTTCCCTGAAGACATTTCTGGACTACCGCCCGACCGAGCATTGGAGTTCGGCATCGATCTTATGCCAGGAGCTCAACCAATTTCGAAGGCACCGTACCGTATGGCCCCTGCAGAGTTGGAAGAGCTGAGGAAGCAGTTGGACAAGCTATTACAGAAGGGTTTCATTCATCCCAGCGTATCTCCCTGGGGTGCACCCGTCTTGCTCATGAAGTAGAAAGATGGCTCGAGGAGGATGTGCATTGATTATCGGGAGTTGAATCAGATCACAGTGAAGAACAAGTACCCGCTGCCCCGTATTGACGATATTTTCGATCAACTTGGTGGATCGAGGGTATTTTCGAAGTTGGATCTCCGGAGTGGATACCATTAAGTCAGAGTCAAGAAGGAAGATGTGCTCAAGACCGCTTTTCGGACTAAGTACGGGCATTACGAGTTTGTTGTCATGCCATTCGGTGTGACCAACGCTCCTGCTGTGTTCATGAATCTCATGAACCTTATCTTTTACGACTTCCTTGACAAGTTCGTGGTGATCTTCATAGACGACATCCTGGTGTACTCAAAGAGCGGGGAAGAGCATGCAGAACATTTGAAGATAGTGTTGGAGACGCTCCGTCATCATAGACTATATGCCAAGTACAGCAAATGCGAATTCTGGCGGGATAGAATTGCATTTCTTGGTCATGTAGTATCAGGAGCTGGTATTTCAGTGGATCCAGAGAAGGTCAAAGCAGTCAGTGAATGGCCTACACCTCGATCGGCATCAGACATCAGAAGTTTCCTTGGATTGGCTGTATACTACCGCAGATTTATCAAGGATTTCTCGAGGATAGCTGAGCCGATGACGAGATTGACGAGGAAGGATGTTAAGTTCAGTTGGTCAGACTCTTGTGAGCAAGCTCTTTCTACTTTGAAGGAGAGACTGACTACTGCACCAGTCTTAGCTATTCCGGACAGAAGCGGAGGCTTCGAGATTTTCTGCGATGCATCGGGCAAGGGACTTGGCTGCATTCTGCACCAACACAATCATGTAGTCGCATATGCTTCGCGACAATTGAAGGTCCATGAGAAGAATTATCCGACCCACGATTTGGAGCTAGCCGCTGTCATCTTTGCACTGAAGATTTGGTGACATTTCTTACTGAGTGAGAAGGTGAAAATTTTCCCTGATCACAAAAGTTTGAAATATATATTCACTCAGAAGGAGTTGAATATGAGACAGCGCAGATGGTTGGAATTAATGGCAGACTACTACATCGGTCTTCAGTATCATCCTGGGAAGGTGAATGTCGTACTGGATGCCATGAGTCGACTGCCCGAAGTAATGATTCTTACAGCTCAGTGGAGATTGCAGCATGACCTGCGAGGGATGGATGTTGAAGCTGTTCTACCGGGAGTCACATCGTCGTTGATGAACATGCAGATTCAATCGACGATCGTGGATCGAATCAAGACTGCTCAAGCTAGAGATGCTAAGTTGAAGAAGATCAGAGAGCAAGTCGAAGCAGGACTTCGGACAGATTTTCTAATTCACGCGGATGGATCTTTGAGATATGGTAGTAGGATCTGCGTGCCTGCAGGAGATATTAGAGAAGAGTTAATGAATGAGGCTCACAGTTCGCTTTATTCTATTCATCCTGGGGGTACTAAGATGTACAAGTATCTTCATCAGAATTTCTGGTGGCATGTGATTGTTGAGTATTGATTCCCTGGATTTGGTTTTGATGATGAACAAACATAAATATTGTGAACTAACTCTTTATGAGCGCAGTTATGGAGATCGTCTCCAAATTTCTATGAACATCAAAAGCGACGTCTCGAGACTTCTCAAAGCGCGTGATCGTACGCTTGAAGCTTCGTTGAAGCTCAAGGACCATTATTGAAGTCAAGAGATTCGGATCGAAGCGATTGAAGACGGTTCGTCAAGTTTTATTTATAGTCTTCTAGCTTCGTTTCGTAGTTTGTTAAGCCTTGAGTAGGTCTTACGTTTTAATCTTCATAACGCTCCTATCTTAGAGCTAGGATCTTATTAGAAGCCCACACGATCTTTCCTGAAGCTTCGCGCTTCATTTCGCGGCTTCTTGTGCATGTTAGTTGGTTCAAGAAGAAGAACCAACCGACTAGATGGCAATCTAGTCGGTCGGCAATGCTTCTTGAACCGACTAGAATGCCTTGACTAATTTCAGCTCAGTTACTGTTTATAGTTAGTCGGTCCAAGAAGGTTCACCGACCGACTAGTTGTCAAACTAGTCGGTTAGGAATCCTTTTTAGACCGACTAGTTGAGCTTCCATTTTTGAGCCTAACTTACTGTTTACAGTTAGTCGGTCAAAGCACAATGACCGACCGACTAGTTGAGAAACTAGTCGGTTGGAAGTTGTTCTTAAACCGACTAGTTGTCTTTGTATACAGTGTATTCTATTTCATCTGTTAGTCGGTCAAAGAACACTCACCGACCGACTAGTTGTGAAACTAGTCGGTTGGCAAGTCTTCTTAGACAGACTAGTTCTCCATTCCCTGAACTTCACCTTTTGGCTGTTCTCTTGTTAATCGGTTCATGTTGAATCACCGAGCGACTAGTTGATGAACTAGTCGGTCAGTGATCCTTCTTTGACCGACTAGTCTGCTTCAGAATAGAGCCGTTGGAGCATTAAATGCCACGAATTTTGCTCTCTCTTTCCTCTATCCTATATATACTTGGAGTGCTGCTTTCATCGCATTCAAGGCTGATATTTATTGAAGTTTAGAGAATCAAAGAGAAGCATTCATTCTCATTCAAAGCTCTTTCATTTCTCACTTGGATCTCTCCCTCACTCTTATTTCAAAAGAGAGATTCATTGATTGTGAGCCTTCCAAGCCAAGAGCTTGATCCAGGGTCACCAACATCCTCCTAGGCTTCCATTGCTGATCTACATCTTGGAGCTAGGGTTTGGTGCCTTCATTTTCCCCAAAATCCTCTTTGCCCTAAATCGTAAGTTTTACTCAAGACATAGGTTTTTGTGGTAAGCATTTCGTATTTCATTTACTTTGAATATTGCAAGTGTTTTACTCTCGGTTGTGAGAGTTTGTTTGTGATCCCGGGTTGTGGGAGTCACAATTTCATTTGTGTATGATTTGATCTTGTAGAGGTTTCTACAAGTATTTCATAGTGCAAATTTGAGTTAGAGGTTTCTAATTCAAGTATCCGGAGGGGATCCGGGTGTTTGGGACGTAGGATCACCGGGAACAAGTCGGGGAGACTTGGGTGGATCCTAACCCGTTATATCGTCTGTATGCGATTGCATTTCTTTGTTGTCAATATTTACATTTCCGCATTGTTGGTTGAGTTTGCAATATAATTAGGAATTATCTTCTTAATTATTTTAAAGTACTATTCACCCCCACCCCTCTAGTACTTGTGCAGTAGCTACATAGGGCATTACAGGGATGAAGAGAAGTATGGCACGTAGCATTGCCAAGTGTCTTGTGTGTCAGCAAGTAAAGGCTGAACATCATCGCACTGCTGGACTACTAAAACCTCTGCCTATTCCAGAATGGAAGTGGTAGCACATCACGATGGACTTCGTGACTGGCTTACCTCGGAGCACCAAATAGAACGACGCGATCTGGGTCATCGTTGATCGATTGACCAAATCCGTGCACTTTATACCCTTCCGAGTTGGGCAATCCACGGAGATATTAGCAAGAAAGTATATGGAGGTAATGACTTAACTCGTACCTTTATAATTTCCTTCTGGTACAAGTCGTGATGTGAATTATGTCGTGTATGAGATCGTACGCTTGCATGGAGTCCCTGTGAGCATCGTATCAGATCGGGATACGCAATTCACATCTCAGTTCTGGAAAAGTCTGCAAACCAATCTGGGTACCTGTCTGAAGTTCAGTACTGCGTATCACCCGCAGACGGATGGACAGTCAGAGCGTACCATTCAGATCTTGGAGGATATGTTGAGAGCCTGTATGTTGGATCTCAAGGGTTCTTGGGAGGATCATCTGCACCTGGTGGAGTTTTCCTACAATAACAGCTATCAGGCGAGCACTGGCATGGTGCCTTTTGATGCTCTCTACGGGAGGAAATGTCGATCGCCACTGAGTTGGGATGACGTAGGAGATAGAGAGCTCTTAGGGCCAGAGATGATAGTGGAAGCAGTTGTTGTTGTGCGAGATATCAGAGACAAGATTCGGATTGCCCAGGACCGTTATAAACATTGGGCAGATGCTAAACAACGTCCTTTGGAGTTTCAGCCGGGAGATCATGTGTTCCTAAAGATCTCCCCGAATCGAGGAGTGATCCATTTTGGGAAGTGAGGCAAGCTTAGTCCGAGATATATTGGACCCTTCGATGTGCTAGAGCGAGTTGGAGAAGTAGCTTATCGCTTGGCTTTGCCACCATCCTTGGAGGGAGTTCACGATGTCTTCCATGTGTCCCAGCTCCGTCGTTATATCAGCGACCCTTCTCATGCCGTGGACTCCTCGGAGATTACAATACGACCAGATCTGACGTATGAATAGCAACCAGTGGAGATCCTAGATCGACGTCAGAAAGTGTTCAGGAACAAGACAGTTGATCTAGTCAGAGTGATGTGGCATCGTGACTCGCCAGGAGAGTCTACCTGGGAGCGGGAAGATGAGATACGAGAGCATTATCCATATTTGTTTTCTGCTCCTTAGTTGATGAGAATTCCGAGGACGGAATTTTTCCTAAGGTGGGTAGAATGTAACGGCCAGTATTTTTAGGCGGGTTTTCGATTGTGCGTGCCGGTATTTTTCTTCAGTCATTGAGTTAACTTTTCGTCCGTACGTATCGACGCGAGTGCGTCACTATTTTCGTTTTACCGTGTCGTCAATATTTACCATCAAGTTTAACTAAAATAATTTAACTAAATTATCCTACTAATTACTTTTACTAATTACCTTAATTCAATTATTTTACTATTCACGATTAATTTTACTAATCACTTTAATTACCTGCCTAATTAAAATTTGCTGAATGTGTACCATGACTAAGTACTTAATGTCGTTTGTTATTTCAAAACAGCCCATGAAGGCAGATACATCCTCCCTTAAAAAGGGGAGATTAGTCAGCAAAGTGATTCATCCACATTTTAAATCAACACACACGTTTTTTTTCGTTTACACAAAACCACACGTCTCTCCTTCCCTCATTAGTCTAAAGATAGTAATAACTTCTATCCTAATCGATTTAATGCTGCTTTGACAAATATTGAGGGGTTGTTCCCCTGCTCAACTTCTTAAGCTAGCTTTTCTCCCTGCCAACCTGCAAAAACAATTCTGCATTTCCTTAACGCAAACCAGCAAACAATCCTCCCCACAAACCATTCTGCAAACCCATTCATCCAAATCTTCATCAGCCTAAACAAACCTAATCCACCATCATCACCCAATTTCTGATTCTTCCCAAAAATCAACTAAATCCCCAAACCCATTCACCCAAAACTCCAAAACTGAAATTGTAACAGAGGGTTTTCAAATCCAAAAACCAAAACCAAATTACAGATTCAAATCAATCCCAAACTGATCTTTTGAAAACAGAAATCAAGAAGGCGAGATCAAAACAACCAGATGTGAGAAACAATTTCTGAAACCCAAACCCCACTCTTCTTCTTCCTCCTCCCCTCTCCTTGGCCCGCCTCCTCCTCCTCCATCCGCGCACCGCCGTAACCCCGCCCTAGCCGCCGGCCGCCTGGACGTCTGCCCGTCGCCGCCGCATGCAGGGCCGCCGCCGACCGTCGCCTGGAGCTCGGAGCTGCCGCACGCGTCCTCTTCCTTCGTTCGCAAGGTGAGCTCCTCCCCTTGTTTTCATTCGGCTGCCAACATTTGAAACAAAAAAAAGAAAGAAAGCAAGAAACAGATGAGAATGAAGAGGAGACAAAAGAGAGAGTGATATAAAGATAGATGTCAACCAAGTAAATTTAGAAGGAGACTTAGGTGGCAGTTAATAAAGAAATAAATAAAGAAAAGGGACAGAGAGAGACATTGAAATGTAAAGAGATTGAATGAATAAAATAAACAATGATGTATGGCAGCCTTGAGTTATGGAAATATAGAAAGAGAGAATAAGAGGAGAGAGAGTTAGGAGGGGTAATAAAGTATGTAGGAGTAGGTGATACTATTTAATGTCACCCTAATCTTAAATTAACTCTGTGATTAGCTGGTATTAGGTTAGTATTGGTTAGGAGGTTGTTAGTATTAAATTTAGACGTTAATTTGTTAGTGTTATTAATTTGTTAGTGTTATTAATTTCAGCTTGTAATAATTGTAAAATAATGTTGGGATAACAATATCAGGATAAAATGGGGTGTATCATGTTGGTGTAACATAATATAACATAATATAGACATCACCCTAGTCAGAGAACCCGATAAAATTAAACGAACCCATTGTAGAGATTATACGATAATATGTTTATTCACGAAAAATCTAACTCTGTGAATTCTTTAACCAAAACAGAGAACCGGAAGTACCGTTACGTAGTACCCATCAAGACGGACCCAACGGCACCAAAATCAGGCAAGTATACGATTTAAAGTGAATTTTCGAAGTTGGATATTAAATTAGTATTTTGAATGTAAAGTTGAATAACTTAAAATCTACACGTGAGATGACGTGTAATATTGCCACTATGAGATCCGTGACCAAAAATGTAATCCAACGGCATATGATTTGCTATACTTTAGTTTAGAACAATAACAAGAAAAATCAACTTTCTGTTCGTTTTCGTTAAAATCGCATGTTCACACTTTTTGCTAATTATTGTGAATACTCTTGTAACGTGGAAATTGCTGCATGTAAATAAATGATTATGTTATTTAATTGCTGCATGCCTTGAAATAGTTAACTAGCGTGAGACATCGTGAAATCGTGCGCCTCGAAGGCGAAATCGGGATTTTCGTGATGTCATGTAAGTTGTCAAATTCGTGCTTGTGATATGACTAGGCTGGCTCGTGTTCCAGCACAAATCTTGGGTGGGGTTGGATTGGGCGGCCACTAGGCGTATGAAAGAGTACTCTCTTCAAGGGCACCACCCGTATGCGGTGGGTTAGCGCCAATCACGGTAGGCCCCCGGGAGAAGGACGACTCGCTCATCACGACCTAAAGGCGTGAATCCTATTTTAGACATGAAATGCTAACATACGTGAAATGCTAACATGAAACTTACAAACTTGGAATTGTTATCTCAGTTAAATTGCCATGCTAATGAACCAAAGAAAGGATTACTCCAATTGTTAAACTGCATAGAATTGCATGATAGGATGTCTTTTACTTTATTCCATTTTATAAATTACTTGTTTAAATCTTGTTGTCGCCATCTCATTTAAATTATTAATGCCTCTTAAATTCAGTATAAATTTGTATATACCTTGCCTCGGGTTTCTGACCATTACTTGCAGACCCTTTCTGACATACATTCATGTTTTTGGATGTATGTTAGATTTCGAGCTTGAGTACCATGAGGTTCCTTACGAGACACCTGACTTGGAGAGTCCGGAGTTCGCTGTAGACGCCGCGTCTCTCCCTGCGGAGGACTAGTGGACTTTACCGTTGCTGCTTTACTTTAGTTTGCTTTCGGTTATTGTTGAGTGTACGTTTTTACTTTGGCCCAGCTGTGGCTTGTTGTTGTATTTCGTGTACGAACATTTATAATTCTGGATGTGGCTTGTAATGTATGAATATTTTTATTGTTTTTGAAAAGCATGTAAAGGACCTCCCCTGTGTTTTTACCACAGACGCTTATTGAACTCGAGTTTCACCGCTCTAGTTCAAGCAGACCTCAGTAACACTCTCGCTTCCGTCGTGTTTTGGGAAGCGGGGCGTTACAGCGATGCTCATTCAATTCTTCACCGCACAACTTCAGGCGTGAGGTGATATTATGAAGTGCAGAGTTATACTCAGCAACGGACTTATAGTCCTGAAATCTGAGGTTTTCCCACTCATAACTGGCACGTGGTAATATTACATCAATTTGATGTTTATAATGTGCCTCCAGCGCTTGCCACAACTCCAAAGGGTCCTCTACCGTTAATTATTCGGCCTTTAAAGTCTGATCTATATGTCTCCTGATATAGATAATGGCTTTCGCCTTATTTATGTAGGAGAACTGCTAGATGGTTGTGCCACTTCAGGGGCACTGCTAGTATGTGTCTCGGCCACTGCGGGGACTAGAATCCAGTGGAATAGTAACACCGAACGCAAGTGGAACTTCAGGTCCACTCGCCAGCTAAGATAGTTCTTGCCCGCTGCATCAAGAACTTCAAAATCGACGCTTGCCAATTTTGCCATTTTAATCTATGCAATTTAAATAAGCATGTATTAATAATTAAACATCATGCTTAAAAATAGAAATTAATAAGAAAAAATGCGGGGATCGGTCAGATACCCAAAACATAAAATGTCCAAAGTCCATATTACAGTCCATAAAGAAGAAAAAGAAAAATACAAGTTGGAAACCCTATTTGGGTCCCAGATATATGCAATATCCTCCATCTTCATTGGTAGTAACACCGGTCTTTGGCATTATACATAAATTCCTCACTACAAATTTCTCAGAAAAGAAAAAGAAATTACAAAGAGAATGAATATAATAAAAAGGGTATCTAAAATTGGCCGATCCCTAAAAACTCATTTTGACTTATTTAAACATCCACGCAGTTATATATGCAACAGGCAAATAATAATAGCGCAATATCACAGACATTACAAAAATCATCAAGCCCAAATATTGGATAAAATGATTTTATTTAAGTTAAAAGGATTAGTTGGACCACCGGGAAACGTCATTCATCTTTAGGCTACTTAACTAAAGACAGAGCGGTCTCAGGATCCGTTTAACCAATTTAACTTAAATAAATGTTTTATCCAATGCTTAAGAGATTTAACAATTGAAAAGTAGCAGATAAAATAACATAATCCGCAATTCTAATGGGCTAGAGGCGGGCAGCATGCCCGATAGCAAAAAAATAATAATCATATTAATTTTGCAATTTGATTAACTAGGCTTCTGGCCCAAATAAGAAGACAAAAATAAATTATTATTCTGATTGAGGCTGCAGGCCCATAAGCAAAATAAAACTCATTTTAATTGTCGTTGTTGCGAACTGGGCTTCGGGCCCAATAAACAGCCCAACTAATTTATTATTAAGATTTGGTTTGCATGTCCATGGGCTGTAATATTCAAAATTTAATTTAATATATGCCCTAAAAACAAACTTTAGAGTATTAGTTAAAGAATGTGAAAAGCCCCCAAAACCCTTCATTTTACAGATCGTGCCCCCCTCTCCCCTATCTACGTAAAATTGCAGCAGCCGTCGGCGCAAGTAGCAGGATCCCCCCGTCAGGGGGGGATGTGGCCGGCAGAGAGCCCCTCCGTCGGAGGGGGGAGGCGCCAGAGACACACATAACCCCCCCCCCCCTCGTCGGAGGGGGGTGGCGCTCAGGGGAACCCCCCCCCCCCCCCCCCCCCGTCGGGGGGGGGGGGGGGGGGGAGGCACAGAGAGCCCCCCTTCTGGGGGGAGCTGTAGGGGTGTTCTTGGCTTGATATTGATCAGAAATTATTAGATTTATACAAGCTTATAGAAAAGCTTTGTAAAATCATAGCAAACTCTATTTTGTAATTATCTACGTGATAGAAAAAGTTGCCTCTAGATCAAAGATTTAGGGACGATCATAATAAGAAAAATCCGTAGATCGTAATCCCGCTCTCGATACGCCTAAAAAAATCGTCGCAAAGGTTCGCGGCAACGGTTCGCCGCAAGCCGGTTCGCTGCAACAAATAGATTCCTTAGCGCGTACGAGGTTAAATTTTGAGGAGAGACGGGAGGAAAAGCTCAAAAGATGAGAGCTTCGGTGCTGATAACGTGTTATAATATGTAGAGAAAGGAGTAACAATGGCAAAGAGCCATGGTTCTATATTTATAATCTCGTAAGGAATGTGAAGAGGCATAGAAGCCAAAGGTCCATGTTACTCCAATAAATGAGAAGTAATGGAGGGATAAAATGGTGGAAGGCCAGACTCCTCCCTCACACACAACACAACAACAATAATAGGGACTACATAACCCGCCTGCCGACTTGTGAACTCTCGCCCGAGCGTCGAGGAGCCACGTGCTGAAATTATCAAAAAGGCGGGAACGTGTTCGAAAGAAGACGGCGTCCCGTCTATTTTAACGTTCTCCCTTGCTTCTTAAGAACAAAAGGACGGCCGGTCCGTCATCAGTGTCCCTCTTTAAAAGTTTTGACCTATGTTTACATCGCAGCCCTCCGATTTTGTTCAATTTTACAATGGTGCACCACATGCAAAAACCGTTATCTAATAGCGAAGGCCGGTCCATGGCATTCTTGTAATTTCTTTAAAGCGATTTCTGACCAGTCTGAAGTGAGAAATTTGTTTCTTTTCAGCTTCCGAGATCCGCCATCGCTATCTTTGGCATTCAGCCGGCCGTTGCGAATACAAGCAAAGAATTAAACGACCGAGGGGGGAAAAATAAACAAATTCAAGCGAGTAGAGGAAAGAAATTTTACCTTTTCAGATCGGTAATTTCTCGACATTTGGCTAGGGTTTCCGCATTCCGTTGTCTCTCTCGGATCCTCCTAATCAGCAGGAAATCTCCTTAATCTCGTTTTGCTTGAGGTAACTTTTGTTGATTCCCGACCTTTTTCACAAGATTTGATTTTTTTTTGATTTATGGAATATCGGTTCTTTATCCAAATTTTTTGCTTATGCATGCCCTAATTTTGTTCCGAATTGCTTCTATATTTAGTAGCCGTGTTCCAATTGCACGTGAATTTGGATGAAGATGCTGCATTGATGTGCAAAGGAGGAAGGAGGAAGGAGGAAGAATCATGGGAAGCGTGAACTTTGAGGCTGAGGCTGGTTAGATTATTAGCTCAGATTTCCTTCTGTTTTTGTTTGTAGTATTTTGTTCTTAAGTTTAATTTAAAAAAGAATTCTTTTTTTTTCGAAACTGTTTTTAGCTAAGAGACGATTGGATGTAGCTGAGTGGCTGAACAATTTGTTCACAGACTTTAACTTGCGCATCCCTTCTTTCTGATGTCTGTGGGTTTCCTTCCGACCTCTTAGCCTTTTCGGATTAGGCTCTGAACTATTCATGCCAAGTTATAATCAGATCCTAAATTCTCTATGGTATACAAAAGTAAACTCATTATAGAAGTCAATGTGATGAGATTTTTTGCCCAAAAATTATACTAAAGCGGTGGATTGTAGTCTCATATCCAACCCCATTGGGCAGATTGTAACTAACCATAACTGACAAAAATTTTCCCATGTATACCTTAGAAGCATAATGAGACATTCTTACTGAATGTTGTATACGCATTTAAGTAGTGAGCTTACGAGATGCTTCTTCTATTCCTTCATGTATTTTGTAACATATTGCGGAGCCAAACTATTTATCCAGGAAATGGCAAAATACATATTTTGAACTTGTCTGTGAGTTGCAATCTTTAATTTGCTATGCCATTACTTTGATGCAGATAAAGCACTTGTCGTGGCTTATGAAAATGATTCCTTTTGTTTGATGTGAAAATCAAGTCTATATTAGTTGTAAATCTTCTCTTGTTGCTTATATGTCATGATGTTGTGTGAACGTTTTCAAGATTAACTAAAAAGTGCAAGAGGCACATTGCTGCATTTGAGGGTTAGTCACTCTCAGTGACTTTACATAGCTTGTGGCATCTAGTTCACCTTGCTATCTTGACGTTTGTCAGAAAAATAAATTTATCAGAAAAATAAATTTGGACAACTATGATATGTTTATTGTTGTTATATGGGTGAGCCACAATTCAATTTTGTTTGGCCATATCCTTAAATTTTGGCTGTATGTCTAGCATCTCTTTGTTTATGCATTTAGCAATGTTTCGTACCTTTGATTTTGATGTTGCCTCTTTTGATGGACATTTGCTATTTCTTCAATAAAAGTGCATACTGAGTCCAATTAACCTTTTTTGTTTTCCTATCATTTGCAAGCTCTACCGCTGTTGCTTCTTCTTTGAAGCTTGCTCTGCCTTTTATTCGTTCTTCCTTCATGCTTTCTTTTGCCAATTAATAGATGGACTTCATTGATCCCCAACATAACATTGAGCACCGGTAAAATAACAGCATGCATTATATGGATAGCTGTCAAGTCACATATTTTTAATGCCTTCTTGAGATAGTGGATGTCCTTCTCTTTTTGCTTGGCCATGAAACTTCAAGCTTTCATTACAGCCATTCAGTTGATGATTAGCCTTATTGTCATCTTCTGTTAGCATATTTGCTGTTGACAATTTCCTTAATCCAAAACAAAAATATTGCCCATTCCTTTTGCTTCTAGACCATGATGATAAGTGACTAATGTGATTCTTGGCTGCATATTTTCCTTTCTCCAAGTTCTTGTTCCATTGGATATATGATGCTGCCTTTTGTTTTCTAGCTTAGCTTCTTTATGTTGCTTAAACAGTTGGGTTTCATGAACAGACATGCCCCTTTGTTGAGCTCTACATGCTGCCATTAGTAGACTAATCCTAGTATTCTAGTCGCTTAGTAACTATCTTAGTCAATTACGGAATTTTCGTATCTAGCCGTTTTGACTGTTTTCAAGGGCAGTTTTGAGAATCCGATTAATTGATTTTGAGGGCTATAAAATGGGGGTTATTCGGAATTAATTTCATGAATTCATTGATCAATTTTCTCTGGAAAAACCCTAGTTTTCTAGTACTCTCCAACCAAAATACTCTCTTTTGGCCTTTGCTCTGGGAATTTCTCTACAATCTTTTGGCCAAATAGTTTTTATACCCTAAGATTTCATTCACACTCTATTAAAGATCAAAATCAATTTCCTTAGCCTCACTCTACACAAAGAGCTTCAATCAAATGCTATAGGAAAGATGTGCTTAATCAAGAAAAGGTGTTGTAAGCATTTTGATGCGGACCCGAGCCCGCACCCACCACAGGAGGCCGGCGGCTATCTAGGGGGACCCACCCACCTTTAGTCACTTACGTGCGCCGTAGGAGGCGCGGTAGCACGTAGGTGGGTTAGTTAGGGGTATTCTAGTCATTTTAGACTAGATTAGTAATTCCCCACTTTTCTATAAATTAGGGCTAGCCGTCTTTATTTTATTTTTATGTTTATTTTGTGAAGAACAATTGTAGGCGTCATTTGTGAGGGTGTTTAGGCTTTGTTCCGTACATTCAAAGCTAGGAGAGCGAGTCTCCTCTCGAAAGAGGCTC
The DNA here is from genome assembly GCA_030789695.1 of Scilla litardierei. NCBI lineage: Eukaryota > Viridiplantae > Streptophyta > Magnoliopsida > Asparagales > Asparagaceae > Scilla > Scilla litardierei. The sequence continues at coordinate 290,774,544 of CM061141.1, forward strand.
ATTATCTATCAATTTCCATAGTTCTTCGCATTTTAAGATCCAAAAATTCCACCTTTTTATATTTTTCCTCTTTAAATTCTGAAATTAATTGATACGAAACCCTAGTTCGTATCAAATTGGTATCAGAGCACTAGATCCAAATGGCGGCAAATACTCGATCGAAGGCGGATGCGGTTGAAGAAAAGATTCAAGGGCTACGGGAGGATCTCAATCGGGAGATCGAAGAGAGGTTCGAGGGATTGAAGAAAACGATGGGAGATTCACTCAAGGATTACGCCCATTCACAAGAAGATATCCAAATCGAACTTCGGGGGATGAGGACGGATGCCGCGCAACAAGGCCGAGATCTCCGAGAATTGAAAGAGATGATTCAAGCCCTCACGGTGGCGAAAGGGGGAGATCGAGGCAAGGGGATCCAAGAAGGGGGGGATTCTACCCTAGAATCAGCCCCCAGCGGATTTCCAACACAAGACGGCCACCCGAGGGAGCAAGGAGGGCCGGTGGGGCCAACCCTAGGGTCGCGCGAGTCCGTATGGATGCCGGCAGACCCGCGCGGGTCGGGAAACACGTCGACAGGCCCGCCTGGGCCTGTCAGGGCTTCGGCGGCCCCGCCCGGCCCTTCCCAGGCCTGGGCGAGGCCGCCAGGCCCCCTGCGGCCACCGGCGAGCCCCTCCGGGGGCGGGGAGCACTGGGCGAACCCCGGAGGGGGTCTGGACATGACGGCAGGCCCCTACGGGGGCGGGGAGGCCTCGGCACCCCCATCCGGGGGTGCGGACAGGCCGCCGGGCCTGTTTCGAGCGACGGCAGGCCCTGGGGGCTTCGCAGAGGCGGCGGTACCCCCTTTCGGGGGTGCGGGAGGCTCGGCGACCCCAGGCGGGGGTCCGGCTTGGTCGACAGGCCCACCTGGGGGGCCGACGAGTAGGGCCGGCCCATTCGGGGGCCCGATGACGACGTTCCAGCCCTTTGGGGGTGTGGCGGGGATCGTACCCCACTCCGGGGGAACTCCGGGAATGGCGGGGGGCGGATGGGCCTCGGGAGCAGCTATTGGGGCCCCGGCGGGCCAGTTTTGGAGAGCAGAGACCCTTGCGCCTGGGCCGAGGCCCAATTTGGCACGACCCCCAGAGTTTCCGGGACACTACTACCAGCCCGAGGCGTGGGAGAGACCTGCTTGGCCAGAGGAGCTGTACGGAGCTGACGGGGGAGGCCCGAGGGAGGACCGGGGTGGCGAGGTGGTCCGGGGAGGTGACCGGGGCGGAGACAGGGGGCAGCTAGGCGACATCAACGCAGATCGGAGGTTGATGAAGCTGAAGATGCCGACCTTTGACGGCACCGACCCTGATGGGTGGATATACCGAGCAGAGAGGTATTTCCATGTGATGGGTCTGACGGAGCAGGAGGTCCTGAAGGCCATCGGGATCTACTTTGAGGGGAAGGCTCTGGCCTGGTACCGGTGGAAGATAGCACGGTCCCCCTTTCGGACCTGGGAGGAGTTGTCAGCGATGATCGTGGATCGATTCCAGGATACTCCAGGGGCAGATTTCTACGAGCAGTTATCTGCTCTGAGGCAGGAGGGAACGGTCAGGGATTATGTAAAGAAGTTCGAGATGCTGAATAGTAGGGTGAAGGGGGTGACCGACGAGGTGATGATCGGGAATTTCATGAGGGGACTGAAGCCCTCCATACGAGCAGAGCTGAGGATGCAGAGCCCGGGGACACTGGAGGATGTCCTTCGCCTGGTCCACAAGGCGGAGGAGAAGCATGCGGAGGAGAGGAGCACTCGGGGAACTTGGGGAGGCCAGAGCCAACGTAGTCAGACGGCACCGGTCCCACCTCCGGGGGTCACGGTAGCACCAGGGGACGCGGAAATGAAGAAAGAGGAAACCCGACCAGTGGTCCCTGGTAGGCGGATGACTGAGGCTGATATGAGGGCAAGGCGTGCCGCAGGCCTCTGTTTCAGATGCGATGAGAAGTTCAGTCCCGGTCATCGGTGTGCGAGCAGGCTGATGCAGATCGTGATAATGTCGGACGAGGGGGAGTATGCAGAGGAGAGAGAGCCAGTGATGACGGAAGAGAGCGAGGCTGAGCACGCACATCTGGATGTGGCGGAGGTGTCCCTGAACTCCTTGGTAGGGGTAACCACGAACCATACCATGAAGTTGTCAGGGCGATTGGACGACGCGCCGGTGACGATACTCATAGACAGTGGGGCTACCCACAACTTCATCTCTCGACATTTGGTGGATCGTCATAGGCTGCAGGTGAGCACCTTGGAGACGTTTACGGTCCTCTCCGGGACAGGAAGGAGGGAGGAGACCAGTGGGATGTGCAAGGGGCTGAGTCTGACCCTACAAGGAGTGCAGATCGTGGAAGACTTCCTGCCCCTAGAGTTGGACAATATCGATGTGATTTTGGGCGTGCAGTGGCTGAGGGGGTTGGGCGAGGTGAAGATGAATTGGAAGCAGCTTAGGATGGAATTCCAGGAGGGGGGGTCGCACAGTGGTTCTGACAGGTGACCCTAGCCTCTGTTTTCCCTCGGGGGCCTTCAAAGCCAGATCTCCACCTTGAGGACAAGGTGGCTCTTTTAGGGGGCGGTATTGATGCGGACCCGAGCCCGCACCCACCACAGGAGGCCGGCGGCTATCTAGGGGGACCCACCCACCTTTAGTCACTTACGTGCGCCGTAGGAGGCGCGGTAGCACGTAGGTGGGTTAGTTAGGGGTATTCTAGTCATTTTAGACTAGATTAGTAATTCCCCACTTTTCTATAAATTAGGGCTAGCCGTCTTTATTTTATTTTTATGCTTATTTTGTGAAGAACAATTGTAGGCGTCATTTGTGAGGGTGTTTAGGCTTTGTTCCGTACATTCAAAGCTAGGAGAGTGAGTCTCCTCTCGAAAGAGGCTCATTATCTATCAATTTCCATAGTTCTTCGCATTTTAAGATCCAAAAATTCCACCTTTTTATATTTTTCCTCTTTAAATTCTGAAATTAATTGATACGAAACCCTAGTTCGTATCACATTTCTCACTTTTGTTTCTATTTGCCATCACATGATCAAACATTTATCTCAACTAACATTGGATTCCCCAACTTTACGATTTCCCCTTTTGGGAAGCTCTCCTCTGCTGTGAAACTAATGCAGCTCTCAATTATGTCTCCTTCACTCTTGTTGTTGGTAGTTTTCCTAGAAAAATCTTCAGAAGCAAGCTGAATGTCTTTGGTAGGAAGTTAATGATTGGACTCTTTACACTTGAGGATGAGCTGATGCGTACTCAGTTGATAGGATCTTAAGAAAAATTAAAACGAAGATTTGCTCTCGTTATTTGTTTATCTTCTGTGCATCTTTGATGATAGCATACAGTGCCTTTAACTACTTCCACGGTCGCTTAACTTGTCATAGAACTGTGAATGCGATTAGTCATCCTCCCTGATCTTAAAAAGCTCCAAGATTATCTTGTATGCTTTGTTTAGATTGTTGGTCCTGAAGTAGAGATTTGCCAAAGAGGTCCACATCTTCGTAGCACGTTCCGGCCCATGCTTATCCGTGCTCCCTACAATCTTATTGCACAATGTAACATTTTCTCTCTTCCACGCAGCTGTCATAGGAGATGAAGGATCAACAGATAAGTGTTTATTTTTTGCCATGGCTCTCAATATGATTTTTTACAATCCTCTTCCATTGCAAAAAAATGATGCCCTCTGAAGTAAGCTTGCCTCTGTAATATTGTCAGACATGAACTCTTATCTGATTCACCTTCATGTCTATCCCTACGCTAGTGGCATCACTTTTAGAACTAGTAAAAATCTTCATACATATAGATCCTCTCAACATTCCAATGTCAATCAAACATAAGCAAAATAGATTATCCCTAACCTACCACCCTCAACTACAAGTTTGTTCTACTCCCAAGACTCAGACATACAAGCAAGCCAAGCAAGATCCTTCAATGGATCAGACAAGTATCATTGCCAACAATCTCTAACTACTAAATTGTCACACGCAAATCATAAAGGAAAAGATCAGTTTTTAAACTTTATTTTGCTACAGTTTACTATTTTGTATGTAAATATATGTTGCACCTATTTCGCATTTCATTTTACTGTGAAGAAAAGAAGGAAAGAAGTATAAAACGAGAGACGAATTAAAGAGAAGAAAGAGAGAAGATCGAAGAAGTGAGAGGTCAGAGGCATTGTCGAGGGATTCGTCGTTGAAGGGATGGCCAGAGGCGTTGCCTGGTGTTTTCTGTGGTCGCATGTGTTTGGATCTGGTTGAAGAGGACTTGAACAGCTTGCATGCAAACTTATGTTGCACCTATGTTGCACATATTTTGTATGTAAACATATGTTGCACCTAATTCACATATTATGTTACTGTGAATATAACAAAGAAAAGAAGAAAATAAGTATAAAACGAAAGGAGAATAAAAGGGAAAAAGATAGAAGACCAAAGAAGAGAGATGTCAGAGGCTTCGTCGAGGGAGTCGTCGTTGAAGGGATGGCTGGAGGTGTTGTCTGAGGTCGCATTTGTTTGGATCTGATTATAGAGGATTTGACTAGCTTGCAAGAGGGTAGATTGCTGGTATGAGTCAGATTAGGATAGATTGACCCTCGTTGTCGACCGATCTGGCTTCATTGTCATCGATTAGGCCAGATCAACCATTGTTATCGACAGATGTGTCCTTCTTGTTTTTGTTATAAATTAGGGCTTGCCAGATCTTGTTATCATTAATTCAAGCCTCTTCAGCATTGACCAAGCCTCTTCAGCATTGATCATCATCGATTAGGCCTTATCGTCATGTGTTAGGGTAAATTGAACATCGTAGGAGTTGATTGGGCCTTGTCATCGTTGATTAAGTGTATTAGTGTTTAGATGCGGTCTTGTCGTCACGAGTTATGTGAAAGGTCGCGGTGATGTTTGGTGGATTAGGGTAGCGTTAATTATTGTGGTTCTGAATACCATAACAGAGTCAGGGTTATGGATAATTAAGGTTTTGGAAGATATGTTAGAGAGTTAGTTCCTCTCTTCATATGGGATGATCATTATATAGGGAAGAGTCACACACTTTACACGTAAGCCCCGTTACGTTTACATATTTGATATTCTAACAACAACCATGGGCCCCATTCCTATTCTGAGCTTCCAAATGTGGCATTATGGTGGGAAGAATCCAGGGCATGCTAGAATGGTTTGCAAAGAAAAGAATAAAAAGAAAAGCCTGATAGCTTTACCTCTTATGTTTATGCCTTATTAGTGGAATATGTCTCATATATATTGACCCGTGGTGCAATTAGCATTGTTTGTTGTTAAATAATTAAGAAATATGCGCAGGTGCCTATGAAAATTGATTACTATATTTAATATGCTTTTAGGGATTCTAATATTATTTTAATTCATTAACACTGTAAGCTCATGGCCTAAACCTTACGCATTTTTTTGTTGGTTCTTACTTGTTTCTTATCCCTTTGAGTTCCATCTTCATTGGACCTTCATATGCATCATGCATGTTACATGTCATAGTCGAAAGTCTTATGGAGTTTTGTAGCAATAGCATTGAGGCAAACTTGGTATTCTACCAATTAGAGTATTGGAACACAATTTTGACAATAACACGCCGTTGTTCTAACCTACTCTTGTACTTTGTTTCTGTTGATTACGAGTCTCCCAAATCCATGTATTCATTCTTTGAAGGGGTCATAAATATGCAGAGTCTATATGTATGCAACCATTATCTAACAATCCATTTGGTTTGGGGTTAATTTGTTTTATTATTTTGTAGTGCCATCAACTACTCTATCAAATCATGATGGACATAACTTCCGTGAGGTTTTTGGACTTACAAAAGGGCAATATTCTGATCTTCCTGCAGCTAAGATTTCAGAAATGATGAAATCAAACAGTTTAGATGTAAGCATGTTCATTTATCACCTCCCTCTCTTTTCCATTCATTTTTCATAGGGAGAGATTTCTGATATTCTTCTCTTGTCTGCAGAGTGCCCCAACACAGTCGCTTTTGAGTGTTGTGAATGGGATTCTTGATGAAAGTATTGAGAGGAAGAATGGTGAAATACCTCAAGTATGTTATTGAGAGTTTGTATCAGTTGCTTCTCACACGAACAACTTTGAATTTTGGTGTAATTTATTTGTTTTCGTTATCGTCTCTTTTATGTGCATAGTATTTTTTTTATCAGCAATTTTTAATAAAATTTTCTTTGTTCCCCCAGCGTGTAGCATGCTTAATGAAAAAAGTTGTGCTAGAGATTGAACGGCGTGTTTTAGTTCAGGCAGACCATATACGAACTGTAAGATTCATGTTCACACATTTAATTTCTTAATTATTATTGTTATGATGTCTGCACCCCTTTGCAGCAAAACAATCTAATTAAAGCCCGTGAAGATAAGTACCAGTCTAGGATCAGAGTGCTCGAAACTCTAGCGAGTGGGACAAGTGAAGAAACCAAGGTACATTGGAGTAGCGTATATTGTCCAATGTGATGTTAGTCCATGTGATGTTGATTCTCTTCCAACCAAATAATCAAAGCCTTCTGATGCGACCTATATTTGTGCTTCTTTTCAGATTATCATGGAAAAGCTCCAGCTTATCAAGGTTCATTTGCTATCTTCAAGAGAACTATTTGTCATGTAGTATTCCTTTTTCATACCTACTTTTTGTGTTTTTGCCATTGCTTTCCTATTTCATGTCTATATTGCATACATGAAAAATGGACAATTTTACATGTGCATTTTATCTCCCATTTTGTTTTATTATTTCCTTCTATTTTTTTTTCGTTTTTTTTGTTCTATTTAAATAAAAAATACTAAGTAAATCTTGCTAGCAATTTTTTTCTGATATGATGTCTTTTAATGAAACCTAAAGATTCTTGAGCTGTTTCATAGTTTGTTTGCATTCTGCTATATTTTCCTCTTTCTTTAGTTCATTAATTTTCAGCACGACATTGAAATGTGTTTTCTTTATGATTTTTTTTTCAGCCAGCCAGATCTTTTAGACATAGTCGAATTATTGAAAAAATTCAGATATTTTCCGTTTTGATATGAATTTTGCATTAAAAATAGTCTAAAAGAGTTAGCTGGTGGAAAACCTGGAAAATTCTGGTATTTGAGCAGTGGTATTATCATTTGATAGTTACTAATCAGTGATATTTGTAATTTTCTTATCAATGTTAATTTCCAACCGCAGATCGAAAAAGACAAAATTGAAGAGATTAAGAAACTTGGAGAACAAGATGTGGTTAAATTGATGAATGAGAAGGAGGCTAGTTATCATAAAATTTTAGAACTTCAGCAGGATTTAGAAACCACAAAAAAGACGTATGAAAATGAATGCCAGCAGTTAGCAGCCGAAGCCAATATAACTAAAAGTGAACTAGAGAAGAATATAAAGGAACTTGTGTTCCTTCTAGAAGAGTCAAGAAAAAAGTCAAGAGAACTTGAAGAATTTTCAGAATCAAAGTTTCAAAGATGGAATCACAAGCAACACATCCTCCAGAATATCATGGGTTCACAATTGCAGACTGTTCAGGTATATGGATTTATAATAATAAACAAATATCTTTTGTGGTACTTAAAAATGAACGAGTTTTATATACTTATGACAGGACTTGAAATCATCTTCGGAGTCCATAAAAAATGAGGTTGTACGAACAAAACAAAGATGGGGCGATGAGCTTTATAGCTTAGGCAAGAAGTTTATGCAATACTGTTGTTGTTTGTATGAGTGGCTAACTTCCTTTTTAATGTATATAAAAATATATGTCACTTTAACATTGTGCAGGGAAAAAAGCTAAAAGTATTAACTGATGCTGCCGAGAATTACCATACAGTTCTTGCAGAAAACAGAAAGCTGTTTAATGAGGTTCAAGAATTAAAAGGTACTCATTTAGCATCTTAATGCTACTCTTTTATGCAACTTCTTGGTCTTTCGTTATAGATTCTGTGACTGAGTTTGCTTTATGATTTTTGGTAGGAAATATTAGAGTTTATTGCCGTATAAGACCATTCCTTTCCGGAGAGAATAGAAAGTCAACAACTATAGATTATATTGGTGACAATGGAGACCTTCTCTTGACAAATCCCTCAAAACCTGGAAAAGATGGTCATCGACCATTCAAGTTTAACAGGGTGTTTGGTCCAGCTGCAACTCAAGGTTCTATATTGAATAA